>JAHRHZ010000070.1:16676570-16693371 GCA_024137785.1 Ginglymostoma cirratum
TCATCAGAAAAAAAAGATTTTTCTGATGAAGGGTTTAGGCCCGAAACGTCGAGTTTTCCTGCTCCTATGATGCTGCTTGACCTGCTGTGTTCATCCAGCCCCATGCTTGTTATCTTGAAGTCATCTAAATCCTCTTTGCCTGTGCGCTAACTCGCACCAAGTTACATCCAGCCCTGTACTTGCTGATCTACACTGGCGATGTCTTGATTTTGTCTTTCTTGTCCTATGTGCTCAAAACCTTCCATTGCTTCATAGTTGTCCATCTCCCAGTCCCGCAACTCTCCAGTATATCTGTGTTCGTCTGATGTTAGCCTCCTAAGCGCTCTGTATTTTAATGGAAACAAGAACAGACATTGCTGGGAAAACTCAGCAGGTCTGGCAGCATCTGTGGAGAGAAAAGAGAGTTTTAATGCTTTGGGTTAAGTGGCCTTTCTTGAGAGCTCAGTTTTCCCAGCAATATCTGTTTTTGTTTCTCATCTGCAGTTCTTTGGTTTTTATTACATTTTAATAGCTTCACCATTGGTCGCTGTGCTTCCAGTTTCCCTGGCTCCAAGCTCTGGATTACCTTCCCTACACCTCTGATTCTCTCTACCTCACTTTCTTCCTCTTAAAGCTCCCTAAATCTATTTGCTTGAGTTTTTTTGGCCACTGAATCCGTGATGTTCTCATGTGATCCCTTTTTTTATTGTTTTATAGTTCTCCTGTGAAGTACCTCAAGGAAGTCTAGTACATTAAAGGCGCTATCTAAATCAAAGTTGTTGATGCCATTAATCCTTGCAAGCTCCTCCTTTAACTGGCAATAGGGATGTTAAAGCAAGGAGCTGTGCTATCTTTTAAAACCACACTATTGCGGAAGAATGGAATTAAACCCAAGAATGTGCATTCATCAGCGTGAAAATAATTCCATATGAGAACAGTTAACAACAAACGATTGTGAGAGACCAGTGAGCCCTGGGCCATAAATGCTGTCGTTGTAGGACGCACCCATTCCTGAAGACCAAATTTGAAAAGAGATGATGCTTCATACGTAGCAGAAGTGCACAGTTAGTAATTGACTAACAGCTATTAAATAATGCAGTTATCCTCACCCGCATTTTCAAATCCCTCCATGGCTTGGCCCTTTTCCACCTCTCTAACCTCCTCCAGCCCCACAGTCCTCCGGGTTGTCTGTGTGCTCATGATTATGAGCTTCCCCGATTTTTCTTGCTCCCTTGTCAGTGGCTGTACCTTGAGTTGACTTGGCCTGAAGCTATTTAATACCCTGAATAAACATTCCCTTGCTGTCGCCCTTTTTGAGACACTCCTTTTAAAAACTGGCTTGTCGACAAAGCTCTTGGCAGTCTGCCTTGTTATCTACTTAAATGGCTAGGTGTTTTTTTTTAAACTTCTTTCTTTATAATGTACCTGTGAAGCACATCTCTTGCATTAAAGGCACTGCAAGATACTAGTTATTGTTGTAAACGTTGACGTCTTTCTTGTAGTGATGTTGTTCAAGTTGGTCTTTGCATTATTGGAACACACTGAATCTTTCTCTTCAAACCACATCTTGTGATCTTTTGCATTCACCTGAGCAGTGGATGGTCCCTTCAGTTCAAAGTCTCACCTGAAAGATTGTATCTCTGACTGTGCAGCACTCCTTCAGTATTGCACTGGATGGTTAGCTCAGATTTTACTCCAGTGCCGGGGGTGGGGGGCGGGGGGTGCGGGTGGAATTGAACACTTTTCTTTCCAACCATTTGAGATGAAAGTGTGACATGACCATTTGCTTGTTGGTAATCTCATCGCTGTGGAGGGATCCTCTTGTGTACGAGATGGCTGCAGCATTTTTAACAAGTCATTGAATTTTGCTGTTTGTCAAGCACATGCGAAGTAGGCTGGGTTGTGATAAATTGTTGTGTAACATGTAGTGAATAAGAGGACTGCTGAGTTTACATGTATTTAAACATCCAAAGATGCACGTATTAATGTCGAGTCGTACAACACAGGAAGAGGCCCTTCAGCTCAATTTCTTCAATGCAAACAGTCTTATTGCCTCCCTTGCTAAAAGGATTTCAACCAGTAGGCTGTAGCCTATATAACTATTTCAGTTTGCTGTAATTACAGCTGTCTGTAGTGAAATGCTGTGTATGTCCCTTAGCCACTGATGTAAACAATTACAGGATTATTTGGTGAGTCATGGATGAAACATGCATTAACAGTGTATTAATATAGTTACTGCCTTTTGGGGGTGGACAGAGGCTTTAAGCTTTCAGAGAACCCATTACTTCCCATTGGCACATTGTTTCCAAAAGAACTGACCTCACTGTGTTAAAATCTATTCTCTTCATTGGGCAAAGGAAAACAGAATTTTGATTTCTCATTCCTTATTTATCGTATCCTTCTTGCTCAGATTGATATCAACACAAAATTTTGTGTGAACTCCTGTCAGTGTGCATGGAACACTCTTTCTCTGTTTGTTTGTTTATTTCTTTCCTGTCTCTAGTCCCTGTCCCTCTCTGTGTCTCTCCCTTTGTATGGGAGCGTCTCTCTGTCTCTTTTTCTGTATGTCTAACCCTTTCTCTCTGTGTCCTTTGCTCTCTATTTATGTGTTTATCACTCTCTTTTCCCCCCTTCCTGCACTTTGTTTGTGAGTGTGTGTCTGTCTGTCTCTCTCTCTCTCTCTCTACCCACTCCTGATTTCTCTTTGTGCATGTCTTGCCCTAATCTCTCTTGCTCCCTCTTTCTCTGTTTCTTCCACTTCCCCTCTCTGTCTCTCTTGGCCAGCCCCCATCTCTGTCGCTAATGCACCCCCCGCCTATCTTTCTTTCTCTCTCAGTCAGTCTGTCTGTCTTGCCCTCCCTCCCTCCCTCCCTCTCTCTGTCTGTCTGTTTGTCTGTCTCTCTCTCCGTATGTCTCACATCTACCTCTCTCTGTCCCTCTCACCCCTCTCTCACTCATCTCTCTCTCATTTCCCCTGTTCCCCGAATCTCTCATCCCCCTCTGTCTCTTTCCCTAGGGTGGTAATGCTGACTGTAAACAAAATATTTTTCATATTCTGTATATTAGCTTGCAGTGCAACCAGAAACATAATTTTTTTCATATTCCATACAGTTAAGTTGACCTTCCATGTTTCCCTTTCTTTGTAAAAACAAAAATAAAGTTTTAAAAAGTGTTCCTATCACTCCTGGTACTGCTAAGCATCTCTCTTTGAGGATCTTCAATAATTCCTTGAAGCCAGCACCTTTTTATTAGTGGAGCAGTCTGTCAACTGGTGTCTTCAAGCACCTCACTTTCTTTGGAAACTACTTCATTCTAACATTTTTTTAGTGCAAGTAAGGCCAGTCCTCAACCTTTTCTCAGCAACATTGTTTTCATTTCAAAAGAGAATGTGCTAAAAAACTCAGCAGGTAGTGGCCGCATCTGTGGAGAGAGCAGTGGTTGACTTTTCAAGTCCAATATGACTCTTCATTTTTTTTTTTTTTTGATTGTACAAATGTCCAAAGAGAGATTTATCCACGGAACTCTACAATGACAAATATTTCTCGGATTGCCTCTTGTATAGGATTTCCTTTTGAACATTGGATTATACAGCTATAGCCTGTACTGGTGCCACTGTTTCAGCAGATGAGGTGCTTTTAACCACCATTTTCATTTTCTTGGCTTCCAAAGGATGATGATATTAATTTTTTGAGCAAGAATATGACAAACCCTGACATAATCTGCTGGAAGATTAACATGTGAAGCATCACCTAAAGTTATTTGCTTCATAATTTTCTGGATCACACAAGACAAGAAAATGGAATCCAAATTTTTCTGAATTCCATTTCTTTAATGTTTTATTTGTTTTCTAGATTGCCTCAATAGTAGAATGTTTGTTATGGTATTCCATTGCAATACGTGATAACTGGTATGACGATGCAGTCTGTATTATCAAACTTAATTGACTAGAGATAGCAAGAACTGCCGATGCTGGAGTCAGAGGTAACACAGTATGAGGCTGGAGGAACAGAGCAGGCCAGGCAGCATCAGAGGAGCAGGAAAGTTGATGTTTCAGGTCATTTTCCGAAGAAGGGTCCCTTCATCAACTTTCCTGCTCCTCTGACACTGCCTGGCCTGCTCTGTTCCTCCAGCTTAACTGATTAGTTTCTTCCTCGGATGCAAATTGTCTTTCTGTGAAGATCAAGCCCGATTCATCAGGATGCAATCGTTACTTTATCCGAGTAAAATTGTTGATTCAATGTCCCCCCTGACTACTTCTGCTTAAACTCTAACCCCTTTTGTTTGAAGGTCCCAGAATCCTGACTTCCAATCTCATAGTCTCCTTCTGTTTTGTTTTATTTTTCTTTTGTCGCTCAAATTCTTTGGAACCTCGCCACATGAAATCATGAACATGCATGATAAAGATGCCTACAAGGTTACAAACACATGAACATACAAAGTAGAAGCAAGAATTAGCCTCTGAGCTTCTCCAGCCCGCTTAAAGATTGAGGTTGATTGGAATACTCCATATTCCCACCTGCTCCAGATAACCTTTTGCCCCCTTGCTTTACAAGAATCTATCTGTGTCTGTCTGCCTTTAAAAATATCCAAAAACTGCCTCCACCACCTTTTGAGGGCAACAGTTCCAAAGAGAGACAATCCTCTGGGAGAAAGACGTTCTCCTCAATCCATTTTAAATAAGCAACTCATTCATTTTTTTAAACAGTGATCCCTAGTTCTAGATCCTCCCAAGAGGGTGAATGTCCTGTCCACATCACTGTGTTAAGACCCTTCATCATATTGTATGTTTCAATCAGGTTGCCCTTTGGTCTGTATTGGTTTAGAAGACCAAGAGTTGGAAAGTGGGATAAGGTTGGATGGTTGCTCATCAGCCAGTACGTGCACAAAGGAGCAAATAGCTGCCTGCTGCGCTGTCCTTTATGGTCCTATGAAAAACTCGTGTTAAAGTAGCAGACCGCGTAGCACCATCGCAATGTGTTAAATGTTGGTCTGCTGATTTTGAGGTTTCCTTTATTTGTCCAATGCAGACTGCAGTAACCTGTTCGTGATCTGGGGACCTGCTTGTTGACAATGGCTGAGTAAGTGTGGGTTTGCTGTTACTGTGCTGGATTCTTTTTATTGGTGTTCGAACGGGAGGGAATTGATGCATCAACCTGTTATTGTCCAGTGCAAGCCAATGACCGTAAGCCTAACATGGAATGACATGATACATCGACCAAGAAAGAACATTGCACATTATCGTTGTGTTGCCAGAAAATAGCATTAGGAGCCAAGATTATGGATGAGTATGTACTGAGGCATCAGACATAGCTTCTGGTAAACCCTAGTTCACTTTCTTTCTTGAAATCAAAGTCCGTATGCTACAGAACAGTGGGGGACACAATGTATCTAATTTATCTCAACATCAACTAGTATTTTCCGGAAGTGATTTAACTCAGTTTGTGTTCCAAGAAACATGATATTTTGTAACAAGCTACTTGGAAGTTAGATAACAATGAGGGCTGTTGTGCAGTGGTAATGTCCCTGCCACTGAATCAGGAGGCCCAGGTTCAAGTCCCACCTGCTCCAGAGGTGTGTAGTAACATCTCTGAACACGTTTTTGGAAAATTTCCGGATGTCAATGATCTGGTGTTAAGGCAGCGTCTGCAAGGAGAAGGATGTGTAGAGGGGGCTTTTCCGAGTTTGGGGGCCCAGGCAGTTGAAGGAACGTTATCCTTGGTGGAGTGATGGAAATAATGTAGGTGCAAGAGGCCAGAATCGAAGGCCTACAGAGATTTTGAAGGTTTCCTCCTTTCACAGGAATGCTCGATCCACTACTCTCCATCCTCCCCTAATTATCCTTGCAAAGAAAGAGCACTCCTTAGCGTTGGTGCTAGTTTTTGTCAGCTCCAAACACGCACCCAGACGCACCAGACACACCCACATACACACACATCCCCCACCCACTTCAGACCCACACACGCACGCGCACACACATCCCCTACACACACACGCATACACGTTAATACCTCGAAGGAGGATTGAAACTTCTTAATAGATATAGATCCAGAATCGCTTTAAAAGTCTTGAATCCTATATCTTCTTGGGCAATCTGCATAGTGTCTTGTGCTGATTGGAGGGGGAGAGTTCCTCTTAATCTCTTGTGTGAGCTTTGTGAACTTTCTTAATTGATAAAACTGCTTTTTACAGAGTGTTGCCAGCATGTAGGCGTCAGATCATACAAAGTGAGAAAACAGCAGCTAACGTGGCTCAGGTACACTATGCAGTTTAGACTCCCCTTGAACAGCACAACTTGTGATCCTTATGTACATTCTTTCACCCATGTTTAAAATTCTAGAGCACGATGTCATCACAGTGTCACAAGTTTATAGAGAAAGTTTTCCGCTTACATGTAGACACAGGAATGTGATAATGGAATACACTCCTCATTTATTTTAAGGGGTTGGTTAGCTCATTTGGCCGGACAATATAATGCTTATAGCATGGGTTCAGTTCTCGCACTGGGCTACTCTTCTCAACCTCTTTCTTTTCCTCAGGCATGGTGACCTTTGGTTTAAACCACTTCCAGTCTCTGGTGAGAGAACAGACCTATGGTCTGGGAGGACTATGGTGACTTTTAGTCCTATTTTCATTGTACAGCTTCAATTTTACCAACTTCATGCACTGTATCAACTAACTGGTCAGCTTTTCACCAGCATGGGTGGGTGGATTGGGAGAAGTCAATGGTTCAGATTTTTTTTCCATTCATTCGCAGGATGCAGTGCCTCTGACTAGAACCAGCATTTATTGTGCATCCCAGTTATCCAGAGGGTAGTTAAGAGTCAAACACATTGCTGTGTATCTGGAGTCACATGACGACAGTTTCCTTTCCTAAATAATGTTAGTGAATCAAGTGGATTTCTTCGACAATTGACAGTGGTCGTAACTCTAGACACTTATTGAAATCAGACTCCATAGTCTGCCATGGCAGGATTGCAATCCGGGTCCCCAAGACATTACCATGGTCTCTGGATTAATAGTCTAGTGATAATGCTGCTAAGCTGTCACCTCCCTTAAGTTCTGAAATCGTTAAAGCATGAAGACATATCTGTTGGCGTTTGTGTTGGAAATAGCAACATTTTGTTTTTGGCCTTGGGTGTCCCCTTCAGCACTTTTAAAAAGTAGTTCATCCAGGGTTTCGGAGCAGACAACACAATGTTGTTGTGTTCTGATCTCCCTGCTATGAGAAGAATGTTATGAAACTTGAAAGGGTTCAGGAAGGGTTTACAAGGAAATGTCAGGGTTGGACAGTTTGAGCTATAGGGAGGGGCTGAATAGACTGGGGCTACTTTCCCCGGAGCGTCGGTAGCTGAGGGGTGACCTCATAGAGGCTTATAAAATTGTGAGGGGCATTGATAGGGTGAATAGACAAGGTCATTTCCCCAGGGTAGGGGAGTCCAAAACTAGAGGGACATGGGTTTAAGGTGAGAGGGGAAAGATATAAAAGGGACCTAAGGGGCAACTTTTTTTCACAGAGGGTGGTGCACGTATGGAATGAGCTGCCAGAGGAAGTGGTGGAGGCCACTTAACATTTAAAAGGCATCTGGATGGGTATATGAATAGGAAGGGTTTAGAGGGATATGGGCCACATGCTGGCAAATGGGACTAGATTAATTTAGGATATCGGGTTGGCATGGATGAGTTGGACCAAAGGGTCTGTTTCCGTGTTGTACATCTCTATGACTCTAATTTTCTTTTTAATCCACGTGTGGGCCATGAGTGTTGTTGGCTGGACCTTTGAGAAGGTGGTGGTGAGCTCTGTTCTTGAACTACTGCAGTCCGTGTGGTATAGGTAGACCCACACTGCTGTTGGGGGGGAAATCCAATCAGCCATGACTTTTATTGATCAGTATCGAAAGGACAAATGGTCTACATGTACTTCCAATTCATAGGTACAAATGCAGTATGGACTGTATTTGGGCATCTGTGAAGTTATTGTATGATACCTAAGCTGTTTGAAAATTGTTATTGTGGCATGAGCTATGGAGAATTCATACATTGTTGATGGATGTTCATTCATTTGTGTGTGTGTGTGTGTCTCGTCCAGAAATATTGCTATTGGATTATTATTCCCGAGCACAAATGGCTTGCCGTCCTACTACTGCTGCACGCTCCATGTGTGTACAACATATTGGATTGTTCAGCCAACTGATGACATTTTTACCAAAAAAAAACAAAAGAACTGCGGATGCTGTAAATCGGGAACAAAACAGAAGTTGCTGGAAAAGCTCAGCAGGTCTGACGGTATCTGTGAAGGAAAAATCAAAGTTAACATTTTGGGTCTGGTGACCTTTTCCTTAAAGCAGGAAGGGTCACTGGACCTGAAACGTTTCTTCACGGATGATGCCAGATCTGCTAAGCTTTTCCGGCAATTTCTATTTTTGTTGCTGATTTACATGTTTACATTTGATTTGAAAATCTGCCATTCATTGTGTTGGTAAGAAGATTCCCTGGGCTGCTTTGGACCAGGTAGAAACTGAATCTAACTAATGCCTGCTTCAGTGGCAGCAATGGCAAGCAAGAGAGAGAGAATTTACAAATCCAATTAGTTTGGCTGATTCCTTTCTACCACCTCCTTCTACTTCTCCCTGTCCTTCTCCACAATCTCTCTCTCATGCTCGCACTCAAGCTCACTCACACTGTCTTGCTCGTGTAATTGCGCTCTCGCACACACACACGTGCAATAGGGACGTTTTACTGATCAGTGTTCCACCAAGATCAAAGCTCCTCCACGCTCTGATTAACTTGTTGAAATGTTCAATGACTACCAGTTGAGAAAAGACTTGTGAAAAATTGGAGATTTTGGTCTGCAAATTAGGTGCAAAAATAATCGTGACCTACAAAGGGAAAGCAAAATACACCAAGTGCGCTGACAACTTATTTTACTCTTTAGGAAACAAAACAGTCAAAAAAGCAGCAGCAGAACATTTAATGTCCTTGTGATTGGCTGTTAGGATGGCTAGAATTGAGGTGGTAAATTGGAGTGATTATCTCTAACACCAGAATGGTCACTGTGCGTAGGCAGAGACAGCCTGTCTCCTGTGCTGCTGTCGTCATAGTTACAGAGGTCTTTAGCACAGAAGAAAGCCCTTTGGCCCATTGACTCTGTGGCCATCAGCCAGGCTGGAAAGGACCCTTTCCAGCTGCTGTGCTATCTGGAGAAGGACCCATCCAGGGGAACCTGGCGCCTTTGCCCAAGGAGGGGCGAGACTATTTCCATCCCGGCCTCTCTACCACCCCCACAGCTTGCCCTCTCCATTGCTATTCACTTACCCCCTTTAACCTTTTCATCTAGTGCCTCCATCTCAAGCAGGCACTGAAGTAGCTAATTAAATGGCCACTGGCACAAATGGGTCTGGGGATGTCAGCCTGCCACGACACCCTATTCCTGGGAGTCTCTGCTTGTTGCTGCAGGGGAATGAGGTGTCCAAAATAAACACTGTCTTGTTAAACGCACAGAATTGTCAAGTTGGTAAAAGCAGACATTATCACAAATTGATTGTGCCTCGCCCTGAGATATGTGGTGATATTTTGTTACAGCAGAAAAGGCCAAAAGAAAACATTGTCAGTGGACAGGAAAACCAGAGTAGTAAGCTGTTATTAAAGAGCATGTTATATTAGGTTTTGTGAGCAACATAGAGGGGATAAATAAAAACAAAAACTGCTGGAGAAACTCAGCAGGCCCGACAGCATCTGTGGAAAGAAAGCAGAGTTATCATTTCATGTCCAGTGGCCCTTCTTATCATAGGATCCCTGCCGTAGAGAAAGAGGCCATTCAGCCCATTGCGTCTGCACCAACCCTCCAAAGAGCATCCCACCCAGTCCCAGCCCCCCAGCCTATTCCCATAACCCTACATTTCCCACAGCTAATCCACCCAGCCTGCACATCTCTGGACACTATGGGCAATTTAGCATGGCCAATCCACCCTAACCCGCACATCTTTGGACTGTGGGAGGAAACTGGAGCACCCGGTGGAAACCCACGCAGATGCAGGGATAACGTGCAAACTCCAACAAGACAGTTGCCCGAGTGTGGAATCGAACCTGGGTCCTTGGTGCTGTGAGGCAGCAGTGTTAACCACTCAGCCTCAATGCAGCCTCAATATTGCTCATCCCTTTCCTCCCCACAGTGTTGTCCTATTTCTTCATCTGTTCTCTCTCTGGACTAGATGTATCTGATAGAACGAGCAAAATTTGCTCAGCATAGGGTCTGTAACGTTTCGTAAGAGCCTATGGATTTCTGATGGACGGAGGAGGCACAAACAAGGGCTTGGGGCAAATTTGACTGATGCAAATTAAAAAAGAAAAGATCTTGTTCAAGATTGATTTTGCGGAGGTCCGTAATAAAAAGGGATGAAGCATTTAAAGAAGCGGAGGCTAGCATTTTGGGAAGGATACTCCAGACAGTGTGACTCTGATAGCTACAAGTGGGGTTTAAAGGGGAGGCTATGGCTTAGTGATATTATTGCTGGACTGTTAATCCAGAGACACAGGTTCGAATGCTATCACGGCAGATAGTGGCATTTCAATTCAATAAATAAAGAAATCTGGAATTGAGAGTCTAATGATGTTGTCCATTGGCAGGAAAAATCCATCTCGCTCACCCATGACCTTTAGGGAAGGAAAGTGCCATCCTTGCTTGGTCTGGCCTTCTGTGACACAGGACCCACTGCAATGCGGTTGACTCTTAACTGTCCACTGGGCAATTAGGGATGGGAAGCGTTGCCCTCAGCCTGCGAATGAATTGGAAAATGAAAACCATGATGGACTGAATGTTAGACCTCTGTTCTGTGAACTTTCAGCTGGAGCAGGTTGTGGCGTTACAGTAGGATGAGGACATGAGGAGAGGGTGTTTCTTTATGTGCTACTCTCTCTGCTTGGAAGAAATTACTTCAACAGAGGTAGAGCTATTGAACATTGTTTTGTATTCTCATGCTGAGGAATTTTCTCATAAAGAAGACAGTTTAATTTACGTGGATATTAGTTTAAACATTTCGCTCAAAGGGTTTTGTTTCTTCTCCAATTCGTTAGTTATAATTTCCCTCGTGCTTTTTTTTTTGTAGCTTTTTCCACCTCCACTGTTGCTGTGCATCATTTCCGACTGAGAGTGTGGGAAGGTGATCTGTTGCCTCCCCCTCCTCCTCCTCCTCCTCCTCCCTCTCTCTAATCCATTGCACAATTAATCACGGTTGCCATGGTGTTCCTCATGGTTACAGCAGAAAGCCCCTGGAGCTCCCCGAGTCTTGGGAAACAGTGGTGTCTGAAAGGTGGAGAGGATATAATTCCACTGGCTGAACTGGCCTCATCTCAACTCTTTGACATATTTGAGGAAGTAGGATTATTGAACTCCAAAGACAGATTGTGTTTTTTTCAAAGCCTCGTTTTGGAGTCTGGACTGCTGAGTTGTCCAAATGTGAAGAATGGTTCAGTTCTTCTGGGAAGCTTGACTCACAGTGCTAGGAGACATTGGCTGCAGGGACAGTAATGCTAGCGGGAGGAGAAAAACACAAAATGGTTCTATTCAGCACTAACTGCAGAGGGCTGTGTCTTGTAAAATGTGTTTTGTGCTGGAATTGCTCATTCCCTCATCTGGTTCTCTTTTTTTTTTTTAATTCACTGGCTAGATGCTATCCCTGAGGTATTTATTGCACATCCTCACGGTAGAGAGTCAACCATGTGGCTGTGGGGTCATATGTCCGTGCCTTGTATGCAGGTCCCAGCTAAGGGTAGCAGATTTCCTTCTCGGAAGGACATTATTGAGAAAGATGGGTGTTCAAGATGATCAACAGTGGTTCCACGGTAATGGTCATTGAGATTAGCTTTTTGTTCCTGCCTTTTTATTGATTTCAAATTTCACCGTTTGCCGTGTGTGGATCAAATCAATGTTCCTAGAACATTGGTCTGGGGTTCTGGATTACTCATCCAGTGGCATTTCCAATACGCTGTTGCCTATCCTTTTTGGGGGAGGCGGGAAATTGGTTCTATTATTTGATGGAAGAAACATTTTTTGTCTCCAGTATGAATGGATACTAAGTACAGCAGTGGTTTGTGGCCTCATGTCAGTCCCATAAATTGTACTGTAGCTGACTGTTTAAGCGTTAGCGCCGGTCTTCAAGATGCAAAGCTATCCATGTATCATACCCCATTGAATGTGATTTCATGGAATCTTTTCATAGAATCCCTACAGTCCGGAAGCAGGCCATTTGGTCCATCAAGTCCGCACTGCCCCTCTGAAGAGCATCACACCCCAACACACCCTGTCCATGTAACCCTGCATCTCCCATGGCTAACCCACCTAGCCTACAAAACCCTGGACATTATAGGCAATTTAGCCTAACCTGCACATCTTTGGACTATGGAAGGAAACTGAAACACCCAGAGGAAACCCACGCAGACACAGGGAGAATGTGTAAACTCCAAACAGGCAGTCGCCTGAGGGTGGAATTGAACCCAGGTCCCTGGCACAGTGAAGCAGTAGTGCTAACCACTGACCCACTGTGGCCTAGTGTCATCTTATATGGTATTTTTTAAATGTATTCCTTTATGGTTGTTGGCATCACTAGCAAGGCTACCATTTGTTGCCCATCCCTAATTGGCCTTGAACTGAGTTACTTGGGACATTAGTGATCTAGATGGGTCGTTATGACAATTGATGGGTTCACGATCACCATTACGGAAGCTGGTTTTATATTCTAGATTTTATTATCTGATTTTAAATTCCACTAGCTGCCGTGGTTGGATTTGAACCCATGTTTCCAGTGCATTAGATGGGCCTCTGGTTACTAGTCTAGAGAGATTATCAAACCTCATTGCGCCAAATGCAAACCTGCTAAGAGAGAAAGAACATGAATTTTTGCAGTGAAATTTCTCCTAAATGGTGGTAGTAATCTGGTTTTCTGGAGGTTTGACATTCCCTAAATGTTGAAGTCTTTGCTATCAGCATTGTTCACAGGCAGTTCGGATTTCCTGCATGCTGAGTCTCTTTGTTGTGTTATTTCATGCAATGGTGCTGTTGCGTGTTGTCTGTACATCATTATTCTGCTTGAAAGGAATTAGTCTTTGTGATCTTGGAATTGCACCCATTGACTCGATTTGGTGCACCACATTGTGCTGGAGCTAACATGGGTATCGGTAAAGGTTGCAGCACTATCAAATTGTTCTGGATGTTTCTGTACCTTGTTCCCTTGCAAGAGTCATACAGCACAGAAACAGCCCCTTCGGTCCAACTCGTCCATGCCAACTAAGTTTCCCAAACTAAACTAGTCCCATTTGCCTGCGTTTGGTCCATATTTTTCGAAACCTTTCCCATTCGTGTGTCTGCCTAAATGTCTTTTAAATGTTGTAACTGTACCAGCCTCTACCACTTCCTCTGGCAGTTCATTCCACACACGAACCACCCTCTGTGTGAAAAAGTTGCCCCTCAGGTCTCTTTTAATCTTTCTCCTCTCACCTTAAAATTATGACCTCCAGTCTTGAACTCCTCAAGAACAGAGAGACCTAGGGGTTTAGGTGCATTGTTCATTGGAAATTGCATCATAAGTAGATATAGAGTGGTAAAGAAGGTGTTTGGCATGTTTGGCATGTCTGCCTTCATTGCTCAGACCACTGAGTTTAGGAGTTGGGACACCATGTTGCAATTATACAGGATGTTGGTGAGGCCAGGGAAAAGACCTTTGCTGTTCACCTTATCTGTGCCCATCGCGATTTTATACACCTCTGTAAGGTCACCCCCTCGACCTCCTACACTCCAGTGAAAAAAGGCCCAGCCTATTGAGTTCAGTTCTGAGGAACGGTTACCGTACACAAAACAATAACTCTCTTTCTTCTTCAAGGATGTGGCCAGACCTGCTGAGCTTTTCCAGCAACTTCTGTTTTACTTCCAGCCTGTCTAGCCGCAGCTTATAACTGAAATCTTCCAGCCCTGGTAACATCCTTGGACATCTTTTCTGCACCCCCTCCAGTTTAATAATATCTTTCATAAAGCAGGGCAACTAGAACTGTACACAGTGCTCCAAAAGTGGCCTCACCAACGTCCTGTATAATTGCAACATGGTGTCCCAACTCCTAAACTCAGTGGTCTGAGCAATGAAGGCAGACATGCCAAACATGCCAAACACCTTCTTTACCACTCTATGTCTACCTATGATGCAATTTTCAATGAACAATGCACCTAAACCCCTAGGTCTCTCTGTTCGACAACACCCCCCACAGTTGGGATTCTATCAGACCTGTGCTTTCGTTTAGTTTTTCTGATTTGCAATGGTGGCAAATATCAAAAAATGATAAAAGCAAAATGTGGCGGAAGCAGAAAACTGAAATAAAGACAAAGTGCTGGAGAAACCCAGCAGATCTGGCAGCGGACAGAGAAACTGAAGTTCATGTTTCAAATCCAGCATAACTCTAGAAAATGATGACTGGATCTGTCTACGAACATTAGTCAGAGCAAGTAAACGAGTTTGACTCATTCAGCACGTAATAGTTCAATTTCTCTTTCTGAATAAGGTCATGTTTTCCAAGGATCCATTACTTAGCCTTTGTTTGGAACATTTTCTGTCTAACCCCTCTGTGCAATGGAGATATAGATACATTCACTTTCGTATCAAAGCTCTTTGCTGCTAATTCCTGTTCATATACAGCAGCAAGAATGTGGAAAAATTGCCATCATCCCTTTCCTTCCACTGTGTATCCTCGCCAGACTACATATCCTAAAGGAAAAAGAAAGTCAGGACTGCTAGCTGTGCTCGAACACTGTAAACATTCTAACACTCAAGCCAAGTCTTTCTGCAGGATGTTTTTCCAACTTGTAAGAAGTCCCTGACTTAAATTTGGAGATGCGTCTGAAACAGTGTGTCATATTTGAGTTGTATGGGCTGGTTAGGTTGCATTATCTATAAAATGGTCTTGGCCTCTAATTGACTGATGGATTCCATGGTCCAATACCCTGAATCCTGGCCAATAGAAATCCATCTTGATGATTGCCACGTGGTAATCTTATTGGACCAGGAACCTTCCAAGGGGTTCTGGGACTTTTTTTCCCTGGAGTGTAGGAGACTGAGGGGTGATCTTATACAGGTTTGCAAAATCATGAGGGACATGGATAGGGTGAATAGCCAAGGCTTTTTTCCCCACGGTAGGGGAGTCCAAAACTAGGGATGCAGGTTTAAGGTGAGAGGGGAATGATTTAAAGAACGACCTGTGGGGTAACTTTTTCACGCAGAGGGTAGTGCATTTATGGAGTCAGCTGCCAGAAGAACTGGTGGAGGTGACTAAAATTAATACATTTAAAAGATATTTTAGACAGTTACGTGGATGGGAAAGGCTTAGAAGGATATAGGCCAAACACACAGGAAAATGGTTGGCATGGACGAATTGGTCCGAAGGGTCTGTTTCCGTACTGTATGCCACCATGACTCTAAATCCCTCCAAAGCAGCTGGGACCTTAATTCTGTTAACAATTTTGGAATCGTGAACTCATCTCCATAAAGTTGACTGTGAAACTAACAATTGTTGTAAAAAGCCAGCTGGTTTCCTTAAGTCCCCTCAGTGAGGTCATGAGTGATCTGTCATTTAAGTTAGTTTTTTGCTTTTGTACCAAGTCCTTTTAGCTTTTTCTTAATCAAAGATATGATCAGTTCTAGATTTAACATTTAATTTATCCATTTACAGTAGAGCATTCCAAACTTCAGCTATTATTTTATGTTTACAGTGCTTGTTAGTTTCATAGAATCCCTACAACGTGGAAAGAGGCCATTCAGGCCCATTGAGTCTGTACCGACCCTCCAAAGAGAATCCCACTCACACCTAGCTCCTGACTCTATACCCCATAACCCTACATTCACTTTGACTAATCCACCTAGCCTACACATCCTTGGACACAACGGGGCAGTTTGGCATGGCCAGTCCGCCTGAACTGCACATCTTTGGACTGTGGGAGGAAACTGGAGCACCCGGATGAAACCCACGCAGACACACTAAGAATGTGCAAACTCCACACGGTCACTCAAGGCTGGAATTGAATCCAAGTCCCTGGCGCTGAGGCAGTAGTACTTGCTATGGTACCACCTTAACTTCTGAAAAGTTTGGCTCTAATCTTTTAAACTAATCTCCCTCGTCTAAGACTCGACAGGTAGTACACGAATTAGGAGCAGAGGTAGATCATTCAGCCCCTTGAACCTGCTCTGCTATTCAGTAAGACTATGATTAGTTTGTTTCCTATTCGAATTCCATGTTCCCATTTACCCACCCCAGCAACTTTTATTGATAAAAATCCATCTTCCACCACCTTTAAATGACTCTATTCCACAATCTTCTGTGTGTTCCAAAGTTGCACAAACTTCAGAAAAACAATTCTTGTCTTGATCCCAAAATGGTGACTCCCAGTTTTAAACCAGTGCCCCCTGGTTCTGGATTTGCCCACAAGAGGAAGATCTTGTCCATGTCCATCTTGTGAAGATTGCTCAGGGTCTTATAAACTTTATTCATGTCACCCTTCACTCTTCCAAACTCTAGCCGATATCCTACAAAGGCAATCTACTTATTCCAGGTGAAAACTGAAAGAACTGCAGGTGCTGTAAATCAGGAACAAAAACAAAGTTGCTGGAAAAGCTCAGCAGGTCTGGCAGCATCTGTGGAGGAGAAAACAGAGTTAACGTTTCAGGTCCGGTGACCCTTCCTCAGAACAGTTCTGAGGAAGGGTCACCGGACCCAAAATGTTAACTCTGTTTTTCCTCCACAGATGCTGCCAGACTTGCTGAGCTTTTCCAGCAACTTTGTTTTTGTTCCT
>JAHRHZ010000070.1:16693471-16744973 GCA_024137785.1 Ginglymostoma cirratum
AAACACTGTTACTGAGTCGCTGAAACAAATTTAAAATCTAAATTGTTGAATTATGTTGTATGCTGCACTCGAACAAGTATTGGACTAATGAATGGTTTACAGCTGTCAAATCTGGTTTGAAATTGAAATAAAATGAAAGGCAAAATCTGACTGCCGTTTTGTTCCAGATTTTATAGGGAATAATAAGAGACTTAATTGAAGCAGTTGTGTCCGAATGACTAATTTTCATTCGATAAGACTTCTGTGAACTATAAAACAATAATTTCTGGAGAAGCAGTGCTAATCAGATTTAAATTTTAGCTGGGAATAAAAGTCAATAGGTGTACCTGGCCACCCTGTGGTAGGAAGGATTTACGAAAGGGTTCGGAAAAGATTTAACAGGGAATTTGTAGCCAGGAGTAGAGGGTTTCAGATAGAAAATAGACTGGAAAGCCTGGGACTTTCTTCAGTGGAGGTTGAGGGATGACCTTATTGAGGTTTATAAAATCATGAGGGGCTTAGATAAGGTAAGGACAAAGGCTTTTTCCCTAGGATAGGGAAACTTAGGGGACATATTTTTACGGTGAGAGGAGAAGGTTTTAAAAAGGACATGGGGCCAGCCTTTTTCAGAGATTGGTTCATGTGTGGAATGAACTGCCAGAGGAAGTGGTGGATGTAGATACAGTTATAACATTTAAAAGACATTTGGATAAGTTCATGAATCAAAAAGGTTTGGAGGGATATGGGCCAATTGCAGGCAGGTGGGATCAGTTTAGTTTGGGATTGTGTTCGACATGGACTGGTTGGATCGAAGGGTCTGTTTCCGTGCTGGATGACTGAGGCTACTCACGTGATTCTATTGATAGAGTCCGAATTGACAACCATTTACAAAATGGCCGAATGTATTTTTGCATCAGCAGTTGGTGCCCTGCACTGATGGTGGAAGGATGCAATTAGAAAGTAACTTTTTTTATAGAAATCTATAAGTGGGAAATATGAAGCAAATTTCAAAACAAGGAACATTGTATGATTTCAAAATGGGAGGTGTGTGATTTGTGTGACAATCCACCTTTTCACAGCCCCTCACCAGGCTCCATCTTGCTGTACAATACCTCCTCAATGAGTGACTGTATTTTGGTTTTTTTTTAAACCCAGTCCTTATTACTGAAGCCTCTGCAAACTTCGGTGAGTTGAAGCTATATACTTCAGTGCAGTGACAACAACCTGAAATCCCACAGGCATTACTTGTGGTGATCATTGCACCACACAGGAATTAAGTCATTTCAGACCAACACAGAGCTGTTTTGTACTCTGTAACATTGCACTTCCTCCATTGGTGTGGCTCTTCCATAGCTCTCTAATGGTTGCTGTGTGCAGTCAGTTGGCACACACTGATCTGGTGGTATGGCCATAGAGGCCAGCAGATCCAGGGTACGGTGCTGCAGTTGGCCTAGGGCCACGCTCGTAACACTTCAGTCTTTCTCCAGGGATGTTGGAAAAACTGACAAGGCTGCAATTATTTGTTCACCCACTAGGAGCAAACAGTGTTGCGTGGTCGTGAAGTGGCATGTTGGGTGGCCTGGGTGCACAAGTTCCCTTCCTTCAGAAGCATTAGTGAACCAGGTGGGATTTTACGAGCATTTGGCAGCTTCATTGGCCTAAATTATCTGAGCTGGAGTGGCCTTTCTCAGTTGGTGACTGTATTGAAGTCAGAGATCAACAGGAATTTGAAGGCTAAGGGATTTGTGGTTAATGTGGGTCGGCAGAAGATCATTCAAGATCTTGCAGAATGGCAGTGCAGGGTTGAATGGTTGAATAGATGAGGTAAGGTATCAGTGGTGATATCACTGGTCTCATCGTGCAGAAGACCAGGCTAATGTTCAGGAGAAAAACAGAAATTGTTGGAGAAACTCAGCAAGTCTGGCAGCGTCTGTAAAGAGAGAAAAACGCGGTTAACGTTTTACGTCCAGTGACCCTCCTTCGGAAATGTTAACTTTGCTTTCTCTCCACAGATACTGAGTTTCTCCGGCAGTTGCTGTTTGTGTTTCAGATTTCCAGCTTCCACAGTTCTTTATTTCCTAACGCTCAGCAGACATGAATTCAAATATCATGGCAGTAATTGGGGGAATTTAAAGTCCATTAATAAATCTGGAATATCGAGCTAGGCTTGGTGATGGAGCCAAGAGAACTGCCATTGATTGTTGTAAAAACCTATCTGGTTTGCTAAGTTCCTTCGGGGCTGGAAATCTGCCGTCCTTACCTGGTCTGGCCTACATGTGACTCCAGGTCCAGGGCAATCTCCTTTTAATTACCCTCTGAAATGGCTGTGCAAACCACTCAGTTCATCAGGCACTTGAGGATGAGCAACAAATGTGGGCTTTAACAGCATTGTCCAGTTCCTTTTTTAAAACAAAATCATGGAATCCCTACAGTGTGGAAGCAGGCCCTTCGGCCCAACACGTCCACACTGACTCTCAGAGCGTCCCACCCAGACCCATTCCCCTGTAACCCATCTAATCTACACATCCCTGAACACTAGGGGCAATTTAGCATGACTAATCCACCTAGCCTGCACGTCGTTAGACTGTGGGAGGAAACCCACACAGACACGGGGAGAATGTGCAAACTTCAGACAGACAGTCGCCTGAAAGTGGAATCGAACCCGGGTCCCTGAGGCTGCAGTGCTAACCACTGAGCCACCATGCCGCCTGTGTTAATTTAGTGATCTTATTTTATCAGTTAGAGATGGAGGGTAATCACAAGGTTGGTCTTCCTGATTTTCCTGTTTTGCAGCTTCTGATACGCTTGAGTGATGTCATTTACATAAACATGCATTCATTACTTTCTACTCGATGTTAAAACTTGTTCTTCGGATGTGGATTTTGCTAGCTTGCTTAGCATTTATTATTCATCCTTAAGAATCAACCACATTGCTTTGGGCCTGGAGTCACATGTAAGGACAGCAGATTTCCTTCTCTAAAGGAAATCTTTTTATTCTTCTGTATTTTTGATTGCGGACTGGAATTGGAAAAGGATTGCTTTAAAAACCAAGGATTATGGAAGGGATTGCCACATTTTCAAGAATACGCTGCCAGCACAGTATGTAAATTGTTTGTTTAACCAGTGGGGGAAGTTTAGTTGCAGACGAACTGGCACCAGGGAGACTTGACTGTCAACAATTAGCCAATTGGTCTGTTGAGTGATGACCAGCTTATGTTGGCAAATCCTTCTGCCTGACAATAGCTACGTGATTGGCTTCCAGGTAGCTGAATAGCTTAGGGGTATAACTGAGATAGTCAGAAGCCATCAGACTTCAAGAAAGGAAGGTGTGATCCTTTTCTCTGTAGCTTAAAAAAATTCACCTAACGTGCCAGTTCATTTTCCCTCGTCAGTTGCTGTAAGTGTTTAACTAATAAGTCAGATCTGATAATTTTGAACTAATTACTCTGTGCCTCCTGCAAGAAAGTGGAAAAAAACACTTGGGGAAGAGAGAGAGAGAGAGAGATTGACAAACAGCAAGTCTAAAGAATCATGTCAGCAAACCCTGTGAACAGGTGCCGTTGAACTGCCTTCACAGTTTTCCCCTCCAACCAGAACACCAATGTTTTTGTGTTTTTCTGTGCACGTTTAGAGGGGAGTTATGTAAGGGGTTAGTGTTTCAGCTGGTAGATTACTGTGTCAGTGGCTCATACTTGTATATTTGAAGTTAGAATCTATTTATTAGTAACAATGGTGCATACGGAAACCTGCTTTCTGTCAACTTGGGTCGAAAAAGGCAGGTAACTTGAGGAATTTTGCATACTTTTATTAAAAAAGACCTTAATTTTTGTGATGACTGGGAGAGTAACAGGGCTGGATTTCCCTACTGCAGTAACAGACATTACAGAACCAGAAGGGTATTTACAACAAGTGATAATGGCTACCCAAAGGTGATTTCACTGAATTTCAACACCTGCTGTGGTGGGATTCAAATTCATTTCCCCAGAACATTAAACTGGGTTCTGGGATTTCTAATCCAGTGATGACCACACTGTGCCACTGCTTTCCCTGCTAAATGTGATTATTTCTTCGTTGAAAGGCTGTTTTTCTTTGTCTTCAAAGTGAGTGTCATTGCGAGCAGACCCTGCTGGCAAACCTGTTTTCAAGCATGCACTGGTGAACATACCTCATGCTAACTAATCAGATCTGTGATTTTAAAATGCGAAGCATGATCATCGAGCTTTCCCATTAGGATTATCATTAGGTGAATAGGAAACCATGTCCATAGGCAACAAGGGAAGAACTTTGTTTAACTTTGATCACTTTTACAAGTGGCATCTTTCTGATCAAACGTCCAATTTGTTCAGAAATCATCACAGTGGGAGGTTCTTGTAAGACGCTGATCACTGCATGATAATATGGTGTGTGCACTCAGTCTCATGCAAAAGATGTGTCCAAGAATAGGGTTTACTTTTCATTGGTGATAAAAAGGCAGATAGCATATTTTAGAAGACTTATCATTTCCAGCGTTAGGGTTGTTGCCAAAAATACCCTACAACTCCATCAGCATCTGAAATGAGAAGATGAATTAATATTTCAGTAGAAAACATTTCAAGTGTATCCCTCCCTTAATTTTAGATTTCCTGCCATTCCAATTTTATCTCAAGTCCAAATTATTCTTCGACTCTGCTTTCCCAATTTGGCACTACTTTAATGCGACTGTTGTGTACCTGTGTGACTGCTGATGGGGAAAATCCGAGATTTAGAATGGGATTGTTTAGGAACAACTTAATCTGAAGGAAGAATTTTTCGAAGCATTGTTTTCAAAGATAGCGATTTATCAGCACTTACTGTGCAGAAACTTTTTTCTTGTAATGCTATGCTCTTAAAATTGTGTTGACTTCTTGTGCATTTTGAAAAAGGAGTCAATTATTGGTATTTGTTATGTGAATGCAAGCCACATTAGAAGCTAGGAATATTGCAGTGAGTAACTCATCTCCTGACTCCCCAAAACCTGTCCACCATCTACAAGGCATGAGTGAGGAGTGTGGTAGAATACTCCCCATTGTCTGGATTGGTGTAGCTCCCAACAACACTCAAGAAGCTCGAAACCATCCAGGGCAAAGCAGCCCACTTGATTGGTACCAAATTCGCAAACATCAGTAACTTGTCCGCTGATGCTCAGTAGTAGCAGTGTGTATGATCTACAAGATGCATTGCAGAAATTCACCAAAGATCCTTAGACAGCACCTTGCAAACCCATGACCTCTTCCATCTGGAAGGGCAAGAGCAGCAAATACATGGGAACACCACAGCCTGCAAGTCTCCCTCTAAGCCACTTGCCCTCCTGACTTGAAAGGATAGAATCCCTACAATGACGAAACAGGCCATTAAGTCCATCAAGTCCACACCGATCCTCTGAAGAGCATCCACCCAGACCCAGCCCATCCCCGTAACCCTGCATTTCCCATGGCCAATCCACCTTGTCTGCATATTTTTGGACTGTGGCAGGAAGCTGAAGCACCCGGAGGAAACCCATGCAGACGCAGGGAGAATGTGCAAACTCCACATAGACAGTCAACCAAGGGTGGAATTGAACCCGGGTCCCAAGCACTGAGAGGCAGTTCAAGAAGGCAGCTCACCACCGCCTTTTCGAGGGCAACTAGGAACAGACAATAAATGCTGGCCCAGCCAGCAATGCCCACATTCCACAAGTGACTGGAAAAAAACATAACTGAAGTTAGTCCATCCGTTGTAAATGAGGAAGCTCACAGCTTTGAGATAGAAAAATAGTACTTCCTCAACCCCTGCGTTACTCATTTGGTGGTGATGAAGTTTGCATGCAAGTTGTTTGGGAAAGCCTAGTAAATTTTTAGCTGTGTTTCAAAGTGACAATAACATTTTGTTTTACTGTGAAACAACCAGCAAACTAGAAATAATCTTTGGTCAACTGCAAAGTACTGTGGAAGAGCATTTCTAAAAGTGTTTCCTAAGATTTGTTTGCAGTCTGTGGGAGTTGTTCGCAAAACTGGTATCTATTGCCCAACCCTGGTTGCCCAGAGAAGATGTTAATGGGCTGCCTACTTGATCCATTGCAGTCTGTATTCCTTAGAAAGGGGGCTGGAGGGCTGAGAGATGAATCTATGACCAGAAGGTATAATTTCTATAAGGAATCAATCATTTAAGACTCGGATGAGGAGGATTTATTTTTTTTCTTTGAGGCTTGCAAATCTGTGGGTTTTCTTTACAGGAGAGGGCTGTCGAGGCTGGGTTGTTAAGTATATCCAAGGCTTAGATAGACAGATGTTCAATCAGTAAATGAATAAAGGCATATGGGGAAAGTAGAATTAAGGATTATAAGATCAGACGCAATCTCTTTGAATGGTGGAGTAGACTTGACGGTCAGATTGACCTCTTAAATTCACTCGTGGGACATGTGTGCTGTTGGCATGGCCAGCACTTATTGCCCCGCTCTACGACCTATCTGCTGTTATGTCTTTCTTTTACGCCAGTCGGAAGTCAATCACGCTGCTGTGGGACTGGATTTGCATGTCTGAGCTCAGTTTACATTATAGAGCACTTCTTTTTTTTTTTTAAAAACACAGTGAAACATCCTGATACCTTTGGGAGCATTATAATGCAATATATGACACCGACTCTCATATCAGGCGTCTCTTAAAGGAGGGGAGTGAGGTAGTGAGCGTTCCCAGAAATGAAAAGCGAACGTCGCATGTCATTTACAAAGTAATGCTCCATACAACACCATGGGCAAGGTTATATGTTACTGTTGTGGTCTTACCAGAAAAGCAATCAGTCATTACTTGGGTGATGTATCCTTGTCTATCATTTCAATCACTTATTATTGTGGGTCACTGTCCCAGTGTTAACACAATGGATGAAGGAGGAGTGCCTAATATTCTTGGCATTAATATCTAGCCTCTGAAGCTTTTCTTATTTGAAATAACCTTTCTCAAATCATTCACTCTGTGCCAAACAAGTGTAATTCTTATGAAAACATTAGGCACAGAAGAAAAGAAAGCATAAGTGTGGGAGACGAGGCCCCACTCCTAATATGACATTGCTTACATTGCACTGTAGACCACAGGCACTGCTTGTCTTTATTAATTGCTGTCAACTCACTGTTTGAATACTTGTAATAAAAGATTTATCTTGTGTTATTTAAAAATAACAATGGTGACCTCCTTTGATCATCTATGAACTTGTTACTTAATAGATGTATCCCAGAATCATGCAGTGCAGATGGAGGCTGTTCAGCCTACCCGGCACATTCTGGTTTGCTGGAGAAACTGCCCAATTAAATCCACAACCCCAATCCTTTCTCCATAGCTGCCCTTCGAGTACAGATCATGTTCTGCTTTGAAAGTTAGTCATGATTTTGCTTTTACCAAATGTGGTCAGACGTATGTTCCCAAATACATTTTGGACATTCTTTACTTATTTCATAGGGTTAGCTAGCTCCATACGGGCTAGAATAATTTAAAAAATCCAAGGGGAAAAATAAATTGGTAGCGGGGTTCCAAGTTGCCTTATACATTATGTGCTCTCATCGGAGTAAGATGCATTCCAATTTTCATTTTTGTGCTTACATCTGGCTGTTATCAGATAGTGCTTTCATTCGTTACTGAGCACGTGGGGAAAGGAGCCTTAGGAAATTGCCACCTGTAATGGACTGAATAGTTGATATTAATGACTGGATAAATTAATTGCATTGGAACTACACCTGAGCCTGCTCTTCGTTCCTGTAGAAAAGTGCTTGCCTTTGATATTGGTGCTCCTGGAGCTGGAAAAAAAAATTGGAATCCATCTCTCCCTAAATTAAACTTGTGAAAGAAGATTATTAAATTGGAATGTGGGTTGTTTCTGTTTTGGCTTTGCGTTTAAAAGAGGCAGATTCCACATCTGCAATCCACGCCAGAAGTGCATTTCAAGGATTTAGTGAAATAACTGGCATATAATAATGAAATGTTAGTTAAAGCCTCCTGCAGTTACTTGGTGTAATGACAATCCTCTTTGTTCTCTTGAATATCATCTTGCAGAAGAGCACAATAGTTTTCCTCAAATGAGGTAAGATTCCCCTTCATCAAAAAAGACTTTGCAGAGGGGGAAGGTCAGAATAGGTGTTTGAAGCAGCTGCCACCAATGTCCTTTAATGCTCTCAGTACTTGCTTCCTTCTCTGGTAAAGCTGTTCCTGGAAACTGACAGCAATCTCCTCATCACCCTTCAGTTCAGGTGCTAACCTGGAAGCTGCTAGTCCTTGTAATTCACGGTTGTAGAGCATACAGTCCAGCCAAGTGTGGCTAGGTACCTGATTCTGCAAATATGTCTCAGGTTGCAAAGTCAAAAATTCAATCATCTAGCATCATTCACGTGGGAACATTAGGTAATATTGTTAACTAACAGTGCACTAGAAACTATAAAGCATTTACCTGATAATCAACATCCACAGTGATATTCCAAAGATGTGGATAGTCCTTTGAAACCACTAACACAGGAACTGACTTGCAAATTTGAGGAAGGTGCTGACTTCTGTTGTTGTCCAGGTTAGCTCCTTATTCCAGAGCTTAATTTTTTTTTTCATAGAATCCCTACAGTGTGGAAACAGGCCCTTTTGGCCCAACAAGTCCACACCGACCCTCAGAGCATCCCACCCAGACCCATCTGCCTATAACCCACCTAACCTACACATCCCTGAACAATATAGACAATTTAGCATGGCCAGTCCACCTAATCTGCACATCTTTGGACTGTGGGAGGAAACCGGAGCAATCCCACGCAGACAATGGGGAGAATGTGAAAACTCTACAGACAGTCACCCAAGGGTGGACTCTAACCCAGGGTCCTGGCGCTGTGAGACAGCAGTGCTAACCACTGTGCCACCCTACTTTTCTATTCTATTCTAATATCAGGTTTCTCTCTGGCTGGGATCATAACGGGTGGATGGCTACTGGGGTCTCTTGATGGGATGTTAAAGTGCATTGGATTTAAAAGGGATTGGTGTCTTTCTTGTTAAAGTAACAGCTAAAGAAGGGTTCTGGGGCATGAAGCTGGGGAAATTTATTGTACATATCTTAATCGTGGCTTTGAATGTTGCTAAGAGTTTTCTGGAAGTGGATAATAGAACAGAGGCTTATCTCAAATCTTTGGAAGTTAAACTGAGAAATAGCAGATAAATAGAAGGAAGAAGAAAGAATAGGATCTTGTGAGGATGAAATATTTCAAGTCGCTGTACAACATTTAGACTCAGAAGAAAGGAAACTTAAGCAGGATGTCAGAGTTGGAATTGGCTGACATATAGCTATAAATGGAAAAATAAGGCAGAACATGGTGAAAGAGAAATAAAAATAAAACTTACAATTGAGGAGAATGAAAACAAAGAGTAATTGAATGAGAAGACAAATAAAAACAGGGAATAATGGAGAGAGAAGAGAGAGGAAAGCAGAAAGAAATGCAAAATGAGATTGATTGAATTAAACTACAAAAAGATAAGGAAACTGTAGTCCATGAGTTTCCCAAAGGAAAGCTTAGCCTAGAGAAAGAAGAAACTGGAAGTAGCCTAAAGGATGATCATGATTCAATTGAGGGAATCGATTTACACAAGAATGTATGCTTCATATCTAAATTGAACAAGGATGGAGTTGAAACATATTTTACCTCCTCTGAGAAGGTAGTTAGACAGACAAAATGGGATCGGTGGTTTTGATCAGGTAAGTTAGAGAAACGTTTTGAGAATGCAAGGGAAATTATTATCATGGAATGGTTCAAAAAACACTCTTTTTAAAATTTGGAAACTTATTTAGATGAGCATCAAATATTCAAGACCAGTGAAGCAGCAAATCTGGCAGGTACCTATACTCTCTCTCGTAGACCATTATTTATGGAGAAATGGACGTATGAAAACCTTTCACCTCACCTGACCTGACCTTGAGTTACTAGAGATGTTCTTTTCTCTTTCTTGTGCAGTCGATTCTTGTGGGAGCCAAAAGGACTGTGGTGATTCCTCGGCATGGGAAAAGTGCAGTTCGCTCCTTCTAACACACAGTCAGTCTATCATCACACCCAGAGTGAAGGTACACGATCAGATGATAGGGACACATAAGAAAAGTGAGAATTCAAACAGTATAAGAAAAGCAGCATCTGCACACAACAACAAGGTCTCATGCCTGAGAAAAAGGTTTATGGACTGACAGTCAAATACACAAATGGACTGGGGCTGAAGCTCTTAAATGCAGCTTTGATGATGTGACAGTGACATCACAGAGAGTTTGGCCAGAAGCTGGTCATAACGGAGTGTTAAATATTACAGGTTATAATGAATTGGAAATGAAAAAGGATGCAACAACTAGATAAAAGGAAGGCCACCCCATGATGCATTTGTAACAAAGGATTAGACATAATCAAAAGCAATATGGCCATTCCATTTAAATACAACAAAAATGCTGGAAATCTGGAACTGAAATTGTTGGAGAAACTCAGGTCTGGCAGCATCTGTGGAGAGAAATATTAACTCTGCTTCCTCTCCACAAATGCTGTCAGACCTGCTGAGTTTCTTCAGAAGTTTCCATTATTAGGCTAGAGATTCCATTGTCAGAATTAGTGGTATTATGTATTCATTCAGAAACTAGACAGTGTACAACAACACTCCAATATTTTAACAGGAATCCTACATTTTTCTGATCGATCGGAACAAGTTTCAGTTTCTCTTCCAATCTCCCACAATGATCTCAGATTGTCTTCTCACTGGTGAGACGCACCTCTCACTTCACTGCCCGTGTTCTCACTGAGCTACTCGCCCACACCGATACAACAAGAAACACCGTTCAGCAACAAGAATAGGCCATTGGGCCCTCAAACCCGCTCTGCCATCGATAAGGTGATGACTGATCTGATTGTGGTCTCAGTTTCTGGTCTGCTCCCAATATTCTTTGACTTTAACTACCTTTGCATAATCTACGTGTGTAGATGCTGTGAAATATTTGTTGTTCCATGTTTTCAGTATTGCACTCATTAACTGTTGTCGGTTGTTCTCGTGCTTTCTTCTTATATTAGGGTAACTAGCAAAGGGCCAAAGGACGGATGAGTTTTTTTTTGCGCATTTGAATTGTGAACTAAAGTGCACATGAAAAGGTTGTGAAAGCAGGTTCATAATAGCTCTCAAAATTGAATTGGATACATTTGAGAAGGGGATAAAGTTGTGGGTGATCAGGAGAAAAGTGGCACAGCAGGATTAATAGGAAGGCACTCTCAAAGAGCTAGCACAATTGGCTTCTTACACTTTCACATCACCCTATGATCATGTGTTGAGGAATCGTCACAAGACAGACTATCTTGAGTTTGAGAGATAATGAATCGTAACAAGCCTTACAATTGACCTAGTTAACCCAATGATACTGAGCAGATGATGCTGCAGAGAGTAAAACTTGTTGAAACAATGCATTTTCCTCAGAATTTAGCCCGGCTTCTGTAACCCAGATACTATTTGGTGTGATCAGGTCTGCTGAAACTTTATCCTGTTGTCTCACCATTTCTATTATGTTGGTGATACTTCTCTCGGCAATATTGCTGTCTATGTGCTTAAACACGGGGGTTATTTGGAGCATTGCTCTGCTTTTTGTTTATCATTCTGAAGAGCTGAGTGCTAAGGTCATTCTGAAGTTGTTTCGACAATCCATTTATATTGATCATATCAACAGCATTTTTAACACTGCGGTGAAGGAGTTGTATTTACAAAATGCCTTTAATGCCAAACAAAAACCCCTCAGTGTTTCAAAACGTGTTTGGAAAGTGACTTTTTTGAGCCATCAGAGGAGTGAATGAAAGTTCTTTTCAAAGAGGTGAGTTTTAAGGAGAACCTAAAGTTTCCAATTGGCTGCTGCATGTCTTCATCGAATCCCAACAATGTGGAAGCAGGCCATTTGGCCCATCAAGTTCACACCGACTCTCCGAAGAGCATCCCACCCTCGCCTACCCACCTATCTTATCCCTCTATTGCTGCATTTCCAGTGGCTGACCTACCTAGCTTACATATCCCTGGACACTATGGGCAATTTAGCAAGGCCAATCTACCTAATCTACACATCTTTGGACTGTGGGAGGAAACCCACCCAGGCACGAGTAGAATATTTGTGGGGAGTTTGCACAGTCACCCGAGGGTGAACCCAGGACCCTGGAACTGTGTGGCAGCCGTGCTAACCACTGAGCCACCGTGCTGTCCGGTGTTTGAATCTTGTGTTACAGCAGCTGGCCGTGAAGCCTCTGTGGACTTCATGAGCTTGTGAAAGGCACGGCATTAAATTTGGTCTGTCTCTTTTTAAATCTACTGTACCGTTCTTACATTTTATCCTTTTTGTTTTGGAAGAAGAGATGAGTTGCAACCTTTCTCGGTCCAGCTCCACGTGAATTCATTGCCTTCGCCATTCTTCCCACGCCACACTCTGTGCTGCTGACCTACAAAAATGATACCTTCAGGCTCAGCAATTTGTAATCAGTCAGTACATGCCGGCTTTGAAACAGAGTCTTCTGGACATACGGGCATGATGCCCAAAGCAGTCTGTTCTGTTTCCTACAGTATCTCCCTACTGCCAGTTGGAATTTGAGATGGGTTAGACCTTGGATAGCCATGGCATCTGTTTGACTGCTGGGAATGAAATTGGACAGCTTTAGTGAGATGATGTGCTGCCATAAGCACCCTTGGTGCTCACTGTTCGTGACGTTTTGTATTTGGAACTTGCTGCAGCCCCTCTTAAAGTTCAGTTGTGTCTGAGATTTCTGCCTAATTAATCACCTCAGCGTAAAGCAGGTATTTGATCATTAGTCTCCATCTGTTTTGGCTTGCTGCTGCTTTTACTGTCTCTCTTTCTGTGCTGGAGCAATAGAGCCACATAGAATCCACAGCACAGAAACAGGCTATTTTATAGATGCTCCTAAGAAAGCATCGAATTGGATGCATCACAGCGTAGTATGGCAACTGCTCTTTGCCAAGAGTGAGAGAAACTATAGAGAGTTGTGAATGTAGCCCAGTCTGTCGCGCAAACCAGCCTCTTATCCATTGACTTCATCTTTACTTCCACTGCATCGGGAAAGCAACCAACATCATCAAAGACCCCTTCCACTCTAGTTATAGTAATAGGGACAGTCCACAGTAGGAAGACACACACAGCAGGGTGGGCTATTTCATGAGGGAAGCCCATCGGGACCCTGTTCTGCACATCTCTAAACTGACTGTGGAGACAATTTTATGAAGGTCCAAAAAAATGGAATGAGTTTTTAAAAAATTCTGTTTGATCTATTCCACCTTCTTCTGTCAGACAGAAGATATAAAAGTTTGTATTTATGTACGAGCCGATTCAGAAACAGCTTCTTCCCCACTGCTATCAGGCTTTCAAATGGACCTCTTTTTAATATTGGTGTTGATCTCTCTCTGCACCTTCTCAGCAGCTGTAACACTGTATGCTGCCCTCTGTTCTGTTACCTTGATGCGTTTGTATAGTACAATCTGCCTGTAAAGCACATAAGGCGATCCTTTTTATTGTATCTTTGTACATGTGACAGCAATAAATCATCAAATCAAATCAATCAGCCTAAATGCCCTGTGGTGTTGTTTATCTCTTTCTGATCCTTGTCCCATGCTTTATCTTCTAATCCTAAAAATTTTCTATTCCTTTCTCTAGTTGAATTTATCATGCTCCCTCTTAAATGCATATCCATTTGTGGAATGGTTTGCAATTTTTAAATATCTTTTTGTATCGCTGAAACTGTTCCACAACAAACACCTACACTTACATCTATCAAGTGCACTGACTTCCAATTTCTCTTCTCAGAAGAGTCTCCAATAATTTTGCCATCGAGTTAGCACCTTTTTTTTTACCTTTTTTTGAAGCCAGTTAAACAATTGATTTGTTTTGTTTTTGGCTACCTTTTTAAAAGTCTGTTCGGGAGCAACCGGATTTCCATTTGTGCAGGTTTTTCCTCTCTGGCAAGGAGAGTCTCTGCTCCACTTAGTGGTTCATACAGCAATCTTGTGGAGAACTGCCTTCTAAGTTTGGGGAGTCATTTCCGATCAAATGTTTTCTCGCATGTCCATCAACTGTAACCTCTAAACAACTACTTTTTTTGGCCTCTTCTCCCCCGCCTCCACCTGTAATAAACCAACAATTGATAAGCAACTGTGTTGAATGAAAATGAATCATGAACACCATATATTTTTATGTTCCTTCTGCATGTCACTCCCAGTAGCATGTAGTGAAATTGACTCTTTAACTCTAAGAGGGACCAGGACCAATCATTTGGTAGCTCCAAGGTAGCTGAATTGGAATGTTTGCTGGAGCTCAGATTCAAATATTTCATGACACAAGGCTTAGCCTACTCTTCGTTATAGCAGTTTGAAAACACTTTGACACAAATTTTTATCACATAGTTTGATGCCTCGCTGTAAGCTAGATTTTGAGACAGACTGGTTGAGGTGAAGTCAAAGACTAACATTATCAGAGAATCCCTATAGTGTGGAAAGAGGCCATTTGACCCAATGAGTCTGCACTGACCCTTTTGAAGAGCATCCCACCCAGATCCACCTGCCTACTCTATCTGTGTAACCCTGCATTTACCATTGCTAACTCACTTGGCCTGCACATCCCTGGACACCATGGACAATTTAGCACGGCCAGTCTGCCTCACCTGCATATCTTCAGACTGCGGGAGGAAACTGGAGCATCCGATAGAAGCACGTTCATACACAGAGAGAATGTGCAAACTCCACGCAGACAGTCAACCAAGGCTGGAATCGAACTCAGGTCCTTGACGCTGTGAGACAGCGGAGCTAACCACTCAGCTACCATCTATTCAGGGTTTAGACTTCAAATTAATTATTAGTTATCCATCAATACCAAATATCTCTGTACGTGGTAAATACACCGGGCTTGGACTTTTGTTACATTAGTTAAGGAGTAATCTGTCTTTGTCTTAAGAGCACTTGGACAAGAACACAGTCTCATTTTAGGCTGTAGTGTAGTCTTTTTTAACTCTGCCCACACTACGCTAATTATGCTCACTGATGTGCAATTAATGAGATCTCATCACAACGTTGCTCCAGGGTCCTGATGCCCTTGCACATTGGAAAAACACTGTATGCTGGAAGTGCCCTTTGTTAAGAGGTGCTGTTGTGATTTTGCTAGTTTTTAGTTCCCGTGCTGTGGTGCAGACCTGACACATCCAGGGTAAATTGATTGATTGGGCAGAAAAAAGTGTTTTAGCAACTGACGGATTGAAAGAAATGTGGAAAGACAATGACAGCTTGTTTTGTGATGAGGGAAAAAAAGCCCTCAGTCTTTCAAAACCATTTCCAATGCAAATTGACATGTATTTTCCTGAGATCTGACATTTAAACAGAAAGCTGTTGGTTGAATACCTTTTGAGTATTGTGGAGGAGAAAGAACTTTGTTTAGCCCTGTCCGTGAGAAAGTAAGTAGTTATTACCGAGTCATTATCCGGTGTATGGCAACTACACTGGCCGCTAAGTAACAAAGTGCAATCTGGTCGACAAGGAAGGGCTGTTGTGGTGCATTGTCAATGTCCCTACCTCAAGCTGGAAGGCTCTAGCTCAAACTCATGTACTCCAGCAGTATGTCATAAAACTTCTGAACAGGTTGATTAAAAACAGCTAGCAACTTCACTTTGCCTATTTTGAGCTCTGTCCAATGTGGATGTAAATAATTACTGCCAAGCAATTAAAGATACAGCATTGAGCACTCACGGAGGCCAATCCAGTTATTTTAAGTAACTCTACATATTGTAATAGTTGAAATTTTTGTTTTACGGATGGGGACGTCAACTGCTGGGGTCAATATTTTTGGCCCATCTCTAAGTGATGTTGAGAAGATAGAATCGTACAACACTGAAACAGACCCTTCAGTCCAGCCAGTCCATGATGAACATAATCCCAAACTAAACTAGTCCCACCTGCCTGCTCCTGGCCCATATCCCTCCAAACCTTTCCAATTTGTGCACTTATCTGAATGTCTTTTAAATGTTATAATTGTGCCAACATCCACCACTTCCTGGAGAGGTTCATTCCACACTCAAACCATTCTCTGTGTAAAGACTTTGCCCCATGTCTTTTTTTTTAAATCTCTATCCTCTCGCCTTTTAAAAAGTGCTCCTAGTCTTGAAAGCCCCCATCCTAGGGAAAGGACAATCACCATTAACCCTGTCTATGGTGGTGAGCTGCTGTTGTGGACCGCTGCAGTTTAGGAATACCCACAATGTTGTTAGGGAGGTTACTCCAGGATTTTGGCCCAGTGATGGTGAAGGAACATTGATTCATGTCCAACTCATGATGGTAAATGGCTTGTGTCAGAACTGGCGGGTTATGATGCTGTCATGCATAGGCTGCCCTTGTCTTTCTGGGTGCCAGGTTTGGAGGGGGCTGTTGATGGTGCCCTGGTGAGTTCTGTAGATAGAATGCACTGCTGCCACTGAGCAATGCCATTGGAGAATTAGAATCCCTACAGTGTAGGGACAGGCCCTTTGGCCCAACAAGTCCACACCGACCCATGGAGCATCCCACCCAGACCCATCCCCCCTATAACCCACACACCCCTGAACACTATGGTCAATTTAGCATGGCCAATCCACCTAGCGTGCACATCTTTGGACTGTGGAAGGAAACCGGAGCACCCGGAGGAAACCCACGCAGACACTGGGAGAACGTGCAAACTCCACACAGACAGTCACCTGAGGCTGGAATTGAACCCAGGTCCCTGGCGCTGTGAGGTTGCAGTGCTAACCACTGAGCCACCATGCTGCCCCTAAGGAGGGAGTGAAATGTTTTAAGATAGTATTTCAGGTGCTGAGAAAGTGGGCTGCTTCATCCTGGATAGCATTGTGTTTGACCTCTATCGGAGCCACCCTCCTCCATCTTGCATTGCGAACCCAATGTCAGAGTTGGGTCAGGTTTTGCTGCTGCTGACCAAGATTGCTATGTCTAATACCTTCTTTGCAACTTTTGATTGGGAATGTTTGTCAATCTCAAATTGGTTTAAGCTGAAGATGCCTTCCTTGCACTGATCTCAGTCTTGCAGCCTAGCAACCCTACAGTCTGCCCATCACAACCGCCTTCAGTTGTGATCTACGTACAAACAAGTTTTTGCCATGTACTTAATGTGAACATAATGGTGCTGACAGTACTTGAAGGATAAAACCCTAACCCTATCACGGAATGTTCTAGAAACGAATGACTGTAACGAGGTGGCTGAACAGAAGTCGTGCTGCATTCTGATGCAAGAACTAAATGGAAATGTGAGCATGTCATTCGTCATAGAACTTATACCATTTCTTTAAGGACGATCGGTAATTGAATCTCCGCATATAATTCATGTGTTTATATTTTCACGTATCCTATATGTATTTGGTGAAATTAGTCTAGAAATACAATAAATTATCTTTCTGTTGGCTGAACTAGATTGAATTTACACGGTTTGTGGTATGAAATATAAAAAAAAAAATTTCTGTGATATTAAAATGCAACTTTTCATCAGCAAAGGAAATTTGAAATTTAAAATAGATATCTTAAAGAAGTGGCTCTAAATGGTCCATCATAGCCCTGTCACCATCCAAGGCACACACTTGTGCGAGATTCATACATGTCTGTTTCAAAGCTACTGAAGTGGACATTGTCATTGATGAGCAACTTGGGCTAAGCCTGGGAATTGACTTCTTTCATGTTCTTTTTTGGGTTTGTTAAATAATATCATACAATATGGTGTTTTCTGACAATTCCAAGATTAGACCCAACTTTAGAACCCTGAGGGATTGACCTTCACCGTTGGTAAGCCACTGATCAGACTGTGAGGGGAGTGGGGACTGACTTTGGTTGTAAGAGTTCAGGCTCTGGACCAGTTGCCTTTGGAGTAGCTCATATCATGCAAGAGGAAGCCTTCTCTAAGGCAGTGCCTCTCTCTTCTTCCCAATGATGAGGAATGTATTAAATTAACTGCTGCTGCTTGTTAGCACATAGAGCTTGGGTATGACTGCAAAAAAGAGATGTGGAGCTTTTCAGAGATAGTAGGAACTGCCGATGCTGGAGAATCTGAGACAACGAGGTGTAGAGCTGGATGAACACAGCAGGCCGAGGAAGAAAGCTGACGTTTTGGGTCTGGACCCTTCTTCAATTTCTTCAGCTTTCCTGCTCCTCTGATGCTGCTTGGCCTGCTGTGTTCATCCAGCTCTACACCTCGTTGTCTGTGGAGCTTTTCAACTTGTCTCATCAGGACAGATTTTTGTTTTTCCTTTATTCATTCACGGGATGAGGGCACTGCTAGCTAGGCAGCATTTATTTTCCATCCCTAATTACCCAGAGGGCAGTTAAGAGTCAACCACATTGCTGTGGGTCTGGAGTCACATGTAGGCCAGACCAGGTAAGGATGGCAGTTTCCTTCCCTAAAGGACATTAGTGAACCAGACGGGTTTTTTTCCAACAATTGACAATGGATTCGCCGTCATCATTAGATTCTTAATTCCAGATATTTATTGAATTCAAATTCCACCATCTGCCATGGCGGGATTCGAACCCTGGTCCCCAGAACATTATCTAGGTCTCTGGATTAACAATCCAGTGATAATACCATTAGGTCGATGCTTCCCCGACGGGGATGATAGAATATTACATTTCAAATGGAACAATAATTTATACTGCATAGGAAAACGGTTACTGGTTAGTTGGCAAGTGGAGCCAAATTACGGCACAAGCTTGGAGAATACAAGTCCAGGGATTTCTTCTGAAGAATGGTCCTGACCTGAAACATCAGCTTTCCTGCTCCGCTGATGCTGCCTGGCCTGCTGTGTTCCTCCAGCTCCACACTGTGTTATCCAGGGAATTCTTGTCCCCCAAGCCCCTTGTTTGAGGTATTTTCCAATAAACCTGTTCAGTAAAGTTATTATACACCTCTGGAGCAAGTGGGACTTGAACCCAGGTCTCCTAGCTCAGAGGTAGGGACATTGCCATTGTGATACAAGAGCACACGTCTTTGCTTAATTGAATAAGGTCCGATGTTTAGACAAATGGATCAGATTTCTTGCTCACCAAACAGCACTCTTCTTTCCATGCAGTGTAAATTGTTGATCCCTTTGAAATTTGCATTCTTGCATATGTCCTGAGGAACACCAGCTGTAAAGCTCTAACAGCATGTTGTCATGAGAGTACACTGGCTGCATATATCCTGTGAAATGCAGATAAGTGAAAGGCTGGAAAATTGCGAAGGGTCAAGACATGACTCCTGAGACAAGTGACAACCATGCTTTGGTACAGATCTGGTAGCAATTTGCCAAACCAGAGAGTCCCGAGATGTTGAAACAAGCTGTGAAAATAAGTTACTGTTAGTTCTGGCAGTGTGTTAACGTAAGTTTAACATTTGAAGTAAGTTAACATTTAAATCCTTCACTTGCTTTCACAGAGAAGTAACTGGATAACACTTCATGTAGAGCTTTTGCCATTTTTTGGTGTCAGGTGGTATGCACATTGAATCATGCTGAGGTTCAGACCCATTTAACCCAATGAATTTTCACAGGTTCCTGTGCAAGCTCCACATTAGAGAGTAGCAACTGCTGTGGCTCAGGAGTAGTAATCCAGACTGAGTCAAGAGGTTGTCTTTTTACACTGGCACTCCAGACATACAACCACGCAGCCTAGGTTTGGCAAACACATGTTATGGAGGGAGAATGCTCTTTTGCTTTTAACCAAAGACCCTGGCCTATGAATGTTACAGTTTTAAAAAAAAATGCAACAACGCGATCCCAGAAAGCTCATCCTCATCAATATATAATCATTGAATCCCTACAGTACGAAAAAAGCCATTTGGCTCATTGAGTCTGCACTGACCCTCCAAAGAACATCCCATCCAGACACAGCCCCCCAACACCTATCCCCATAATTCCATATTTCCCATGGTTAATATACCCAGCCCGCACACCCCTAGACACTACGGTCAGTTTAGCATGACCAACCCACCTAATCTGGACTGTGGGAGGAAACCAGAGCACCCGGAGGAAACCCACGCAGACACGGGGCGAATGTGCAAACTCCATGCAGGCAGTCACCTGAGGGCTGGAATCAAACCCAGGTCCCCGGTTACTCTGAGGCAGCAGTGCTAACCCCTGAACCACCGTGTTGCCCAAACCCAGGTTAGTACAGCCAAAACCAACAATGTGGCCATTGCTATAATTTCCGATTCTGGGATCTTGCTGTCCTCAAATTGAGTGTCTCCTTTCCTACACGACGACGCTGAAACACTTCACAACCAAATTATTTTTATTTTGGAAGTGCTTTGAAAGCGGAAACTGCAGCGTTGTTTATTCTTTCACATCAATACCTTGCTACAAAAATAAGTTATGTCAGAAAGTGTTGTTTCCCATCTCAAGTACCTTGTGTGGTCTGGCAGCCCTCCCCATCCTTTATCGTTTCACCATTGGTGATTGTGCCTTCAGTTGTCTGAGCTGTAAGCTTTGGCTTTCCTTCCCTTTGCCTCTACATTTCTGTCTTTCTTTATAACACTGCTTAAAATTAACTTCTGATTTTTCCTCATGCCTCCTCAGTGACTCAGTGTGAAATGCGACGTGGTAATGCTCCTGTAACCACGTTGCGATACTTTATTACAATGAAGGTGATACATAAATGTAAATTGTTGGCTACAATGATGGAATAGTTCAAATTGCTTTTGTGATGGTTTTACTACTCCCATTCTCATTGTGGCAATTGGATCAATGGTTAAGTAAACCAATTAAGATGTAGTATAATCATCAGTGAAGAGAGAAAAACCCGGTTGATGTTTCATGTCAGCCCTCGGCTACTATCTACAATGTTACCAGAATGTTGTAATTCCCTTTTGGTTTCCTAGCATCTGCACTACTTAGCTTTTGCTTAAGCTACATAATAATATTTGCTGTTCAAATCAGCATTAGTGGGTGAAGATGTTGTTAATCTGCTACAAATAAGCGCTGTGTACGATGCTTGTAAAACTCCACACTGAAGATTATGCTAAAATGTTCATGTTAACCGCAGAGGATCTCACTGCAGTAAGCAGCAAGATCAAGACAAAACAACTATTCTTAACCGTACCACGCTCGAAGAAGTTGTGTACTGTTGTTTGTTTTGACAGCAATGCGGTGAGCTTATGCAGCACTGTATTTTAGTTGGTGGCTGCTATGAGGAGTGGAGGCTTTCAAATCGTGTGGATCAAATCTGCCATTTCATACATGCAGTGTACGGAAAAGTGTCAGGCTTGTGTGATTTGTATCAGACAAACTGCAACACTTGCCACGCTGCCTGGATTTACCTGTCAGCCTCTTGAGTGAGGAGAAGCAGTGTGTGCTTGCAGGGAGATATGATATTGTACTCAACTGTTGATAAAAATGCTCCACAATGCTTCTGGTCTCTGGAGCCAGGCAATAAAATGAATCTTTGCAGGTCACCCTTTTAATAAAGGGTAAATCCAGCAGAGCTCGGTAACTGGCTCTCTGACACAATGCTGCTCTGCAGAATGTAACAGAACATTAAAAGGTGCATGGTGAACATCCTCAAAATGAACGCAAGACAGGAACGTAAAGCAAAGGTTCTCCTATTCAGTGTCCTTGAGTTTGTTCCTGTAACTGTGCTCATGCAGTTACTGGTTGTAACTTGTGAACATCGCTGGCTAGGCCAATATTTATTCCCCATCCCAAATTGCCCACAGGGCAGATAGCAGCCAATCATGTTGCTCTGAGACTGGAATCGCAAATAGGATCTACTGCGTAAGGACAGCAGATTTCCTTCCCTAAAGGGCTTGAGTGAATCAGATGGGGTTTTATGACAATGGACCATGTCCCAGGGTCTCCATTAGACTAATTGTTATTCCAGATTTTATGTTGAGTTCAAATGTGCCATGGTGGGACTTGAACCCATGGACCCAGGTCATGAGCCTGGGTCTTTGAGTTACAAGGCCAGTGGTATTACCCATATGCCACTAACTCTCCCCTCACCAATCTTCTACCTTTTGGGTTTCTCTTGCTCCCTGGCCATGGCACTAACCTCTCCTCAAGAATCCAACCTGAACTCCATCACTCCCCTCTAACCTCAGGAGAATGCTGCAGGTATCCAAACCCGAATCTAGATAGGGGTGAGTGAGATCACAACGAGATGGTAGATTCACGGCTTGATCAAGGGTCAGCTTGACTGATGACGAAAATAATGCTGACGTTTCTGCCCGTGAAACATAGGAATTAGTTTATTTTTGAAAAGAAAGCCTTATTTTTGTCAGGATTACAGTTTAGAAATGGCTGGGCAATGCACGTAAAATGACACTGCCCTGATCCAAGATACCTAGTAACGCTTTTACATTGCCTTCACAACTTGCAAATTTCGTTTTTGTAGGATTGTGCATCTATTCTGCAACGGCTGTGGGCATTCCGTATTTATAACACCGTCAGGCAGCAATTCTGTTCGGAAGACAGGCTCCTGTTGATGTCAATTAGGCCTCAGTAGGAAAAATCTGTTACATTTCTTGCATATGGTGATTCTTCGGCTAACCTCATTAGTGCTTCAATCCAAGGGCATAATATAACCTGGAACAAAAACAGAAGTTGCTGGCAAAGCTCAGCTGGTCTGGCAGCATCTGTGAAGAAAAAAATCAGAGTTAACGTTTCGGGTCCGGTGACCCTTCCTCAGAGGACCTGCTGAGCTTTTCCAGCCATTTCTGTTTTGGTTCCTAATTTACAGCATTAACAGTTCTTTAGGTTTTTATTTTGCATAATATAACCTGCTTGCAGGTATAAATTCTTCACAGGGGACTGACCATCTCTTCTGCATTACACAATGTCATTATGATCTCAAGCCTACGCCGCCTCCTTTCCTTGACAATAAATCCTTGGAGAAAGAACGCCTGAACAAGTTTGTCATGTTGGGATTTTTTAAAAAGAAGTATGTAAATGGCAGGGTGCCAAAAGTGAGCTGAGAAATTGGCACAAATTGATGTTGCTTAGATTCCAACTTCGACCTTTTTCCTGTGCAGAGGAGTGTGTTTTCAAGTACCAGGTGAAGAATTGTAATGTATGATGTAGTGTACTTCCTATGTAAACTCATAAGGACTCAAGAAAGGTTAGTGGGCTGTGTAAGGATGATGCTCATCCGTGTAAAGCTCGTATCAAAGGCCTTTTAAAATGCTGACCGTTATGTAACAGGAAGTAAGCAAACAGGTTAAGAATGTGGATTGACAATGGTATTTTAGGCAAGATGTTATTGATGATAATATCAATGCTATTGTATTATTGATACTAATGATAATATTACGTTGGTGTTTTAGATCCAAGTTTATCACAGGATCCCCACAGTGTGGAAGCAGTCCATTCAGCCCATCGAGTCGATGCTGCCTCTCTGAAGGGCATCCCACCCTGTCCCACCCGCCTACCCTGTCCCTGTAACCCTGCATTTCCCATGGCTAATCCAACTAACCTGCACGTCCCCGGATGCTATGGACAATTTAGCATGGCCAATCCACCTGACCTGCACATCTTTGGACTGTGGGAGGAAACTGGAGCACCCGGAGGAAACCCACTCAGACAGTCACCAGAGGGTGGGATCAGACTTGGTTCGCTGGCACTGTTAGGCAGCAGTGCTAACCACTGGACCACCGTGCCGGCACGTGAAATGTGCAGTAATGGTGTTTTGTATCATTTTTGGGTTGAGCAGGGAGCTGTGATCTTTGTGATGTGGTGACACATAGTGTAGAAAATAGGAGCAGGAGTAGGCCATTTGGCCCTTCTCTGCAGTTCAGGATGACCATGACTGATCACCCAAGTCTGTAACCTGTTCCTGCCTTCCCTTTGATCCCTTTTAACCTAAAGAACTATTTTGAAAATGAATAAACTAAGATATTATGTAAAATAGAAATCAGTAGCAAGTCTTCTCCAAATGTCGTTTCAGGTGATATTTTGCAATGCAGGATTGTAGACCATTCAGGTTAGGCCACTTAGACTGGCCCCAACGCACCTTCCCAACTGGTTATGTTGCTTTGCAGCAGATAACTCTTCAAATGGGTTCCCAGTCTTCCGTAACTTCAATCAGATTTGTCACTGTTCCAACTCATTTATATACTGTTAAAAAAAAAATTAAAAGCATTTTAGCTTTTAGTCAAACTGTTAGTCAAACTGGACATTCAGGATAAACTCAGTTTTTGTTTTTGCTTTTACGAATGAAAATGGTATGTTGGCATTCATTGCAAGAAGGTTTCAGTAGAGGAGCAAGAAGTCTTGCTATTTGTCTGGTCCTTGGCGAGACCACACATGGAGCATTGTGTGCAGTTTTGGTCTCCTTACCTCCCTATCAATCATAGAGAGAGTGCAGCGAGAGCTCATCAGGCTGGAATGGCATGTTTGTCATTTGAGGAGAGATTGTGTTAACTGAGTTTGTATTCACTAGAGTTCAGAAGAGTGAGAGTGGAACAGACTGGATGCAAACAGTGATGTTTCCACTGGCTGTGGGATTCCGGAAGGATCCAGAATAAAGGGTCACTCTTTCAGGATATGTGGTAGCCCATTTCAGGCTAAGATGAAAAGGAATTTCTCCACTTGAAGGGTGCTGAGCCTGTGGAATTCTCGGAAGGCTGTGGAGGGAAGATCACAGAACGTATTTCAGAAATAAATTGATTTCTAAAGGCTTATTGTATCATGAGGTAGGGAGAGAAAGCAGAAGTGTGTGGCATTGCAATAGATGATCAAAAATAGCCATGATGAATGATGGAGAAGGCTCGATGGGCTGAATGGCCTCCTTCTGTTCCTGTTTTCTACTTTTCTTTGTTTCTTTCTTGAAGTCCGTGATGTGTGGACTCCTAGTTTTCACAGTATCTTCAGTTTACATTGGCTCAGTATGACAAATACACATTGTGTCAATGTTTCCAATTCGCTCTAAAGCAGGTGATTGACTGTTGACCTGATGGAAGTGGTGAAGAACATAGAACAGTACAGCACAGAAACAGGTCCTCTAGCACACCATCTCTGTGCCGACCATGATGTTATTCTAAACTAATCCCATCTGCCTGCACGTGTTCTGTATCCCTCTGTTCTCTGCCTGTCCGTGTGTCTGTCTAAAAGCCAGTAAAACATTGCTATTGTATCTGCACAGCGCATTCCAGACACCTACCACCCTCTGTGTCAAAACTATATATGTGTATACTTGTCTTGCACATTTTTCTTTAAACTTTCCCCTTCTCACCTTTAAACCTATGCCCTCCACCCCAGTATGTGATATCTCCACCCTGGGAAAGAGACTCTGTCTACTCACCCTATCCACGACTCTCATAATTTTGTAAACTTCTACCAGGCCACGCCTCAGCCTTGAGCAAACACAATCCAAGTTTGTCCAACCTGTGCTTGTAGCTAATACACTAATCCAGGTAACATCCTGGTAAAACTCTTTGTTTACACCCTCATCAAAGCCTCCATGTCCTTTCGTGTGGGGACCAGGACTGTGGGTAATGCTCCAAATGTGGCCTAAGTCAAGTTTTATACAGTTGCAACATGACTTCCCAAATTTGATTCTCGATGCGTTGACTGATGAAGGTAAGCATGCCTACGCCTCTTTACCACATCCACTTTTGGGGAGCTATGGATTTGCACCCCAAGATCCCTCCGTCTGTCAATGGTCCCAAGGGTCCTGCCGTTTACTGTAGACTGTCCTCCCTAAATTGCATTTGACCTCCCCAATTGCATCAGCTCTCACTTATCCATTTCTCCACCCAACTTTCCAAGCGATCTATATCCTGCTGTATCTTTTGACATTCTTCCTCACCATCCACAACTCCACCAATTTTTTGTGTTGTCTGCAAACTTATTGATAAGACCACCTACATTTAATCCAGATCATTGATGTATTTATTAAAAACAATTGAGGTGTCAGCACTGATTGGTCACAGACTTCCAGGCAGAAAATCACTCCTTCACAATGACCCTATGTGTTCTAAGACCGAGATAATTTTATATCCAACTTCTGAAATCACCCTGGATCCCATGTGACTTAATCTTCTGGACCAGCCTAAGCATTAGAAGAATTTGAAAGTGTAGATACAGGGAAAATCTTTCCTCTACATTGGGCAAATCAAGAGTTGGGGGGAATATTAAAGGCAGATTTAAGAATGAAATCAGGAAGCACATTAGGAGCAGGGACATTCACCTGAAGGTCTTACCCAGATTGAAGGCTGTAGATAAGAGAAGTGAATCTTTGAAGATTGAGGTTGATTATCTGAGATTGAGCTTACTTACGATGTGAATTTATTGAGGGATATGGAGCAAATGCAGGTAGCAGGACATACCAACCCAAACCTGAGGGAGTGGTACAACGCAACCGAGGATCGGAATGGCCTAATTCTGCTCTCATGTTTGCTTTGTTGACAAAATGAAAATAACTGGTTAAGTGTGAAGAGGAATGTACTGTACAAGTGCGAAGTTAGCAATTGGTTAAGGGAACTTCAAAGCGAAGTACTCCCCATTTTCATCCTGGTTATCAACTGATCTGGAAAGGTCAGATAAACCACTTTGCTCCTCCAGCTGTGCTTCAATACAGTCTGCCTTCTTCTGTGTTACATTTGTAAAAGTTAACGTGAAATGTCATGGTGTTTAGAAAGTTGGTTGCAACACGTGAAATGTTTCTTCTTTTGGTGGGAGTGACAGTTTGGAAATCTAGAGAAAGATATGGTGTAGGAAGAGGCCATTTGGCCAATTGTTGTTCTGCCTTCTGCTGTCCCATTCTGGCAGATGCTGGTTAATCATGGTATTGCATCCTTAGAATTGTAGAACCCCTATGGTGTGGAAGCAGGCCATTTGGCCCATCAAACCCATACTGCAGGGATTCTTCACCTTGATCAGTATTCCACTTTTGAACTCCTACACTAAAAAGAAGGGAAAACGATCCTGGTGTTTATTATCTGGAATCACCTGAACATGATTCTGAACATTGGGATAATCAGAAAGTGATTGTAAACCCAAGGTGTTTTCTTTCTTTATCATTTGACTCTTTTGCATTTCAGTTGATTTAATAAACTACAGAGCATTTGCCTGATTTTTAACGATTCCAGAAATAATGAGGAAGATCTGTCATATTGGACTCATCATAACCTGCTGAGTTTCTCCAATGTTTTGCTTTTAGAATGATAAATTGTTTCCCCTGGTTTGTGAATCTAGAACCATAGGACATATTCTCAAGATAAAAGGTAGCCTATGAGATGAGAAATTTCTTCACTCGGAGCATGTTGAATCTTTGGAATTCTCTACCCTGGGAAGCTCAATCCGTGAGTATTTTCAAGACAGAAATCCATAGGTTTCTGGAGTCTGTTGACATCAAGGGAGAATAAGATGGCATGCAAAAATGTCATTGAGGTAAATTATCAACCTTAAAGTTGACTTGATGGACTGAATGGTTTACTCCTGCTCTGATGTTCCTTTTCTTTTGTGACATTGCTCAAATAGAGTCATACAGCACAGTAACAGACCCTTCAGTCCAACTTGTTCGTGCCAACCAGATTTCCCAAACTAAACTAGTCCCACCTGCCTGTGTTTGTCTCTCACCCCTCTAAACCTTTCCTATTCACGAAGCTGTCCAAGTGTCTTTTAAATGTTGACTGTACCTCCACCTCCCACTTTCTCTAGCAGTTCATACCATATATGCACCATCCTCTATGTGAAAACGTTGCCCCTCAAATGGAACACTACTGTTAACTGATTGTGGATGCTCTCACTTTATGATAGAACATAGAACATAGAACATAGAACATTACAGCGCAGTATAGGCCCTTCGGCCCTCGATGTTGCGCCGACCTGTGAAACCAATCTGAAGCCCATCTAACCTACACTATTCCATTATCATCCATATGTTTATCCAACGACCATTTAAATGCCCTTAAAGTTGGCGAGTCTACAACTGCTGCAGACAAGGCATTCCATGCCCTTACTACTCTCTGAGTAAAGAATCTACCTCTGACATCTGTCATATATCTATCACCCCTCAATTTAAAGCTATGTCCCCTCGTGTTAGCCGTCACCATCCGAGGAAAAAGGCTCTCACAGTCCACCCTATCTAATCCTCTCATCATCTTGTATGTCTCCATTAAGTCACCTCTTAACCTTCTTCTCTCTAACGAAAACAGCCTCGAGTCCCTCAGCCTTTCCTCATAAGGCCTTCCCTCCATACCAGGCAACATCCTGGTAAATCTTCTCTGCATCCTTTCCAATGCTTCCACATCCTTCCTATAATGCGGTGACCAGAACTGCACGCAATACTCGTGGGCGGCCGCACCAGGGTTTTGTACAGCTGCGACATGACCTCACGGCTCCGAAACTCAATCCCTCTACCAATAAAATCTAACACACCATATGCCTTCTTAATAACCCTATCAACCTGGGTGGCAACTTTCAGGGATCTATGCACATGGACACCGAGATCTCTCTGCTCATCCACACTACCAAGAATCTTACCATTAGCCCAGTACTCTGTATTCCTGTTACTCCTTCCAAAGTGAAGCACCTCACACTTTTCCGCACTAAACTCCATTTGCCACCTCTCAGCCCAGCTCTGCAGCTTATCTATGATGGAGGTTAAATCTTCGGAACATCGATTACAATTGTGCTCCTTCCACACCAATAGCTTGCTGCTCCACCTCGGCTCTCAGTTCTCCACTGTTATGTTTTGTGACTTCTGGAAATTTAAAATTGCCACATTCTCTTACGCATACAGCAGTTAGTGTTGAATATATTTCCCAGTTTCCACTGGCATTGTTTAGCTTGGTGACATACAGTGCAAAGTTGCATTCTGGATACTTTATGTTCCTATCTGTATAGTTCCCTATGAGAGCCCTAGAGATGTACGGCACAGAAACAGACCCTTCAGTCCAACTCGTCTATGCCGACCAGATATTCTAAATTAATCTAGTCCCATTTGTCAGCATTTGGCCCGTTATCCCTATAAGCCTTTCCTATTCATGTACCCATCCAGATGCCTTTTAAATGTTGTAATTGTACCAGCCTCCACCACACCCTCTGGCAGCTCATTCCATAGATGCACCACCCTCTGCAAAACAAAAAAGTTGCCCACCAGGTTGATTTTAAGTCTTTCCCCTCTCACCTTAAACTGATGCACTCTAGTTTTGGACTCCACTACCCTGGGTCAATGACCTTGTCTATTCACCTTATCCATGCCCCTCATGATTTATAAATCTCTATAAGATCGCCCCTCAGCCTCCGATAGCCCCAGCCTATTCAGCGTCTCCCTGTAGCTCAAACCCTCCAACCCTGGCAACATCCTTCAGTTAGCTCAGTTGTCTGGATGTTTGGTTTGCGATGCAGTGTGTTACTAACAGCATGTGTTCAAATCCTGCACCAGCTGAGGTTATCATGAAGGTCGTACCTTCTCACCTGTACCCCTTGGACTCAGGCCTGGTGACCCTTATGCTAACCACCACCAGTTGTCTCTCCCTGTAATGAGGGAGCAGCTTTCTGGGCCTGTAAGTCCTAATGTTTATTGAATGATATAAAATGTAATTTATAATTCTAACCCTCCAGTCAATTTGTGCCATGGTCTCATTCCTTCATGTCTTGTTCCTGCAGCCCTAAAATCTTTTGAGAACTTGGTGTTACTGCAACCCTAGCTTCTCTCAAATTCTTTCACGGCACCATTATTGTCCTCTCTTTAGCCATCCAGGAATAAGTTTTGAAATTCCTCCCTTTAGTCTTTCCACCTGTGGTCTCCTTTTTAAGGTGCACCTTAAAATCTGCCTCTTTGACCAAGCCTTTAGTGACCCATCCGAATATCTCTTTAAGCTCTGTGTCACTTTCTGGCAGCCTTATGCTACTATAATGCACTTTGAGGTATCTTTAATATGTGAAAAGGACAGTACAAATGGCTATTTTATAATTCTGCGGTTGGATAGCACTCAAAACTACACCTCAGCCCTTTATGATTTTTGTACAAGCTATAACAAATAATTGATCTTGTCTGAAGGGCTGCCTCGTTTCTTTAAAGAAGCGGTCCCTTTCCTATTAAACTCGCATTCAATGTGATTAACGACTAATAAGTTTCTACCGTTTAAGTGCGGCTGGCAAGCTACAGGAGTGATTTACTCCAAGAACACTATTGCCAATTTAAGCAAATGCACTGTGGCTGCCTGGCAGAATAGTTACTGTTGCTGCTGTGTTTCTTGTTTTGCTCTGCGAACTTGTGGCGAGATACGGTATGTATTTACCAAAATCTTGGCAAAGTAGTTTACTGAAGAAACAAACCTCAATTGTGCGACAGGCATCTGCTCACCAACCAGTGCTGCAGGTATGCAGCAGTGATGGGTCTCATTGTGGGGAGGAATCGATGCAAGTGAGGCTGAGAGATGCTCCAGCATTTGCTAAAGTAATTCTGCAGACATTACAGCAGGGAAAAATACAGCTGAACACCTTGTCAAGCAAGCTACTGTCTGGAACAACTCCAGACATATTGCGTCTGTATCAGAGGGTGTAGTTAATACCTTTTCTCTGCACACTAATATGGTAGCTACTGTTTTAAAGAAAATGTTCCTCCCCGTCCACTTTAAGGATATTCTGTCTGGTATGAGCAGCGTCTTCATTGGATACCATGCTTACCTCTGACTCTCAACCTTCCAGGTTCAAATTCCATTTCAGGGCTTGAGCACACAAGCCAAGGCTGACACTCCTGGGCACCACTTGGGGATGGCAACACTTTCCAATGAGATTATAACCCAAAGTCTCATTGTATTGCTTGGGGAGATAGAGTTGTACGGCGCAGAAACAGACTCATCACTCCAGCGCATCCATTGCCAACCAGGTACCCAAAATTAATCTAGTCCCATTTGCCAGCATTTGGCCTGTATCCCTCCTAAACCCTTCCTATTCATGTACCCATCCAGGAGCCTTTTAAATGTTGTAATTGTACCAGCCTCCACCACTTCCTGTGGCAGCTCATTCCATACATGCACCACCCTCTGCATGAAAAAGCTGTCCCTTAGATCCCTTTTAAACCTTTCCCCTCTCACCTTAAACCTATGCCCTCCAGTTCCGGACACCCGGGAAAAGACCTTGTCTATTCATCCTATCTGCACCCCTCATGATTTTATAAACCTTTATAAGGTCACCCCTCAGCCTCCAATGCTCCAGGGAAAATAACCTCTCCCTATAGCTCAAACCCTCCAATCTTGGCAACAGCCTTGTAAATCTTCTCTGAACCCTTTCAAGTTTCACAACGTCCTTCCTATAGCAGGGAGATCAGAATTGCATGCGGTATTCCAAAATTGGCCTAACCAGTGTCCTGTACAGCCACAATATTACTTTCCAACTCTTGTATTCAATGCCAATAAAGGCAAGCCCACCAAATGTCTTCGTCACTATCCTATCTACCTGTGACTCCACTTTCAAGGAGCTATGAACCTGCACTCCAAGGTCTGTTTATTCAGCAACAGTGCCCAGAACCTTACCATTAAGTGTATGAGACTTGCCCTGATCGGTCTTACCAAAAAGCAGCACCTCACATTTACTTTAAAAATAAATCCCTGGAACTATCTCGATGGAGCACAGGAAAAAACTGTAATGGCCAAATATTTATCATTTGGAATCAACATTACAGAAGTATAGGTCACCACACCAAGTCCTCAATATCTACCAGGGATAGAGACATGACTTTCCACAGATAACGCTATGGTTGTCTTATGTACTGCGATCAGACGGAATGAGTCAATGAGGGAACAAAGGTGGTGTCCAGGGATATCCTTACAAATACAAGGATCTACAGGTATGGAATCAGTGGAAGACCAGGAGTGGTTGTGCTGAAAAGGTAGCTGGAAACCACAGTGGGTCAGGCAGTGTGCATGGAGAGTGTGCAAGCTAGTGTTTTGAGTCTGATTATAAGGCATTAAGTCTGACTGCGTAATATACTAATGAGACGCAATACACATTGTAACAGGAAGCAGTGCAATATGTCAAGTGATCTTGCTCTCTCCTACAGCCTGATGATGAGATGAAGATACAGTAAGAAGTTTCTTCAATTGTCTTCCTTCCCTTAGCAAACTCTGTACCTATTCTTCAGCATAAGAAGACCAGGAATATTATGAAGGCTACATTGCTGTTTGTTCAAATTGACTGGCTAGTTTTGATTTTACAGAAAATGAAGTGTTTTTTGAAGTTTTTTGCACCTTGGAAAAATGAATACAGGCGTGGACTATTCTCTGATTGGTGAGAAAATTCATAAAGCCGAAGTACAAAGGGATCTGGGAGTGCTAGTACAGGATTCTCTAAAGGTTAACTTGCAGGCGAGTCTGTGATTAAGAAAGCGAATGGAATGTTGTCATTTATCTCAAGAGGGTTGGAATATAAAAGCAGCGATGTACTTCTGAGACTTTATAAAGCTCTAGTTAGGCCCCATTTAGAATACTGGGTCCAATTTTGGGCCCCACGCCTCAGGAAGGACATACTGGCACTGGAGCGTGTCCGGTGGAGATTCACACGGATGATCCCTGGAATGGTAGGCCTAACATACGGTGAACGGCTGAGGATCCTGAGATTGTATTCATTAGAGTTTAGAAGGTTGAGGGGAGATCTAATCGAAACTTACAAGATAATGCAGGGCTTAGAAAGGGTGGACGCTGGGAAGTTGTTTCCGTTAGGTGGGGAGACTAGGACCCGTGGGCACAGCCTTAGAATTAGAGGGGGTCAATTTAGAACGGAAATGAGGAGACATTTCTTCAGCCAGAGAGTGGTGGGCCTGTGGAATTCATTGCCACAGAGCGCAGTGGAGGCCGGGACGTTGAATGTCTTCAAGGCAGAGATTGATAAATTCTTGATCTCGCAAGGAATCCAGGGCTACGGGGAGAGTGCGGGTAAGTGGAGTTGAAATGCCCATCAGCCATGATTAAATGGCGGAGTGGACTCGATGGGCCGAATGGCCTTACTTCCACTCCTATGTCTTATGGTCTTATGGTCTTAAGTGTAGTTACAGTTGTATCGTCTGAAATACAGCAGCTAACTTGCACGAGCCCAGCTCCCACAATCAACAGTGGGATAATGACCAGATATCTGTTTTAAGTAATATCGACCTAAGGGATAACTTTCTGCCAGGGTATCAGGACTTTAAAACAGTGCTGTCGGAACTTTCACATCTAATTGAGCAGGCACATGGGGCCCAGCTTAATGCCTCGTCTGCACCTCTGACTGTCCAGCACTTCCTCAGTACTGCACGGGAGTGTCAACCCTGAGTTTTGTGCCTAAACGTTGGAGTGGGACCTGAATCCAGATTCATTTGATCCTGAGATGAGCGTGCTACGAACTGACACACAGTTAGTTGGGAAAGAACAGAATCTGTCGTTAAAATGAGGAATGTCATCTGGTGCCTGCTCTGAACATAATCTAAAGCCTATACTGTGTCTTGAATTTGACTCTGCAAGTCCATATGAACACAACGTAAAGGAGTGGAATTGGGCCATTCAGCTGACCACATGAGCCTCAGTCCTACTATCACTCGGTAAAGTTGAAACTGAGTTACTCACTTCCGTCCTTTTGTACTCTTCAGGGGGAAAAACACGAAATGCAACTGCGGTTTGGGATGTAATCAGCAAGGGAGTGACTTGCTGTTGAGCTGGAGATCATCAGTGCCTTTTGTAATCATGAGAGATCACAGTCTGGTTTGTTTCAACTTGCTGTATCTCCAATTGAAGGATTATAGTTTTGTAGTTTCCTTTGCATCTTTAAGTGTGACATTCTGGGGGTTGTCTGTGTGACTTGCTCTCTCTCGGTCTCTCTCTGTTGCTCGGACTAGCTCAAGCTCTGCCTCGTGCTGTTACTCTATCTCACTCTAGCTTGCACTCTCCTTCGCTCTCTCTTGCTGTCTGTAGTTCAGTCTGTTGCTGTCGCTCTCACTTGTCTCACACACCTCGAAGCACGGCCACCTGCAAGCTGTCCTTGCACCATCCTGGTTTGGAATTATATCAGCTCCTCCTTCCCTGTTTCTGGATCAAAACCCTGGAACTTCCTCCTGACCAGCACATGCTGTACCCCAAAGGCTGCAGCAGATCAAAAAGGTGGTTCAGCTTCCCCAGGACAATTGGGAATGGGCAAGAAATGCTGGCTCAGGCAGCGGCCCCTACATCCCACAAATGAATTTTTAAGAAATTGTGTAGCTGTTTCACAATTTCTAGCATTTTTTCAAATGCTAAGTCTTTGGAACTTAGTCAGTGATGCGATATAGCAAGTGCGTCAGCCAACATGCAAACAGAAAGCTCCCATAAAGAGCAGAATAATCATGACTCGATCTGTGGGAAAACACACCGATGCTTATCAGAGGCTGCGCTGAGGATGTTACCAAGCGCAGTAACGAAATGTCTGCGGAACAATAAACCAGCTCGGCGAGCCAACCAACCTCAACAACCTGTGGTGTTGTGTGTTGAGTAAATACTGGCCACGGCATTGGACAGAACTCCCCTGCTCTTCCGAGAACTGGCTACATGGGATCTACGAGCCCAGACATCAAGCCCAGTGCAGGAGGGAGAACGAGCTCTTATGGGGAAGCCACGTGTGGAACATCTGCAGGACTAAGGCTAAAGGAGCACCGTAATACTTTTATATTGGCTTTATACGAAGAAGGACTGTAATGTGTAACTTTTACCTTATTTCTTTATTTTTTTCTACTTTGTACCTAGGTACCTTTTGTACCTAAGATGGCGCCAGGAATGGCGGCTTTGTAATCTTCTCATTGTACTCCTGCATCCCTTAACTTGAGTACACGTGACCATAAATTTAATTGTGAAATTCTAATTTTGTGTCCACTTAAGGCTGCAGACAGGGGTCCCTGTTCATCTAAAATACGGCGCCCCTCCCCCGTAAGGTTTGTGCCAGTGTGTCATCCTGGATTTTGTGAACAGAAGAGTCCGAGGTTGGATTTGAACTCAGCCTTCTGGCCCAAAGGCGTCAGTGTGATCTCCACTGGCCCATGGCTGGCGCAAAATTGAAAAGTTAAGCATGCCTTCAGGGTGGAGGGGTGCTGAGCACCGCTTAGTCATCAATCTTTTCCGCTGCTCCCAATTAGACTGCAGTCATGTGAAACCCAAAAGGCAGGGGACTGACTCAGGGATCAAGGGGGTCTGGAGATGTCTGGCAATTGTAGGACTTGCCGTCTATTTCCAAGTGTCCCATGGAAGAATAAAAACCAAGTATCTCCACCAAACCTTCTCCCTGAGACTTGTGTTGTCACTGCGACCGGGTTATTTTCTGTTTCGTTCACTTTTGATTCAGCTGACATTGGGGAAACTGTGTGTTAATTTCTCACCAAACTTTGTTGCCCTAAAGCAGTCCTGAATCCTCCGGTCCGGGCTTGTCATTACAACTTATTGAATTAAAAGTCAGCAAGATGGAGTCAACGAGATAACAAGCTTGGGGCTGGATGAACACAGCAGGTCAAGCAGCATCATAGGAGCAGGAAAACTTGACGTTTCGGGCCTAAACCCTTCATCAGATGGAGTCAAGTGAGGCCAGCTACGTCCAGTTACTGAAAGAGAAACAACCGAGTTTTTCCAAACATTCCAAAAACAAAAATAACCAGTCCGAGCACAAATTACCATATTTATTGAAATTGGTAATTTTTTATTTTGAAGAAGCCTTGAGAGTGGAGATTTATTGTCTGGAAAAAAAGCAGACATTTTATTATATGGCAAAGCTCGAGGCCGTGGCAAAATGTGAAGAGGATTTGCTGCTGCTGTTTGGAGGAAATGAGAAGTGTCATTACAAATCCAGTCAACTGTGTGTCAAGGCCACACACTTTACTTTTGATCAAACCTGTCACCAGATCAGAAATGTTTCTGGGTTGAGCCAGAATTTTGTATAGCAATGAACGCTGAGGCTTAGAGATTCTCCCTGACAGAGGCTAACAGCGCATCGGCAAGGACACTAGCTGCTTGCTTGGCTAATTTCAAAGATGTCATTACCGGACAGCACGTGAAATGTGTTCCCTTGAAAACCATCCTCAGACCTGCATCCTGCATTGCGTTGATCTTAGTGGCAAAGAGAGCTTGCATTTGTCAGGGCTGCATTAACCTCTTGAATTCTTAGGCACTTCTGAAATACAGCTGGCTTTACTATAATTAACATTGCATGTAACAATAAACAAGGTTGATGCAACCTTTTTGTCCTTGCTCGTGACTTGTTTAGGATTTCTCCTTTTCACCCATGTATGTCTGCTCTCTGACCTGTACTACATTAATGTGTTTGTTATTCCAACTAAAACAACTTAGTCATGTTTCTGACTTTATGCTGTTTACTGTTTGCGCTTGTGATCACTATGTCTAATTATATTCAGATTTTCTTTCACTTTGTCTGGTCATTGACGAGAAGCAAGCTGGGCGCATCTGGCTGTAGAGCAATGGGATGTGGAAAAAGAAAATTGCATAGCCCAGGACAGGAATTCCATGAAAATATTTCCACATCCCAGCCGATTTTACAATCTGTGACAGTTGACGAGAGAGATTTTATTGATTTTTTTTTTTTGAGTAGCAAATGGTTAAGATCTGGAAAGCACTACCTGAAAAAGTGGTGGGGGGCAGATTCAGTTGCCCCTTTCAAAGGGAATTGGATGCAGAGGGAATTTCCAGAATGCGGGAGTCGGGAGATGCTGAATAGGGTTTTGCCAGGAGTGATGTGGAGAAGGAGGCCTCCTTCAATTCCGTGACCAGTCTATAAATCGCATTTTGGGAATAAATCCACATGAAAACCAATTTGATCAATAATTCAGAGGGACAGCAAGGTGACTCGGTGGTTAGGACTGCTGCCTCACAGTGCCAGGCACCCGGGTTCTATTCCAGCCTCGGGCAAGTGTGCCAGACAGACATTCTCCCTGGAGGTGCATGGTTTCCTCCGGATGCTCCAGTTTCCTCCCACAGTCCAAAGGTGTGCAGGTGGATTGGCCATGGGAAATGCAGGGTTGAGGTAGGGGGGAAGGTGAGTCTGGGTGGGCTGCTCTTTGGAGGGTTTGTGTGGACTAAATGGTCCAAATTGCCTCCTTCCTCACTGTAGGGATTCTATGATCTGTTCTTTAGAATGCATCTAGGTTTTGAACCAGAAGCTTTTTATTTCATCGAGCACTGGGAATGATGGAGTCTTTAGTTACCTGGTGAAAATAGTTGCCTCGTATGAAAATTTGTTCGGCACATCACGAGTTGTTCCTAATCTGTAGATTTTGCGATATTTTTAGCCATTAGGATTCCCATGACCTACATGTCTTCACAAACTAAGTCTCTTAACTGTGCAGATGACCACAGTAATCTTTTGTAAATCTTTCTGATTATCTGCTGCTTGTTTTTGTCCCACCAGAGTGAAGTGGATTGTGGGTATAGTCATGGCACACATACAGCTTTGCTGAGGTCACTTTCCACAATATCTCTTCTACCTGTCTCTGTTTTGGGTTTAGTTGTCGTCACATGCAGTTTTCCATTACTGCCAAAACAGAAAAATGTCAGCTGCAGAATGAGAATAGAAAATGTTGTATTGCTCTAAAATATTTCACTTTGTCCACGTGCAACAGTGGTGCAGAGTGCATTCGAGTGCAGTCACTGCGAGGCCACAAGGACAGCGTTGAAATAAATGACAACCGTTTGTCTTTGTGTTGTTAGTTGTGAGTCAAGGCCAGAAGTCTGGGAGAACTCCCCTTGTAGTTCTGTGCATGTTCACGTAGGTGTTGGATGTCCAGTCCAACAGCTTGCTGAGGCCTTAGATTACTGTCTCCTCCCTGATGGAGAGGTTAGTGGATTTTCTTGCTGGTCAAATGCTAAGTATTAGAAGTAGTACAGGCTGGGTTATTGTATCTGGCACCATTCCTGTCCAGGGAAACTGCGGGCTGCAAACAGAGGTTGATAGGGTTTACGGTTGCACTATTCAATGTGATGCAACTTTTGATTTGTTTGGGTTTATTATTGTCTCATGTACCTAAGTACAGTGAAAAGTGTTGTCTTACATGCAGTACAGGCAGATTGTACGATCATTTGAGCCCACAGATTTCCTGTTGCAAGAGACTAACACACACTCATCCTTTTCACACTTGTCTTCTCTTGACTCTCATTCTTAAATACAAGCTGCTGATCGAACCAGTGAGATTAGAAAGTTCCATGATACAAAAAGATTATCCTTTATTCCTTGCCCTTCCTGCATTCATTCAGTCATAACAGCTTTGCACAGTGGGATCTGCGTCAGTCTGCATTTGTTTTTAATTTACATTTCGATCCCTTACTACTTTAATCCCTTCGAGCTCCTTACCCACAAGAAACTTCAGTAGCGTGCAGAGCTGTTTTGAGATCATGAACACGTGTCTTATACACGATAGCTGCAATGTCTACTTTTCTTTTCTATTTACCCTATTTTCCTAATCAACCTGTTCAGAGTTGTTATTACACACCTCTGGAGCAGGTGCGACTTGAACCCAGGCCTCCTGGTCCAGGGATAGGGACACTATCACAGTGCCACAAAGAGGCCGCTTTGTTTGATAGAATTGCTAATATATGGAAATGATTAAAGCTTGTATCAACATCAAGTGCCCTCTAATGCCAAGAACATCCTGAGATGCATAACAAGGAATGGAGCCAAAATAAACAAGGAAAATAGGTTGAAACGGATGGATGTTTGGCTATGGGTTTAAGGTGTGATCAACCAAGAGGGCTGGGGAAGCAAATTGAGATTTGAAGGGCAATTCTGAGTCAGTTTAAGTTTACATATATGCGAGAAATTTGGAATGCCGTGTACAATTTTGGTCTCTTCCTTTGAAAAAGATGATTCTACCAGACTTGGGGGAGCTGCTCTCTCATTTGGTCAGAAGTCACACAACACCAGGTTGCGGTCCAACAGGTTTATTTGAAATCACAAGCTTTTGGAGCGCTGCCCCTTTGTTGGACTCCTGACTGTGTCCACCCCAGTACCTTCACGTCAGTGCTTTCTCTCATTAGAGAGAGATGACTGGTGCTGGTTTAACCTGAAGGTCACCGGTCTCGGGCGAGGGGAGAGGTTGAGAAGGAGAGTCCTTTATGGTAACCTCAGCCGGTGTAGGAATAGAACCTGAGCTGTTGGTGTCACTCTGCATCGCAAACCCAGCCGTCCAGCCAACTGAGCTAAGCCTGCATGAGAATGCACTACAAAAGAGTGTGCAGAACAGAGACTGGAATCAGTGGCCACGAAGCTGAGTTTATGACTGGGATTAACCTCAATATCTTTATCTTCCTAAGTTATATTAAAGGATCTTTTGACATGGGTGTGGGCAAATACCTGAGATAACTTCACAGATATACACTGAACTGAAGGCCTGGATCAAAACTGGACTCTTTACTTCTTCCCAACCACTGTGTAGATAATTTATTTGGCCTTGTGATAATTTGTTAACTCAGCTTGTCCAGTTTGCCATAGGCACCTTCAGGAATTGTGCAGAATTTAACTATTAACTGAAGTACTTGTAATATCGTAAAACTGTGGCAGCCGAGATTATTATGCTGTTTCATATGTTATCATGAAGTCTTAACAAGATATATCTCGAGCAATAAGATGCTCGGTTTACAGATTGAAATATAATTAGGCTTGAATTGTGTACAATTAATTTCTGTTGCATTAAGACATGATCAGCATCTGTAGCCCGTGCAAAATAGCCTCAAATGATGAGCTTTAATTTGATTAATGTTTTGTAGAATGAATGTAAAATGTTTTTCTATTAAAGCCCTACAAGTAGCCCATTGAGGCACTTTGTACAACTTGTCAGAACCACTGTTAAGAGTCATCCTTCCAGAATTTATTTAAATTGTCTTTCTCGTCTGTGTGTTAACAGCATCTCTAATTTGTTGTGAACTGCTGCGATTCTGGGAAATATCTCAAAATGGGTGAAGGATGGCACAGATGGCCTTTTTTAATCTTGTGGTGTGAAATCTGCAGTGTGTCAACATTCAACGAATCAGTGCGGCAGAAATTGAACCAGTCCGTGCAGAGCCGCAGTGTTCCAACGCAAAGATCCAGATTTTACAGTAATGATGGCAAAGCTATCGACAGTCTCGGTCATGACTGAACTGAGCTGACAGAAACTTCTGGAGTCTGCACATGTGCATGATTATGTGGAAATCTGGAAATTGCTGCGAGTGAGTTAACACTGCTCCATAGGGTAAGCTGTTGATGAACACACTGCATCCCTGAGCCCAGACTTCTATTCAAAGGAAATCAATTGCATTGATGAGAATTTCAAATGTTCCATTGTTTGTTTGCCTTGTTGCAAATCCCCCTGAAATAGTTTCAGCCCTGTTTAATCAGTCTTTTTAACGTTTGTTTTTATGTTCGTCGATGGAGACGTGAGCACCGTTGGCAAGATTGACAGTTGTTACTCATCCATCATTGACGCTGTGGGTATGGGTGCACACGCAGTGCTGTCGGTGAGGGAGTGACGGGTTTTTAGCACAGTAACAATGAAGGAACGGCAACAAAATTCCAAGTCAGGCTGCAGTACGGCTCGGAGGAAAGCTTTCAGTCAGTAGACTTTCCATGCATCTGCTGTCGTTGTCTTTCTAGCTGGTCCAGGCTTGGAGAGTGCGGTTGAACAAGGCTGAGTGAGCTCCTGTGATGCATCTTGGTGGTGATGCGCATTCTAATCATTGTGTATCTGTGATGGATAGGGTATTAGTATCCTGAGTGTTGTTGGAGCTGTGCTCATCCAGGCAAATGGGATGATTCTATAGCATTCCTGACTTGTACCTTGCAGATGGCAGACGTTCTTGGGGATGGGGGCTGGGTAACTTACTCGCCACAGAATTCCCAGGCTGTGACCTGTGCTAGTAGTCAGGAGTGTCACAATGATTGCTAATTTTCTAATGATTTTATGGTTGTCACATCATTCTGGTGAATCTTCACTTGTACTCCTTCCAAAGTCCGTACAGTGGCTCAAACTAAACTGAGAACTCAGATGAGATTTAACCAGGATCAACTCTGTACAACTGAAGAGTTGATTCCTCCCTTTCAACAGTCTTGGTTTTTTTTGTCCAACAAAATCATTCCTTTTAATTTTAAAAAAAAGTAAACAATGGCTTGTGTGGAATCTCATCCCCTTTCCTTCCTTTTTATTTGTTAAAGTACATTATTAAAGAGAGCCCCATTCTTCCCTCCCTCTTAATCCAATCTATCTCTCTAACTTTATTTAGTTTTGTATACCTGATCTTATATATTCCTTCTGTCGCCTTAAATCCCATTGATTAAAGAGAAAGGCACTTGATTCTGCTGTTCATCAAGATCGGGAGAAATCAACATGTGTTGTGCAAGCAAAAGTATTTAAAAGTGAAATTGTAAATCTAGCAAATAAAGCATGCTGCAAGACATTCCTACATTGTAGTAGATTTTTTTTTTTTGCATTGTTTGCATTTTCCCTGCAAAATGCTGTGCTATTTGCTAGGTTTACAGAATGAGTTGAGTGACTTCCCAACCAAGCCTGTCGTCTTAAGCCGCAATTGATTTCCTGTTTAGAGGTGCCTTGATTCCAAATTCTACCTGACATTGCTGAGAGGCAGTCGTTTGAAAACCATTTGAGTTTTGCGCTGGGAGGTATCCAGTTTCATAAAGATGTTGCCTGGGACTGTAGCCAGATCTTGGAGTGATTAAAGTAGGGTCAGAGATTCAGAGGGTGAAGGGATCAGTCTTACTGGGTCACTTGCAAGTTGAAATTGGACCCTTGGAGACTCCTATGCACGTCAGCTTCAAGCTGTGTTACCAGCTGGTGCTGGAAATTTACAAGGCTTTGAGAGGTTTTCTGACAGTGATTTGCAATCAGACATATTGCTGATTTTTTTTTTTTTACTGTTGCGTATGTAATCATCAGAAGTTTTCTTGTAAATTGTGTTTCCATGGCCACGCCGTCCATTACCGCTGTTCTTGTCATCTGCCCTTGTTTAGCAAACACATGAACAGCAAATTAGTCAATTTTGTTCTTTTTTTCAGACTGTAGGTTGAAGTGGGGCGAGTTTCTATAAGACCAGAAGACTTAGGAACAAAAGTGGGCCATTCAGCCGATCAAGCCTGGCACTCAGTGAGAGATCATGGTTAAGCTGATAATTAACTCGACTTTCCTGCTCTTATCCCATAACCCTGATTCGTTTATTGATTAAAAATCTGTTTATCTCTGTCTTGAATATGCTGAATGTCCCAGTCTCAAAAGCCCTCTGTAGTTAAGAATTCCATGTATTTGCTACACTCTTACAGAGGAAGTTCCTCTTCACCTCTGTCTTAAATGTTTATTTATTCCTTTATTCTGAGATTATACTGTCTGCTCAGACACCCTCCCCCAAAGAGAGAGAATCTTTCTGCAACTACTTTGTCAACTCTTTGAAGGATCTCTTGTATGCTCGAAGAAATTTGATTCTCATTGTGCTATATTTCAACAAGAACAGACCTTGTCTACTCGATCTTACCTCATAAGACAGTCCCACCGTACATGGTATAAATCAAGTGAACCTTCTCTGGACTGTCTCAAATGCCCGAATATTTTTCCTTAGATAAGGGGCCCAAAACTTTGCAGTATTCCAGCTGTGGTCTGACTAATACCTTGTACAGTTTTAGCAAATGCTTCCTACTTTTACATTCCTTTCACTTTGATTCAATTATTAATATATTTTGTTTGCTATACATGTAACCTACTTCTGCTCAGACATCCTATGGTCTTATGGACAGTCCTAGTTTGATGTTGATGGACTGTTTCACTGTTGGAGGTGCGTCTTCCAGATGGGACATTAAACTGAGTCCTTATCCATTAAAGGTAAGAGGGTGGATGTGGGGAATCCTATTCCAAGGAAAACAAGCGGGTTCTCCTGGTGATCTGGCCAAGCATTAAATGTTTACCCTGAACCAACAGCTATTGTGTTTACTGTTGTTTCTGGGAGCTTGCTGCATGCAAATCAGTTGCTTTTTTCCCCTACGTTGTGACTAGATTTTAAAGGCTGCAGTTGGCACGTTTTCCTTTTTTTTTCCCCAAGAATACCGTATTCCGAATGGGTCATGACTTTTTTTTATCTTTTTGCAGTTCAGAGATTGAAAAATTGCCCCTTCGGAGCTTCCTGTTTTGAGATTGTATTCTTTTGTCCAAAATGCCAATTTCTTCCATTGAATTTCCCATTCGTCTTCATCTGAAACCATCACTTTATATTGTCAATCCCAGAAAAAACCCTCATGTACACGTTCAGTTTGTTGCTTTCTTGTCAAATCAGTCAAAACCCATGCTTGTGCTTCCCAGCGAATTGGCAACTCAATGAAACTTACCCAAGGACAGCAGCGGCAGTGGAATGTTCCAGATGTATTCGACCGTGAGGTTAGGACCACTCCACTTCACATTTCAGTCGAGCAGTTGTATGCCTTGAACTTGGAGATGGCAAATGACTCATTAAATTCTTTTGCTTTAAAACTCTTCAGAGTCGTTTCTGAATAATATCTGAATCATGTACAGTAAATGCTTTGTATCTGTGAAATCACAAATTGTCATTTGGCCTATCTGCACCAAAGATGAGTAACAACAAAAATCAGTCTTCATGGGCAAAATTTGGGTATCGGTGATATTTTTCACCATTTTAACCTATTTTTAATGACCTTCATGCACAATTTTCATCATTCATGGTGTTTCTGTAGAATGGAACCCTTGTGGATATGAAGGAATGACTGTATAAAGATCTTTTTAATATCTGCGCATAGCTTTAGGATAGCGAAGGGTCAGTGGATACGTCTTTTGCTACTGTAATTTGGTTAAGGACTTAGCTATAGAAGTGGATTCTGTTAGAATTAAAGTTTTACTCAATTGCATTTCAGAACTGGGTTTTTAAGGTAAAAGGTCATGTGACCTGTATTGCGGTCTGTAAGCCTGGCTACTTTATTGTTAATAAAGATCAAAGGAAAAATAGATTGTTTTAGGAAGGACAAGGTATGTATGTTGGAGACGATGACAGCAACTTGAATGTTATTGGTGGGTGGATTGTGAGTCTCTGGAAGTCCTAGAAAAGCAAATTGAGTTTAGGAGATGGGACATGATGTTGTGGCTGTACAGGACATTAGTGAGGCCACTTGAGGCAGACTGCAAACAATTCTGGTTGCTATCCAAAGGAAGGATGTTAGAACAAAGAACAAAGAAAATTACAGCACAGGAACAGGCCCTTCAGCCCTCCGAGCCTGCGCCAATCCAGATCCTCTATCTAAACCTGTCGTTTTTAACCTAAACCTGTTAAACTTGAGAGAGTCTAGAAAAATTTTACAAGGATGTTGCCGAGCCTGTAGGGTTTGAGTTATAAGGAGAGGCCGAATAGGCTGGGGCTTTTTTTCCCAGAGCGTCGGAGGCTGAGGGGTGACCTTACAGAGGTTTATAAAATCATGAGGGGCATGGATAGAGTGAATAGCTAAGGTGTTTTACCCAGGGTGGGGAGTTTCCTGTTTCCATATTGTGTGGCTCTAAGTGTTGAGAGTGTCAAGTTGTAAAGAGTTGTGCTACAATGTTTCCATTTTAGTTCTAGAGTGATAGAGATTTGGGATCAGGATTAATTATTCAGCATTTCTACCTGGATGCAGAGCTAATATGTTTCGTATTGCCATGGGCACGAGGCTAGAAGAAGCCATTTTGAGATCAGGTTACAGGCCTCCCTACAAATCACTATCCGTGGATCGCCTGGATTCATGAGAGAGGGAGTAGTTAGAGGATTAAAACAGCCTTTTATGGTTCACTGCACAGTAATGAGGATGGATTAGAAAGACAAATTCATCGGGAATGGAGATAAAGCTGGAAGAGATGCTGAGCTTGGGCTTGAGGCTGAGCCTCTGGGAGAATAAAATCTCCTCGCTCTGAAAGACAGTTCTCAGATTGCAGGTTACCAGGCTAAACAAAAGAAAAAAGAATATGGATAAACTCTTGAGAGCGAGCAATCACTTTGGTTTGATACTGGTAAAAATTAAATGCAATCTAAGTATAAAGTATACCACAAAGCGTGTTTTTTTTTAATTGGACTTGAGAATAAGAAGTAGATAATGTGGTTTATGGTTTTGAAGTATATGTTACCTATGGAGTTGATGATGAGTTAAATATTTTAATCATTTGTTACAGTCAATATCTTAAAATATGAAATTGTGATAGGTATTACCTGGAAGTTCAGATGTCTTTTTCAAAGTCATCAGTCTTGATAGGGATTGTAACAAAATGTACTTACGATAAGTTGTTTAATGAATAGGTATATGCATGGAAGAGATTTTCAAATAATTAAACGCTAATCTGGTCATGGCTTTGAAAACCAGCTCAGGATCGGTTTGTCAAATGGTAGTCATGTTGCAATTCAAAAAATTGAATATGTGGTGAGGAATCGGAGCCAGTAAAGACAGTACAGCTTGTGAAACCTGATTTTAGGCTTTAAATTTCTTCCTATTTGCTCTCCAAGGGAACACAAAATCTCACCCTAACATGTCCTTTGCAGTAAAGAATTCAAAAATTCACAACACTTTTGTGAAGAAATTTCTTCTTGTCTCAGTCCTAAATGATCAGCCTCTTATCTTGAAACTGTGACTCCGTTTTCAATATTCTCCAGTTAGAGGTAACACATCTCAGTATTCAGCCTGTCTAATTCCTTCACATTTGTGTATGTTTCAATTGAATCGCCTGTCATTCTTCTAACCTGCAGAAAATACAGATCCAGTTTACTCCTCTCATCATAGGACCCCTCACTCACAGGACCGATTCAGTGAGCATCCACTGTACAAACTCGAATGCAACTATCTCCTTCCTTAGGTACACATGCTAAAGTTATACATATAAATACTGCAGCAGTATTTCTGATGTTTGAAGATTACCACGACAGTAGCAAGACTCAAATCATAGATTCCCTACAGTGTGGAAACAGGCCCTTCAGCCCAACAAGTTCACGCTGACCTTCAGAGTATCCCCCCATAACCCGCCTAGCCTGCACATCCTTGGACACTACGGGGCAATTTAGCATGGCCAATCCACCCTAACCTGCACATCTTTGACTGCAGAAGGAAACTGGAGCACCCGGAGGAAATCCACACTGACACGGGGAGAATGTGTGTGGAGTTTGCACAGTCACCCGAGGGTGGAATCGAACCTGGGTTCCTAGCGCTGTGAGGCAGCAGTGCTAACCACTGAGCCACCGTGACACCCAAAATCTAGCCTTTGTGAATGAAGTGAATTAAGCTTACATTTCCCAGCTCGTAGAATCCCTAAAGTGTACTTGCAATAAAAGCTAGCATGCTGTCTCCTTTGCTAATGGCCTGTTATAGTAGCTTGCTGACCTCTCCAATTCATTGTACCAGCACAGTGAAGATTCTCTGAACACCAACATTTACAAGTTTCAAGCTTTTTAAAAGAAAACTTCTGTTTTTCAATTCTCACAATCAATGTGAATAATCTCATATTTGCCACATCAGACTATATCAGCCACCTTTTTACCCAACTGTCTATATCTCTTTGCAGTCTCTGTAACCCCCTCATAGATTGAATTCCCTCCTACCTCTGTTTACATTTGCAGATGATTCAATGCTCTCTATCTCTTCATCTAAATCATTAGTATAGATGGTAAATATCTGAGTCTCCAACACTACTGAATATTTGCAACAGTCCATTAGTCACAGCCTGGCTACTTGAAAATATCCATTTACTCAGATTCTTTGCTTCCTGCCCATTCACATATTTGTGTTAACGTATCACTCTGCCCTCAAAGTCCATAAACCCTCATCTTGTTTAGTAACCTTCTGTGTGGCACTTGAATGCCTTTGACAAATCCAAATTTTATATTTATATCCTGTTTATATTAATGGATGGTACGGTGGCTCAGTGGTTAGCACTGCTGCCTCACAGCACAAGGAACCCGGGTTCGATTCCACCCTCTGGTAACTTCTGTGTGGAGTTTGCATGTTCTCTCGGTGTCTGTGTGGGTTTCCTCCAGGTGCTCCGGTTTCGTCCCACAGTCCAAAGGTGTGCAGGTTAGTTGGATTGGCCATGCTAAATTGCCCGTAGCGTCCAGGGATGTGCAGACTGGGTGGGTTAGCCATGGGAAATGCAGGATTACAGGAAGGAGGGTCTGGGTGGGATGATTTTTGGAGGGCCAGTGTGGACTTGATGGCTGAATGGCCTGCTTCCATACTGTATGGAAATATGTTAGTTCTGCTGCTTCCCCTTTAGCTACATTGTTACTTAATCAAAATGAATTCTTATGTTTCTCAAGCACAGTTTCCCTTTTGTAAAACCACATTGACTTGTTCTAATTATCCAATGTTTTTCAAGCTGCATTGTTAAGACTTCCTTAAGAGTTGCCAGCACTTCAGATGACTGTCGGGTTATCCAATCAGTCGTTCCCCATTTTTTTTTTTTCTCTCTCTCTCTACTTTATAGAATAGCAATGTCACATTTGCTAATTTTCAATCTGTTGGGACAGTCCAGGGCTAGAGGGAATTATGGAAAATCATAGTCAATTTATCCACGATCTCCATAGTTATCCCCTTCAGATGACTTGGATGTAGGTCATTGGGTCCTAGGGAGCTGTGGGATTTTAGACCCTTGACTTTCTCCAGTAGCTTTTCTCTGCCAATTGAGTGGTTTAAATCTTGAATTAGTCTGTTTTGAGGGTGATTATTTTAAAAGTTTGGAAGAGACAAGTATTTCAGCAGCAGGATCTTCAGTTTAGGAACTCTCGTGAACAAGGGACTTGCTTGTTAACACTGAAATGTAGTAGAAGATAACAAGACCATGTCTCCTCTGTCTGCCGCACTCCCGTGTGCCACTTCCAGTGCTCATGTATTGTAGTATCCTCATTCTTGAATTTGTATAGTGATTTTCACAAATACAGATTTCCAAAACACCTCATAGCTGACGAATTGCTTCTTGCATGTAGTCACTGTCATAGAGGCAAGCAAAGCAAGATCGCATAACTAGCAACGAGAGAACTGACCAGTTCACAGAATCGGAGTGCAGAAGTTGGCCATTCGGCTCATCATGTCAGAACCAGCTCTCTAATTTGGCAATTCATTTAGTGCCATTCTCCTTCTTCTCCCACATTCTTCCTTTTCCAATAAGTCAACTTTCCTTTTTGAATGTTCCTGAATCCACCACACACTCAGGCAGTCCATTCCAGACCCTAATTACTCACTATGTGAGGGAAGACTACTTCGTGTATCTTTTTATTCTTTCACCAGTCCGTACATACTCCTTCTCTATCCTTTTGTGATTGGAAACACCTTCTCCTTATCTAGCCAGATCCCTTATGATTTTGAAAACTTTATAATATCCTCTCGTAGCCTTTACTTCTCTGAGGATCATGGTCCTAACTTCTCCAATCTGTCATCATAGCTGAGCTTCCTAATCCCTAAAACCATTCTCGAAAATCCTTCTAGCGTTCTTTTCAATGACTTCATGTTCTGTCTAAGCAGTGACACTCAGCTGGATTGAATATTCCAGCTGAAGCCAAACTAGTGCCTGATATAGGTGCAGTGTAACTTCCTTGCTCTTATACTCTGACTCTGCTGGTGAAGCCTACGCTTTATTAACTGCTCTCCAACCTGCCCTCTCCCTTTCAATAACTTGTACACAAATACTGTACTGTTGGATCCCATTTAACATTGTACACTTTATATTGTCAGTGCTTTTCAGCGTTGGTCAATGGTGTATTTTTGACTTGACCACCTCTGCATGGTGTCATGGGATCTTTTGTGTCCACCTTAGCCAAGGGATATCAAGATACCAGCCTCTCAGCAACTGAGTAGTTATTGGTCCAACATGGGGAATAATTTTCCTTCTCTTTGCCAGTTTAGTGCCATGGATTCTTCTGGCTGTACCTGAGAGGGCTGTCTGGACCTTGATTTAACACTGCATCTGAAAGCAGTCTCTCCAACAGTGCACCTCTGAGAGGTCTCATGATTTTTGTGCTCAAAGTTCTGGGGCAGGACTTGAACCCACAACCTTTTTGATTCAAGGACAGTGGTGCTACTGCCTGAGCCACAGTTGAGCTGTCGAGGTCAGAAATCACATGACACCAGGTTATAGTCAACAGGCTTATTTGAAAACACAAGCTTTCGGACCACAGCCCCTTCATCAGGTGAAGTGAGCCACGTTCCAAAATCTCATGATTTTAAATAAACCCGATGGACAATAACCTGGTGTCATGTGATTTCTGACCTTGTCCACCCCAGTCCAACACCGGCACCTCCACATCAAGAGCAAAGAACAAAGAAAATTACAGCACAGGAACAGGCCCTTTGGCCCTCCAAGCCTGCACCGATCCAGATCCTCTATCTAAACCTGTCGCCTATTTTCCAAGGATCTGTATCCTTCTGCTCCCTGCCCATTCATGTACCTGTCTAGATACATCTTAAATGACGCTATCGTGCCCGCCTCTACCACATCCGCTGGCAACGCGTTCCAGGCACCCACCAACTCTGCGTAAGGAACTTTCCACGCATATCTCCCTGAAAATTTCCCCTCTCACCTTGAAATCGTGACCCCCTAGTAATTGAGTCCCCCACTCTGGGGGGAAAAAGCTTCTTGCTATCCACCCTGTCTAGACCTCAATCAGGTACCCCCTCAACCTCCGTCTTTCTAATGTAAATAATCCTAATCCACTCAACGTCTGTTATTAGCTAGCGCCCTCCATACCAGGCAACATCCTGGTGAACCTCCTCTGCATCATTGAGCTATTGAATGCCGGCTGCTGGCTCCTCTTCTGGATAAGTGATGTGGCAGCCCTGCTGATGGCACTTTCTTTACACCTCTAACCCTATCGCACTTGCTTAGGCATTGCTATCAGATACACACAGGACTGGTACATTGTGCATTAAAATATTGGAATTCTGTGGGTCTCTCGCTCTCTCTCTCTCACTCTCTCTCTCTGTCTGTCTCTCTCTCTCTCTCTCTCTCTCTCTCTCGCTCTCTTGCTCAAAACCATTTGTTTCTCATGAGAAGCATGGAATTACAACAATGAAAGTCAAGTATCACAAAAGTCATCAGTGACTGTGCCAGATGTCTGTTGGAGGACAACTATTAAAATAGCTCCAGTAGATCGGAACCCTGGAGATGAGGAAGGAGGATTTAGTGACCACACTTGGATCTCATGCTGAGCTTCAATTAGCTCCTGTGTTTAAGGACAGTTTGCATCCCCATTTTTTCCGACAGATACTTCTGCAGAGGTTCAGTTGAAGGTTATGCAAAGATTCAAAATTACTGACAAACAGATCTTTTTATCAGGAGTTCTGCACTTAAACGTCCAAATGCAGCCATTAAATGTGTCAGTATCACTTCTGTGTCAGAAGGTTGTGAGTTCAAATTCCACTCCACGCAGAGAATCCGGTGCAAAACCGAAGGCTGGTCAGTGCTCCTGTACATTGCTGAAGGAGTGCTGCACCAGCTGAGAGTAACCTGCTAAACAGAGGTCCTGGCTGCACATGCTGAGTAGCTGCAAGAAGTTCCATGGCATTATTTTGAAGAAGATTTGGCGTGCACTACCTGGGAGAATGGTGAATTTGGATTTCAAAGGAGGTTTCAAAAGAGAGCTGGATATGTATTTGAAAGTGATGAATTTAGAGGGCTACGAATTTAGGGCTGGAGATTGGGACTAGCTGAGTAGCTGTTTCAGGAGCTGGTACAGATGCAATGGGTCTAATGGCCTCCTTCTGTACTGTAATGTTCTATGATTAAAGCAGGGGACCAACCCCTCATAAAATCCAAAAGAACTGCGGTTGCTGTAAATCAGGAACAAAAACAAAGTTGCTGGAAAAGCTCAGCAGGTCTGGCAGCATCTGTGAAGGAGAAAACAGATTTAACATTTCGGGTCCGGTGACCCTTCCTCAGAACACCTGAGACTAAGCCCTCGTGCCTTGCCAATGTTTATTCCTCTGGCTCATAGCTCTGAGTCAAATTATCGCATCATCATTGTGTTGTTGTGTGTGGGAGTTTGCTGCCACATTTCATTCAGGGGTGGTTCCACTTCTGCAGCTGATTGGTTGACTGTAAAGTGCATTGGAAAATCCTGGAATATTTATATACAGGCTTTTTTTTTTAAGAATTCAGAAAGTTTCCCAACCAATGCATCAAAATCCATAACTTGCAACAGGAAGGAAAGGAAGCGGTTTGAATGCAAAAGGAGTGAGTGTAAAGTTGACTGTATTGTAAACTTTGGGTGGCTTAGTCATGGAATCTCAATTCTTTGAAGAGTTGTCATTTTAATTTCCATTTATGTCGCTTCCTTATATTTTGGTAAGTGACCCCAGATTTTGAATTAGTCACACACTTAGCTACCCTCAAAATTGTACCTCAGATTGTGCCTTTCAACTGTACCAATATTTTCATTAACACCAATACAACGACTTCAGAACAGCAAGAGTCATAAACCCACATATCAACGAATACCGCTCACGCTTGGATATTGAGCAGTTTTTCCGCCGCCTCCGCCTCCACGCTTACTTCTCCAACCGCGAATCTAACCCTCCCTCTACTGACCCCTTCTCCCG
>JAHRHZ010000070.1:16745373-16810982 GCA_024137785.1 Ginglymostoma cirratum
ATCCCAGGCCCCAAGAAGACTTTCCACATCAGGCAGATGTTCACCTGCACATCTGCCAATGTGGTATACTGCATCCGCTGTACCCGTTGTGGCTTCCCCTACATCGGGGAAACCAAGCGGAGGCTTGGGGACCGCTTTGCGGAACACCTGCGCTCAGTTCGCAACAAACAACTGCACCTCCCAGTCGCGAACCATTTCAACTCCCCCTCCCATTCCTCAGACGACATGTCCATCCTGGGCCTCCTGCAATGCCACAGTGATGCCACCCGAAGGCTGCAGGAACAGCAAATCGTATTCAGCCTGGAAACCCTGCAGCTCAATGGTATCAATGTGGATTTCACAAGCTTCAAAATCTCCCCTCCCCCAACTGCATCCCAAAACCAGCCCAGCTCATCTCTGCCTCCCTAACCTCCCACCTCAAACCCCACCCCCATCTCCTATCTACTAACCTCATCCCGCCGCCTTGACCTGTCCGTCCTCCCTGGACTGACCTATCTCCTCCCTACCCCCCCACCTACACTCACCTTTACTGGCTCCATCCCCGCCTCTTTGACTTGTCTGCCTCCTCTCCACCTATCCTCTCCTCTATCCATCTTCTATCCGCCTCCCCCTCTCTCCCAATTTGTTTCAGAACCCTCTTCCCCTCCCCCATTTCTGATGAAGGGTCTCGGCCCGAAACGTCAAGCTTTCCTGCTCCTCTGATGCTGCTTGGTGTGCTGTGTTCATCCAGCCCCACACCTTGTTATTTATGGTCTCAATACTAACTGTTTCTGTCTCCACAAATGCTGCTAGATCTGCTGAGTTTCACCAGCATTTCCTGTTTTTATTTCAAGTTTCCAGCTTCTGCTGTATTTGGCCAACATTTCCTGATCTATTACCAAGAAATCAAGTACAAAATCTTTGTTCCTGTATTTCAATTCACTGTATTGCATTTTGTCCCCAGTTAGGAAGGCAGTCAAGTAAAACTTCACAAGACTGTATCTTAGGCTGTAAACTGCGACGTTGATTTAATATGGCTGAGTCAAAGTAACATTGACGCAATATAGATTTCAATTAGTCACATACTTAGCTACCCTCCAAAAGTAGAAAATAATAGACCCTGCTGTAACGTGAGCTGACCCAAAATACTGACTGCACAGAGATTTGTTTCTGATTGTTTTCAGAGTCTCCATCTTTATCTATCTCTGTCTCTCAGTTACACTGTGTTTATTCTTCCTGTTACGCTCCCAATCTAACTCGCTCCCTTTCCATCTTCATCCATCTCCTCTTATCTCTTTTCAACTCCCATAATATTAACTCTTCTCCCTCTCTCCTCTCCCTTATACCTCTTCGCTGTCTCCATCTCTGCCTTCTCTCTCTCTCTCTCTCTCTCTCTCTCTCTCTCTCTCCCTCTCCCTCCCCTCTTGTCTCTTTAAATACAAACCAAAAGAACTGCAGTTGCTGTAAATCGGGAACAAAAACTGAAATTGCTGGAAAACCTCAGCAGGTCTGGCAGCATTTGTGCAGAAATAATCAGTTAGCGTTTCAGGTCTGGTGACCCTTCCTCAGAACTGATGGTGGTTGGGAAAATGTCAATTTATATGCAGAAATTGGGGAGGGGGATGGGGTATGGAGTAAACGATAGGATACCCGAAGAGAGAGAAGAGCAGTTGGATAGACAAAAGAGTTGATAACAATCTGGCTGGGAGGGTTTTAACTGTTAATGAATATTGTTAGTGACGTACTACAGGCTATGTGATAACAAGGCCTGGTGTGTGGAGTGGGGGCCTAGGACATGGGAGAGTTCAGGCCCGAAAATTATTGAACTCGATGTTGACTCAGGAGGGCTGCAGAGTCCCCAAGTGGAAAATGAGGTGTTGTTCTTCCAGCTTGCGTCGAACTTCGCTGGAACACTGCAGCAAGCCTGAGACAGAGGTTCCCCTTCTGCAGGGACAGTTCCCTCTGGGACACCCTGGTCCACTCTTCCTTCACGCCCAAAACCTGCCCCCCACCACAGCACCTTCCCCTGCAACACCTGCCCATTTACCTCCTCCATCCCCAATATCCAAGGGCCTAAACATACCTTCCAGGTGAAACAACACTTTACCTGCACTTCCCAGAATCTAGTCTACTGCATTCGCTGTTGACAGTGTTGTCTCTTCTACACTGGGGAAACGAAGCGTAGACTGGGTGACCGCTTCACAGAACGTCTACGTTCTGCTCACAGAAAAGACCCTGAGCTACTTGTTGCCTGCCACTTTAACACACCACCCTGTTCCCTGGCCAACATCTCTGTCTCTTTGGTTTTTGTCCCTGTCTCTCTCTCTCTCTAGCACTCTCTCTTCTCTGACTGTTTCTCTCTCTCGCACTCTCTTCCCTGTCTCATTCACTTGCTTGTTCTCTCTCTCTCTCTCTCTCTCTCTCTCTCTCTCTCTCTCTCTCTCTCTCTCTCCCTCCCCCCCCACCATCTCTCTCTCCTGTCTGTCTATCTGCCTCGCTCTGTCTTCCCTTACTTCCTTCCTTTTCCCCCCCACCCCCACCCCTAAAAAATGTTGATTAGTAAGTTTAAGTAGCAAACAATGGACTTTTGAGGACTGAGGAATCTGGACTATGGGCATTAGGTAAGAACATGGGTCAGCGGTAGATGCTGAGTCACATTCATTCTGACTGAACTGAGGTGCAGGCCTGTGGAGTTGTATGGCCTACTCTTACTCCTATTTCTTACATTTGTACATTTTTTTGGAAAATTATTTTAAAGTGCAGTTTCTGTTACGTTGATGAAACATTTTGTGCACAGCAGGGAACGTTAGGGAAGGTGAACAGCATGCATGTAATGCCAAGGGCCCTCTGAAACCCAGAGAGCCTCACTTTGATTCCTGATCCGAAAGGTGCCACCTCTGACCACGTGTCACCTCTCAAAGCTGTGTCGAAGTATAAGCTGAGAGTTAGGGTCGAATTCCTGCGATGGGTTTTGAGCCTCAGTATAGTGAGAGGTGTAATCTGTAGCCTGATGAGACACAGCATTGGAAAGCGGCAGAACAATTTTGATCCCATCTCAATTATTCCTACTTCACGGTGATGTTTTAGTGTTGTTATGAAGATGCTTGATTTAATTTTTTTTGAGGACTCTGTTCTGAAGGGTTGGGTATATTTGGATTGGTGAGAGGATACCCGAACCAAACTAAAAGGACATGAGAAATGTGTTCTAAAGACATTTCTCGGTAGTACCATGGGCTATGCTAATGACTTGGACTTGTTTACTGGAGATCACATGCCTGGGTTTATGGCTGTCATGAGTTGGGATTGTATTTTGGATATTGTTTGAAGTTCAGTCGGGGCTACAAGCTACTGAGAGAGAGAAGTTAGGAGCACACCTTTTGTCGTTTTGAGAATCTAATGTGAAACCAGAAAAGCTGACACAGCGTTTCTCCTGAAAAGCATCTGAATTCTTGACCGTGCCTGAATGAAGAGTTTAAAGATCCCAGTGATAGCTGCACATTATTCAGCGAAGCATGTCTACAAGTGCTAGGATGATGACTAGTACATCCACTCTTGTTTCCTTCAAGAACTAACAATCATTGGCCAAAGTGGTCTTTTAGAATTAACCTCTTTTTGTGTTTGTGTGTGTGTGTGGTAGCAAAGGTTATTAAGAAGGGTACATATTTGTCCTTTCCTACTTCACATTGTTAATCAGTTTCACACCTTTGACAAATAAGTCCAGTTTTAACAATACTTTTGTTCATTAAAGAAACCTGGTTTTGTTCTAAACCTAACATAGGCAAAGTATATAATAGGCCTTTTCAGTAACTGGTAAAACGTTTACATTTGTGAGGGACGAGAGAGAGAGAGTGCATTCCTCTCACTTTCATGAAGAAGGTGTTTGGTGCGCTTGCCTTTATCGGTCATTGAATATAGGAGTTAGGAAGTCATGTTGCAGCTCTGTAGGATGTTGGTTAGGCTACTATTGGAATATTGCATTCAATTCTGGTCTCTGCTAGAGGAACGATGTTGTGAAACTTGAAAGTGTTCAGAAAGGATTTACAAGGATGTTGGCAGGGTTGGAGAGTTTAAGCTATAGGGAGAGGCTAAGTAGGCTGGGTTTATTTTCCCTGATGCATCAGAGGCTGAGGGGTGACTCTATAGAGGTTTATAAAGTCATGAGAGGCATGGATAGGGTGAACAGACAAGGTCTTTTCCCTGGGGTGGAGGAGTCCAAAACTAGAAAGGCATAGGTTTAAGGTGAGAGGGGGAAAGATTTAAAAGGGACTGAAGGGGCAACTTTTCATGCAGAGGGTGGTGCGTGTATGGAATGAGCTGCCAGAAGACGTGGTGGAGGCTGGTACAGTTACAACATTTAAAGGTCATCTGGATGGGTACATGAATAGGAAGGGTTTGGAGGAACATGGGCCAAATGGGACTAGATTAAATTAGGATATCTGGTCGGCATGGGTGAGTTGGACCAAAGGGTCTGTTTCTGTACTGTACATCTCTGACTGTATGACTCTAATAGAAGGTGAACAACTTTTGACGAATCGCATTCCTGACAAATAAAAATTGAGTAATAGACATCCTTATCAGACAAGTGATTAACAAATCACTTGCATGAGTTTTAACATTGTGTGGTGATTTGTGAAGTGCTAAGATAGAAAACTGTGCATGCAAGCATTTTCTGATAGAGTGGCCCAGATTGTCTGTCTCATTTTCTGCAACGTGGAACTGTTTAAAATATCGGGTCTTCAAACGACGTGTTGTGAAAGTTCATATTTTTGTGTATGCATTTTTGAATAATCGCTTTGCATAACAAAGCTGAGTGATTATATTTAAAAATTGTTTGAAGTCTGTAATTAAATGAGATTAAATTTTGTGCTCGTTAATGCAGGTTTCATTCAGGTATGTATCAATTGAAGTAACATTTGGGTGCTGTCAGCTGATGCTTATGTAACACAGCCTCATTGACACTCCCTGGTTTGAGTAAGTGAAGTGTTGCCTCCCTGAACAGCAAAGTCTAATTTTTTTTTTTTTTTTTTTGCATGCTTTTCACATCAAAGTAGTTATGACTTTTCTAAGAAAAAGATTTTGAAGAAATTATGGTGGATTGCAAATATAAAGTTGTAAATCAATAGATTTTTTAAAATTCTCCATCCATGAAGGTTGCTTTGCTTCTGAAACATGTATCATGTCTGGAGTGTAATGGGTTGTCTGAGATACTGGGCTTGAACGTCTGTTTTTAATGAAGGTTATTTATTGGTGTAGAGGTTTTTTCATTTAAACCACTGAGAACAAAGCTTGGCATTGTATTCCTCATCCGTTTTAAAGATGAATATTGTAAGAAGCAGACTGTACCTTTTGAAATAGCACCATTTTATCCAGAAACCATGCATTCATTAACTCAAGGATGTTGGCACGGGTAAACAGAACCCCGTACGTTTCAACCACTCAGTGCCAGTATAAGTCATTGTCAGTCAGCAAGATAAAAGGAATAGCTCCCTCTGCCCTGTCCCAAAATAGACTCAGGCCCGTCTCCACAGAGGCTGTCCTGCTGCACTAATGTAACCTTCCCTTTCGGCTTCCCCTCTGGCCCCGAGGATGATTGTTTAGTGATGGATTCAGGGCAGTATTGCACCATAGACCTGAAGTGATTGGAACAGGGGCCAAGTAGATCTCTTTGAGTATGAGATCCTTGATTGGGGATCCTGTCTAAGGCTGACATTGAGGAGATTCAACAAAGCATCCAATCTGCAAGTAACGTCATCTGACACCTAATGATGTGAGTCTTTGACAATTGTGACATCTGTGCTGATACCAAGATCCTTCTGACTCTTCTGTATGGCTCCAACACTTGGGGACTATATATAGATGTCACCTCAAGGCCCTAGAGGAGTACCATCACTGCTGTTTGAGATGGATTCTCCACATCAGCTGGCAGGATAGGTGGACTAACATCAGAGCCCTTGAAAGAGATAATAGCACCAGCATTGAGGCCACAATCATCTGAAACCAACTACATTGGTTCAACCACGTGCTTGGGATGCCTGAGCTCCAACTGCCAAAGCACATCTTCTTTGCCCATCTCAGGAAGGTGCTAGAACAAGATGAGGATGAATGAAGCATTTCACAGACTCCCTGAAGGCTTCCCTCAAGAAATGTAACATAGGTGTAAATGCATGGGAGACCCTGATTCAGAAGAAACTGATTTGGAGAACTCCTGTACGGAGGGACAGAATTCTTTAAGAGCACCGACGTTAAGAGGAAATACGGAAAAGGAATTGGACAGAGGGATGCCAGCGATCTTGAGGCCAAGACTGGTTCCACCTCCCGGAGGCACCTGCCAAATGTGTTGTCGGCGATGCAGCTCTAGGATTGGCTCATCAGCCACTCAAAGACCCACGGTACCCATGACCGGTGAAATGGAATTTCCTCGATCAACAATCATGATCATTAGCAAGTGATTGTCTATGATGATGAGTCACAAGAATGATGGAATACTCCCCACTTGCCTGGATGGGTGCAACACTCAAGAAAGTTGACACCATCCAGGACAGAACAGCTTGGTTGATTGGCACTACCTCCACAAGCATTCACCACCTCCACCACTGATGCTGAGCAGCAGCAGTGTGTACTATCTATAAAGTGCACTGTAGAAATTCACCAACAATCCTCAGACAGCACCTTTCAAACCCATGACCACTTCCATCCAGGAGAACAAGGGCAGAAGATACATGGGAACGCCACCAACTCCAAGTTCCCCTCCAAGCTATTCACCATCATGACTTGAAAATGCATCACTGTTCCTTCAGTGTTACTGGGTGAAAATCCTGTAATTCCGTCCCTAAAAGGCATTGTGGGTCTGTTGATACGAAATGGACTGTAGCGGTTCAATCAGGCAGCTCACCACCGCTTTCTCCAGGGCAACTAGGGATGGGCAATAAATAATGGCCCAGCTGGTGATGCGCACACCCCAAGAGTGCACACAAAACTTCAGTGGTAGTCTGAATTGTAAAGCGATTTAGGATTTCCTGAGAGTGTCTTAAAGTATTAAGTAAATAATATTTCTTAGTTCGCTTCTGGAGATGCCCGAGGGACTGGGTCTGATAGTCCTTTTTGTGGGGAATCACCTTCCCCTAATGGTACAGAGACAAATGTATTCACCAGAGAGGAAATCGGTGTGAACCGGCATGTATCACTGCAAAATTGTATTACTTCACCGAGGTAATTAATAGTCATACAGTCCTCTAGTAACATATACTGATAACGTAGCGTAAGATGGCCACTCAGCTCCACCAGTCTCTGCATTTATGTTGCACAAGAACCTCATCACCCTATTTCACCTCACACCCTCCTGCATCCCTTCAGCTGTAAACCTTCTGTCATAGAGTTATATGGCAAGGAAACACAGACCCTTCCGTCCAACTCAACCAGATATCCTAACTTAATCTAGTCCCATTGCCAGCATTTAGCCTATGTCCCTCTAAACCTTCATATTCATATATCCATCCTGATGTCTTTTAAATGTTGTAATTGTACCAGCCTCCACCATTTCTTCTGGCAGCTCATTGCATATGCACACCACCCTCTGTGTAAAAACATTGCCCCTTAGTACCCTTTTAAATCTTTCCCCTCTTACCTTTAACCTATGCCCTTTAGTTTTGGACTGCTCTATCCTGGGAAAAAGACCTTGGCTGTTCACCCTACCCGTGCCCCTCATGACTTTATAAACTTCTCTCAAGTCACCACTCAGCCTCCCACGCTACAGGGAAAATAGTGCCAGTCTATTCAGCCTGTCCCTATAGCTCAGACCCCTTACCTTAAAGTTATGCTCCTTTTGTCATTGACTCCTTTACTAAAGTGAAATGTTGTAACTTGGTCAAGTACATCCCAAAGTTCTTCCCTGATATCTGTGTCTATATAGTCCTTCTCTACAGTGAATTCAGTTATAATTACCCGTTTAAAACCTCATACAGATTGCCACTTCGGTCCCTAATGGGCTGTGCTCATTCCCTGGTTACCCTCTTGCCCTTTAATATACCTTTAGATTTGCCATTACTTTACTCACTTGTGTTTTCTCATGCCCTCCTTCTCTTTTCTTTTTCTAAAAGTAACTCCCTGCACTTTCTGTACTCCTGTAGGGCTTCCCTTGTTTGGAGCCCTTTGTATTTGCCTTTTTATCCTTATTCAATCCCGTACATTCCTTGATATCTAAGGCCCTCTGGATTTTTCTGAAGAAGGGTCCCGACCTGAAACGTCAACTTTCTTGCTCCTCTGATGCTGCCTGGCCTGTTGTGTTCCTCCAGCACCACGCTGTGCTATCTCTGGTCCCACCCTTTACCTTTTACAGGAATGTGCCGGCCGTGCACACTCAATATTTTCACGTTTGAAAGACTCCCACTCTCTGACGTAAATTTTCCTCCTAGAATCTGGCCAGTACCTGTTTTATCACATTAACCATTGCCTGTCCACTGACATACCTTTTAATGAAGTTATCCAGTTTGTTACTGCCAACTCAAACCTCCATAGTTTAGGTGTAGGATTGTATTACATCTCCTTCTATCCCAATGGACAACTCCATCATGTCATCATCACTTTTCCCTAAATGACGTCTCTCAGAAAGATTATTCTTTTAACTGCATTTCATTGCACAAAATCAAAAGTAGGATAGCCTGGTCCCTGGTTGGTTTGTCAACATATGGGTCTAAAACAAATCTCGTACGCACTGCAGGAATTCACCCACCCTAGTATTACTGCTAGTGTGCTTTGCCCAGTCTGTGTTCAGTCACTCATGTTAACTGTAGCACCCTTATTGCACATATTTCAAATTCCCTGCTTTACTGCCAGCCCAACCTCACCAGCACAATGTTAGAGGCTGCAGTCAACTCCAACTCATGTTTCCCATCCCTTGTTGCTGTTAAGCTCCATCCAGACTGATTCCATATCAAGGCCTTCTGCGTTAATGTCCTTACTGCACTGATTTCACCTTTCCCAAACTACGTCACCCCACCTCCATTTCCATTTTGCTTGTTGTTTCTAATGATTTTATTCCCTTGGATGTCCAGATCCTAGCTTTGGTCACCACCTCCAGCCATCTGTCTGGAATTGCAATTACATCCTACCCTCTGCCTATGACTGGGCAACTAGTTTGTGATTGCAGAGTGACACTAAATGCACAGGTTCAGTTCTTGCACTGGCTGAGGTCACAACTTCTCAACCTTTCCCCCTTGCCTGAGCTGTGGTGACCCTTTGGTTAAACCATCACCAGCCACCTCCCTCTCTCAAATGAGAGCGCAGGCCCATGATCCTCTGGGACTGTGGTGATTTTATCTTGAATCTGATTGGGAATGCTGTGCGCATTCAGGAATAGAGCTGTCTTTTTAACGATTTAAACATATTTTTGTACCGTGGCCCTATTTGCTGCTGGCCCTTGGTTCTTCTGCTTTCCACTTCTGTATTCTACTTTTCCTGTCTTTCACTTCCAACCTCACACTCGTCTGCTCGCTCAGGTACCCGTCCCCTGAAACTCCGGTTTCCCCCAGTACCAAGAAATGCCCCTATGAGTTGGTATTGCTTCTGATGCTGCTGGGAGGCAACCTGTCCAGCTTGTAAAGAGTGCATTTCCCTCACAGTCTTTCCCGATTACTCAAGTACGTCGGGCAGCTCAGTGGTTAGCACTGCTGCCTCGCAGCACCAGGAACCTGGGTCTGGTTCCAGCCTCGGGCGACTGTCTGTGTGGAGTTTGCACATTCTCCCCGTGTCTGCATGGGTTTCCTCCCACCGTCCAAAAAAGTTGCGCGTGCTAGGTGGGTTAGCCATGGGAATTGCAGGGTTAGAGGAACGGGAGCAGGATGGTTCTGACTGGGATGCTCTTTGGAGGGTTGGTGTGGACACTTTGGGCTGAATGGTCTGCTTCCACACTGCAGGGATTCTATGGCTCTACCTAAATCCCTCTCTCCTACACCATCCCTCCAGCCACACATTCAGACAGAGATAGTAGGAACTGCAGATGCTGGAGAATCTGAGATAACAAGGTGTAGAGCTGGATGAACACAGCAGGCCAAGCAGCCTGAAGAAGGGGCTAGGCCCGAAACGTCAGCTTTCCTGCTCCTCCGATGCTGCTTGGCCTGCTGTGTTCATCCAGCTCTATACCTTGTTACCACATATTCAACCAGTCTATTCTTTTATTCCTGACCTTGCTCGCATTTGGCACTGGGAGTAATCCTGAGATTTCTACCTTTTTTTTGAGATCCTGCGTTTTAATTTTAACACAGTGTGGAGCTGGAGGAACACAGCAGGCCAGGCAGCATCAGAGGAGCAGGAAAGCTGACGTTTCGGGTCGGCACTCTTCTTCAGAGATGGGGAGGGGAAGGGGGCTCTGAAATAAATGGCGGGGGGTGTCGGTGATAGCAGGTAGATAGTGGAGCGGATAGGTGGGAGAGAAGATGGACAGGTCAATGAGGCGGGGATGGGGGATTGGTCTTGGGATGAGGTCAGGGGTGGGGAGATTTTGAAGCTAGTAAAATCCATATTGAGACCATTGGGTTGTAGGCTTCCGAGGCGGAATATGAGATGCTGTTCCTGGCCTGCTGTGTTCCTCTAGCTCCACACTGTGTTATCTCAGACTCCAGCATTGGCAGTTCTTACTATCTCTGCTTTTTAATTTTGTTTCCTGGCTTTCTATGTTCTGCTTGCGGGAGATCACCCCTAATTTTTCACCTATGCCATTAGTACCAACATGGACCAGAACCTCTGACTGTTATGCCTTCCCCTTCAGTATGTTGTGCAGCGTCCCTATCACAGGTGAGATGGAGGCTTTCCACCTTTTTGAAGGGAAGATAGAAGTAATGAGTATTTGAAGTTGGGAGGATTCTGGTGAAGAAGGGAGCTGGGCAATAGGAATAGTTTTAGTTTACCCTAGCAGACAGCAGGAGAGATGTAATGGGCAGAGTGGCCTTGTGTACATTTTTAAATGCAATAATTCCAGTGTTATTCCAGCATCGTTTAGCCGTATGAAAAGGGAAGATTAACAGGAAGAAATGGGTGTGCAGCTAATGCATGTTAATAGCAGCTGCCGGAGGGAATGAATTTTAGATTCATCATTAGAATGATCTCGAGAAGAAAGGATAATTGATTGGAACCATTATCTCTGCAGCAATCACTGGAGAGAAACAGCTGGATGTCTTTTTTTAAAGCTTTGTGTGAACTTTTCCCAGTAGCCCACGTGTTTCGCTGTCTGACCGAAGCACATGACACAGGCACAGCTGGTAATGGGTAGTGTGACAGTTCTGCCCTTCCTCTGAAAGGATAGCAGTGCAGTCGACCCCCTTCCCATGCGGGTGGCATGGTGCTGTCCTCCCCACCCCCAGCCCTGTGCACATTAAGTGACAGCAAAGGTGTAGGCACTGCAGGTTGCTGAGTGCACATTGGCTCCTCAGTGCAGACGGCAACATGTGGCCAGCCTGAAACAAAACAGTGTGAGAGGGTAAAGCAGACCACACTCCCAGGAAATCTTTGCCAGTTGTTCACTTAAACAGAAACCGACCATATGACATCTTCTGAGAAAAAAGAATACATTTGCATTCAGGTTTGGAAATGTGCTCTGACACTGGAGCAGAAGCAGAACTGAATGCAACTGTTAACACAGAAAGATAGAAGCAAAAGTAGACTATTCGGCCTCTCGAGCCTGCCCTGCTGTTCATTATGATCATCCAACTAAATAACTAGTTCCTGCTTTCTTACCCCTCCAACCCTACACTCTCTTTTTAACTAATTTCTTTATTTTTCTCTCACTAAGAGTTTGTACTTAGGGACTTTCCACTGTATTCTTGTACCCTATACTTGAGTACAAGTGACAATAAACCATGAATCTAAATCTAATCTAAAAAAATCCTTTCATCTCTTTTGCCCCAATTGTGATATCCAACTCCTTAAAATCATCCAAGGTTTTGGCCTCAGCTTCCTTCTGTGGTAACAGATTCCACAGGCTTACCACTCTCTGGGTGAAGGAAGTTCTCCTCATCTCAGTCCTAAATGGTTTATCCTGTTTCCTTAGACTGGGATCACTGGTTCTGGACTGCCAAATCATATCAGGAACAGCCTTGCTGCATCTACCCCGTCTAGTCCTGTGAGAATTGTATAGGCTTCTATAACATGCCTCCCCTCCCTATTTTTCTAAATGCCAGCAAATATAATCATAACTGATTCAACCTCTCCACATACGTCAGTCCTGTCACCCCAGGTATCAGTCGAATAAACCTTTTCTGCTCTCCGTCTATAACAACAATATTCTGCCTCGGATAAGGAGACCATGCTGAGCACACTTATTCCAGTGGGGCCTCGCAACCTCAGCAAGACATCCCTGCTCCTGTGTGACGAGGCCTGCATTTATGTAGTGCCGATCCCTACCTCCGAATATCTCAAAACACTGTAAAACCAAAGAAATACTCCGTGAATTCTAGATACTATTGTAGTGTGCAAAAAACACCAACCTATGTGCAGCAAGAGTTCAGAGTATTTTGCTTGGACGCTTGTCAAGCAAGGACAGCAGGAAGTGAAAAACAAAGGAATTGAAAAGCTTTCATTCTAGTCTGCCAGTGTTCTGCCTGGCTTAGTATTTTGAGTCAAAAGTCCACAGACAATCTCATCAGTGGAGCTGAAAAATGTAGCCTTTTTTCAATCCTTAGTTTGAGATTTTAGGTCTTAAATACTGATCGATGGGTGATTTTATTTTCACCTATTTGCATTTTGTTCTTTTTAGGTAAAACCTTTCTGGGAGACTATAACACTGCGTTCTATTCGAAAAGAAGCAAAATACTGTAAATCTGAAATAAAAACATAAAGTGCTGGAGAAACACAGCAAGCCAGGCAGCATCTGTGGAGTGAAAAAAAACAGAGTTGACATCTCCAGTCCAATATGACTAAAAAGTCTAACAGACTCAAAACGTTAACTTTGTTTTTCTCTCCACAGACGCTGCCAGACCGACTGAGTTTCTCCAGCATTTTCTGCTTTTATTTCTGTGTTCTGCCTGGCTAGTTTGAAATTATTTGTCTTGAAATCTGTCACAACATTCAAGACTGTGGGCATGGTGCAGAAGAGTGGGACCAGTGTAGGTAGTGGCGTATTTTTGACAACACAGACTTGATGGGCCAAAGGGATTTTTTTGAACTGTATAATTCTATAAATCATTGATGGACAAAGCATGAGCAATGCCAGGAACTTTAGTTAAAGTGTCTCAAGTCACGTGTCATCAGTCGGTTATGCATATGGTATCTAATATATTGAATAAATCTGTTTCGTTGTAAGTATGATGTAAGTATGATGTAAGTATGTATATGAAGTAAGGTGCCAGTGTCAGACTGAGGTGGTGAAGGAACAGTGCTCCGAAAGCTTGTAAATTTCAAATAAACCTGTTGAGACTATTACCTGGTGTCGTGTGACTTCTGTCTTTGTAAGGATGGTCTGGCAGTGTTATTGACCAAAAAATGTTAAACTGCCTGTTTTTAATAATGCAAAATCTTTTCGTAACCTGCAGAATGCAACTGTCAGATAGTCAAAACTCTGAGAAACATTGGGTGTTCTTTGGTACCAAGGTGTAGAGCTGGATGAACACTGCAGGCCAAGCAGCATCAGAGGAGCAGGAAGGCTGATGTTTCGGGCCTAGACCTTTGGTATTTATTTTTCTTTGTAGAAAACAATTTTGAATGCACAGATTGTTGTGCCAGCTAATGGTTAAGAGAGTTTGTGCAGTTCCATTTTCTTTCCACTAACCATTGGGAATTTATACCATGGGACTTTTTCACTGCAGGTAGGTACTGCTTTTGTTAAAAAAAAATACATTAACAGCCCAGCATGATTTTATAATGAAATAAAATCGAAGTAAACTGCTCCTCATTTAAACAAGTTGGTACAGTGGGCTATTGCATTAAGATTCTGGGTCTGCATGGTGGTACCACTAGGCAACAGTCAGAGATTTCTTGTGGTAAGTTCCCAAGCTCTGACTTGGGAGGCTGCTGCCAAGGAGCTGAAGCAAGTCTGCCAGTGAAGAACAAACAGTCAAAAGGTCTCTATTGATGTTAGGCCTTAAGTGCTTGAATGGGATGACGTGCAGTGCTGCAACATGCCTGCCTGGTGGTAGGATTGACTAGAAAGAGCACTGCAAGGCCTGGTTTTATGGAGGCCTATGCCTTGCTATGCATCTGGCGTAATCCACAATTGCTGCATTTATTGCTCCATGATCTGAATTGATTCAGCATTTTATAACTGATAAAGAGGCCATTCAGGTGTGCTGTATATATGAAATGGCTTTCCAACCAATTACACTCCCCACCTCTTTCCCCAAAGCTCTGCGAGCTCTTCATTCACCTCTGCTATTCATCAAGATCACCTTTTGAACGTTACTGTTTGAATCTGTGTTGCAATCCTTGTCATCATAAATCATGGTGTTCATTTTTAAACTTAAGCCCAGCAGTGTGTTCTTTCCCTTCCTGCAGTGCAAGAACACGCTTTGTGTACAACACAATCCAAAATGTTTACTTTGGGAATTAAAGGCTATAAATGTCGTTTTTGCAGCTTGCAGTACACTTCTTTTGTACTGTTTATTTGTAATTAGGAAGTGAGACCCAGGATCCTAGATGCTACCACTAGAACACAGTAAATGCTCATTTAAAGGCCTAGTCCCCTCAGTTATTGAGTTATAGAGTCTGACAGCACAGAAACAGACCCTTCAGTCCAACCTGTCCATGCTGACCATCATGGCCTAAATTGCTCCAAACATTTGACAGTGAGAGTCTTTTTCCTAGGATGATGACGTCAGCTAGTATGAGGGGGCATAGCTGCAAATTGAGGGGTGATAGATTTAAGACAGATGTCAGAGGCAGGTTCTTTACTCAGAGAGTGGTAAGGGCATGGAATGTCCTGGCTGCCAATGTAGTTAACTCAGCCACATTAGGGGCATTTAAACAGTCCTTGGATAAGCATATGGATGATGATGGGATAGTGTAGGGGGATGGGCTTAGATTAGTTCACAGGTCGGTGCAACATCGAGGGCCGAAGGGCCTGTTCTGCGCTGTATTGTTCTATGTTCTGTGTTCTATTTCTTATTCATGTACTTATCCAAATGTCTCTCAAACGTTATAACTGTACCTGCATCCTTCGCCACCTTTAGAAGTTCATCCCATACATGATCCACTCTGTGGAAAAAATTGCCCCTCAGGTCCTTTTTATACCTTTCTTCTCTCACCTTAAAAATATGCCCCCTACTTTGGGGAACGGACTTTTGCTTTTCACCTTATCTATGCCCCTCGCGATTTTATGAATCTCTACAAGGTCACCAGTTCTGGGCAACCTTTAGCATTTAGGACATTTTATAAGCTCATTCTGACCAAACGTATCCATCAAGAAACTGCTGGAATTGGTTGTAACTGAGTCTGACTTGGTGAGTAGCTCTTTTGCCTCTGAGTAGGAGGCTGTGGGTTCAAGTCCATTTCAGAAATGGGAGCAATGAGATCTAGGCTAACGTGGTGCTGCTCAGTTGGACATGAACTTTTTAAGATATGGCACTAAATTGACAACTAACAGCTGTCTTGGGTGACACCATTTGGAGTCCCAGCCAGTCTTTAACCCTCAAACCAACATCACTGACTTTGTTGTTACAAAAGTGAAAAACGGCGAATGCTGGAAATCTGAATTAAGTACTAAAAATTCTGGAATACTCAGCAAGACAGAAACTGTGGAATGGTATAGAGCTTAGATGTTTCAGGCCAGTAAACTTCCTGTGTTACAACAGTAAGAAAGATAATGTTGCCATAGTCTGGAAGACTAGGATCACTGCACCTTTGGCAACAGATAAGGACCTTTATAGTAACCTCAGCCAGTATGGGAATCAAACTCGCACTGTTAGCATTACTGTGTGTCACAGAACAGACATCGAGCTAACTGATCTCCCTATTACAACAGATACAACATGATTGACTGTGAGATAGTAGGAACTGCAGATGCTGGAGTCTAAGATAACACGATGTGGAGCTGGAGGAACACAGCAGGCCAGGCAGCATCAGAGGAGCAGGAAAGATGACGTTTTGGGTCATTTTGTGAAGAAGGGTCCCAACCCAAAACGTCAGCTTTCCTGCTCCTCTGATGCTGCCAGGCCTGCTGTGTTCCTCCAGCTCCACACTCTGTTATGATTGACTGTGACACACTTTGGGTTGTGTCGCAATTATGAAAGTGCTTTGCAAATGCAAGTTGTTATTTTTCCTTTGGGAGGTGGGGGCAATATTTTGACTGAAATGAGAACCTGGTTTTGTTGCCTGGTGAACGGAGTTTGAATGATGCCGTGTTTTTGACCAACCTTGGGTCGGATATAGAACTGTTGTTGGAGAAATACATAGAGCTAACCAGCAGGGACTTCTCAATCCAAGAGCAAATCACATTAACGATCCATACAGTTTTAGAGCCAACCTCAAGATTACTGCTGAGACAGGAGAGTTACGACGTTGAGGTTTGGTTGTAATGCATATTAAAATTGTCCAGCTAAGCATGGCAATAAGAGGATCATGAACCCTGTACTTTTGCTACATTCTAGTTTGAGTTTGACTTTTATTTGCACTCTGGATGTGGGCAACACTGGCATGGCTGTCATAAATCACCCATCATCAGTTGCCCTCACTGGGGGTGGTGCATTAGCATCTTGAATCTCTGCGGTCTGTGTAGTGAATGGTGCTCCGGCCTTGTTGAATTTGCAGAGTGTGAGGTTTTGGCAAGAATTTAGCTTGCTCGAACTAGGGGGCATAACCTCGAAATACGGAGGAGCAGATTTAGGACTGAGTTGATGAGGAACTTCTTCACCCAAAGGGTTGTGACTCTGTGGAATTCCCTGCCCAGTGAAGCAGTTGAGGCTTCCTCGTTGAATATTTTTAAGGCAAAGATAGATTTTTGAACAGTAAAGGAATTAAGTGTTAAGATGAGCGGGCAGGTAAGTGGAGCTGAGTCCGCAAAAAGATCAGCCATGATCTTATTGGATGCTGTAGCAGGCTCAATCGGCCAGATGGCCCACTCCTGCTCCCATTCTTTTTAATGTTCTAATGAACTTGATGGTAACACAAACTGGAGGAACTCGATTGACACACTGTATCTGCTTCGCTGTGTGATTCTTTGGTCTTCTGAGAAAGGCAACAAAGGGAGAAAATAACGCTGCTAATTTGGGCAATTAATTGGGAAATTTACACCCCATCCCCAAGCCCCAGGTCGTCTGAAGCAATGAGGCAAGAACTCCAGAAAGTTCCTGTCATTAGTTCCATTTGGACATCAGCTCCTTTTACCTTTGAGATATGGCCCAGTCCTGAGAGCTTGTCCAGCTCCTGTTTTGATGAGTAGCTGCGATAGGGTTAGGTTTAGGGTTGGGCCTGCATATTCTGCACATCCATTCCGTCAAGCAAGTTTCAATTGACACTTTCCACAGGGACACATCTCCGTGAGCTAAACCTCAAGAAAGCCAAGTCAAAGGTTGAGACCGGGATCATGAAATGAAACCTGTCGGCATATGCTCGACCAGAGTTGGCCGCACTCTTCTTAGGGTATGCTCAGGATGCTAACTGGGGGTCTGTTCATGACAGGGAGACAGATTTTTATCCTCTGCTTCCTATAAGCACCTAAACCCTTTTGGGCATTGGCTTCCAGGGATACCTGGAGCCTTGGCTGGCTCCTTCATTTCTCCAAGTATGTTGGCTTGTCCTGTGGCTGACCGCTCTAGTTACTGAGGCTGTCACAGAGATTTTGCTCAGTTCCAAACTCATATCGCCATGTATCATCTCCAAACCAATTTTACCTCAAGGTTCAGTCTGTAAGCTATGTGGGCATTGTTTTATACCAAATCCCACGTTATGATGGATTCTGGAGTTGATTAGAGTTGAGGTTCCTGTAGCAGTGTTTCTGCGCCCTTACCTCTGGGCAAGAAGATTCAGGTTCAAGTCCCACCTGCTCTGAGGTGGGCCATAACATCCAAAATCACTATAAGGTAATGTTTCTTGTGGCTGTGAAAGTTATCAGTTGTACCTACAATAGGCAATATGTATAGAGATATGAGGAAACGAAAGAACTGCAGATGCTGTAAATCAGGAAACAAAACAGAAAAGCTCAGCAGGTCTGGCAGCATCTGTGAAGGGAAAAAACAGAGTTAACGTTTCGGGTCCGGTGACCCTTCCTCAGAACAAAGGAAATACAGGTTTTCCAATGTTGACATTTAAAAAAGCTCCATTAAAATTTGAGATATTTATCCTATTGAACATAAGTGCAATAATTATGAAAAAACAAAATGATCCAGTCTGCAATTAGGTAGGATTAGATTTGGTGCTCATCCCTGTCAGTTTAAAGGATAGGTGCCTGAATATGAAATAACTTTTTGGTGCGATAAGCTGATGATTATCCAACTCAGACATTAGTTCTTCCTGCATTGTGCAAATGGTGTTTGTTGCCCTGGGGAAACAGGCCACCTTTCTGACTATACTAGGGGAATTCATGAGGATGCTTGTGATGCAGTGGTAGCATTTCTACCTCTGTGTCTGGAAGCCCACCCATTCCAGAGGTATATCATTGCCAGTTGGAAGTGTTTGATTACAAATATCTACCAAGAGAATTCAAAAAGAAGGACTGAATTCTCACTTTCCCTTCGATATCAATGCCCCTCTCCTCTCAGATGAGGAATGTGTTGTTGGGACCCGCGTGTAGCTCCTTGGTCAGTGGTTGGAGCTTCCTGCAGTTACCTCTCCAGATCAGCTTTTTAAAAACATGACCTCCTGTGTCTGCTCCACTCAGTTATATAAATATTTATTCTTGCTCATCTCTGATTTTGTGGTAGACATTAGCCACGGTCTGTTGAATGACAGAGCAGACTCTACGCTTCATGGAATCCCTACAGCGTGGAAGCAGACTATTAACCTGTGGCGTTCACACCAACCCTTAGAGCATTCTGCCCAGGTGCACTCCTCTACCCTGTCCCTATCCCTGTAACTCTGCATATCCCATGGCCAATCCATCTAACCTGCGCATCCTCTGGGCTGCACGTGCAAACACCACATGGACAGACACCCAAGGGTGGAATCGAACCCAGGTCTCTGGTGCGGTGAGGCGGCAGCGCTAACCACTGAGCCGCCCTTGCACCTATTCCTTGTGTCCTTTTTCTGTATTGGATGTGTCTGTTCTGAGTTGGAAGTGTTCTTTATGCAAAGCGAGATGGAATGGTTAACAATGAGCATACAAGCCCATTGCATTGAAGGTGGCAGTCTTGTTTAAACAGCTTGGCTACGACCTCCTGCAGACGCATGCCGCCAATAGCTATTTGCTGTAATGATGAAGAGTTAATCGAATAGGCCAGTAAGAGAGTCTGAGGCCCCCTGTTGGCTTCACAGTTCCTTGTGCGAGGAGTCTGTGCTCAGAATAATCAATTGGGGCTCATGGGATAGCAAGGCTGCACCATATTCAGGGGGGTTTATTTGCACTTCCTGCTGTGAAACACACAGGGTTGGAAGGAGAGCATGTGTTGATACAGTACACATCATGCCGATGTTCACACAATGATGGAGCAGCTGATAGTGACATCTGCAATTTGTGATCCACAAGGGGAACTGCAATGGGACTCTTTCAAATAAATAGCTTATTCAAAAATTATGCAGGCGATGCATCTTTCTGTCTTGTAATTTTGTACAGGCTGGGCTAAATGTGACAGCATACGGCCTGTATCCAATGTAGCTTGTTATCCATAAATTGCTGTCATTTTTATCTGAAATAATGAGTGCTTTCTGCTCTTTGAGAGAGTAAATACACGTTTTGGTAACAACAGCAGAGCCAGCGCTGTGTGTTATACGTTTGATTTGTGCATGCCTTTGATTTTTCTCCCGTTTTCCTCCTCTTGACAAAAGTGCCTTGGGGCATTCCTCCTCGGGATGTTTTGCCAATGGCACTGGATAAGTGGAAACCATTGAGGACCACATGTAGTGTGAGACATCCAATAATGTATTGCAAAGATACTCTGTGTTTTTGGCTTCCACCACCAGAGTCTAACAGCTGATTTTCGCAAGCACCTACTCTCTGGCCTTGTGTATAAGCAGCTTTATTTTTGTTTTGATACTCTCCATACAATTTGTTGTTATTTTATGTACTCTCCATACAATTTGTTGTTATTTTATGATCTATCTTCTGATTGTCTCTGCTTAATCTCTGCTTGTCTCTGAATTGAAACCTGGAAGAGTGCCATTAGGTCCAATCGATATATCTTGCTTGTGAAGTCAAGGGAAATCTGTTCTTGGGTGTACGCTTTGCAGGAGGGTTTAGGAAAGGTAAGTGCTTCCTAAAAGGGGCCAATCTACGTTGTGAAACCACTCAAATAAATGAACCCTGAGGGAGGATCAGTTGAAGAGTTGCGTCGAGGCTCGGGAGGAGAAAGTGGGGATTGCATTATTGGGCATGTTTGACTTGGTCCCTACAGACGTGGTCGTTCCTGTACCATATGTTACTACGAAAGCCAAGATGGTTGCCTGGACATGCACAGGCAATGAGCAAATCTCCGGGACGTGGCCAAGTGGCACCAATGACTCAGCGTTTTCGGCCTTCACCATGGCAGTGAATCGGCAATGTGTTTGTGGCTGGTTGCATTGACTGCAAGGCGATGTCCCTGGTCACAACAAAAAGAGTCTCGGCTGGAGGTGGAGAATCTCCTGTCCTAGGCTCGCGCTAAGTTCCACGTGGAAGATTGGGGAAGAAAAATCACAGGTTCTCGGGAAACCCATTGGGAAGTGGAGAAGGTGGTGAAGAATGCCACAGACCAGAAATAAAGGGACGAAAGTGTAAACATGCGAAGCCAAAGCCTCCTTTTCAAAGCCTCACTCTCTAAACTCATCTAAATGATGGCTGTCCCTCTTTGTGATCATTTCAAATTAATGCAGTAACCAAATACTGCAGATGCTGAATTTAAAGTTTGCTAAATCCTCATGCTGTCCGTCATATTAAAAATGGCTGGTAGATATTTAATGCCATCTCATTTTGTGCACACATTCTTTGCAGGTGGTATTTATACGATTCAGAACCATTTCCATGATCCACAAATTGAAACCCAGTAACTGATCATCCCGAACAAACTGGAGAGGTGGCACTGGATCTCCTTAGAATATGTCGCTGGTGTTTGTGAAATACTAAAATTATGGATTAACTTCCACCTCTTTTTAGACCATTTTTGAAGAGCAAGCCCTTCTACGTTCAGAACATAGCGGTTATGTTTCTGCAATATTGTACCTTGTGACTGCATCTCTAGTGTTTGTCATTGACAGCCACTTCAGTAAATATACCTTCCATTATCATTCATTGTAAACTCTCCTTTCGGCTGTAAAGTGAACCCAACCAAGACAGTGTGACTGGATTTTATTTTACAAGGAAATTTTAAAACGCAGTCATATCAGTTACACAATGTAACAATTGGCAAGGAAATTGACTAACGTAGATTTCCAAATTGTGAGTCCACAAGATGCTGGATTTGAAGCCTTTCTCAAGTTGTTAATGAGTCATTTATTTTGCTGGATGTTAGTCAATAATACTGGGAACCGGTCAGTTAACTCAGTTGGGGAAATGTCTAGAATGCGGCACAAAATGATACCAATGGCTCTGTTAGCTGGCTGTGGTTGTCCACAGAGAGCTATGCCTTGTTCCATGCTGTACAATCACTTGTCCCTCATGAATTGTGGCTTATTTCCATCTCGTCAGTGATAATTTTTGTGATGGCATTTCTTGTTTGGGAAGCAGAGCAGGGAGCTGTCTGTGATTCACAGAGTTTTAAGATGGAGCACTAAAATAAAACAAAGAACTGTGGATGTTGGAAATCTGAAACAGACATTACCGAAGAAACTCAGCTAGTCTGACAGTATATGTGGAGAGAAAGCCGTTGATGTTTCGAGTCCAATAACCCTTCTTCTGAACCCTCTTTTGAGTATTAAAGTGGGTCTGTCATACACATTGGTTTGGAAACCAGTTGAACTGGAGATGTGTCTTGGCCTGGTCCGTCCTCCCTCTTAGATTTCTTTGACCCCAGGCACATTACCGTTGCAGTCTTGCATAAAGAATTGCAGGGATCATTGAGGGAAACTCTGGTATTTGGACTTAGAAACAAAATTGATGCCAATGAATAGCAGTATACGCAAACACACTTACCCAGTTTTTCCACCAGTAGTTGTAATGCGACTGTACTCCCCTCCCCCAATGATGCTAAAGCACATTTGGAGATTTTGTCATTATTTAGAATCGAGATTCTCAACACTTGCTAACAACCTGTTCCAGAATAAACCCAATGGGCTCTAGTGGAACATCGGTGGTGTTTCTGTCTCTGTATCTGTCTCTGGGCCAGAAGGCCCAGGTTCAGGTCTACCTCAGAGTGTGGCCACATGTCATAACACAGTCAAAGAGACTGATACATAAAAATATAGAATCAAATAGAAGAAGGCCATTCAGCCCATTGAGCTTATTTGAGCTCTTTGAAAGACTTATCTAATTATTCCTATAACCCTGCTCATTCCCTACGGTTATGAAAATGTTTACTTAAATAGATTTCTAGAAACTGAAGATAACCAAGGATATGGGGACAGAAGGAGAGTTTGGGGGATGTTGAGATAGAGGATCAGCCACAATCATGTTGAGTCGTCTTGATAGCCTACTCCTATTTTCAGTGTTTATACCTAAATTTATATTAGAAACTGCTTCTGTACAGTATCATTGAATCCTTACAGTGAGGAAGCAGGCCATTCGGCCCATTGTGCCCATGTAGCCCCTGCAAAAACATCCTAGCCTCCTACCCTGTCCTTGTAATCCTGCATCGTCCATGGCTAACCCGTCTAGCTTGTGTGCCTTAGCATGGCCAACCCACCCTAAACTGCGCATCTTTGGACTGCGGGAGGAAACCGGAGCACCTGGTGGAAACCCGCACTGACACTGGGAGATTGTTCAGACTCCATATAGACAGTTACCCAAAGCTGGAATCGAACCCAGGTCCCTGGCGCTGTGAGGCAGCAGTGCTGCCACTGTGCTGCCCAAAATTGTAATGCATCCTCCCACCAGTAGCAGCTCCTGGACTTAAAATGATCCTCGAATGAGCTCTGGAAGTTTTGGTGAAGTTAAATTCTACTGTTCTATATTCCTTAAACTGGCCTTGACTCTGTGCAAAGCCACGTGAGCTTGTTAACTGTTCTGGTGTTTGTCTGTAATTCGTCATTTAATCCCTATAGTATGGAAGCAGACCCTTTGGCCCAATAAGTCCATACACACCCTCTGAGGATCATCCCATCCAGACCCATACCCCTACCCCTTTTCCCTGTAACCCACCTAATCCACACATTCCTGAGCGCTATGGTCAATTTAGCATGGCCAATCCACTTAACCTGCCTATCTTTGGACTGTGGGAGGAAACCCACACAGACACGGGCAGAATGTGCAAACTCCACACAGTCATCTGAGGGTGGAATTGAACTCAGGTCCCTGGTGCTGTGAGGCACCAGTGCTAACCACTATGACGCCTATTGAGCCCTAGGTGTCATGGTAGCTCAGTGGTTAGCAGTGCTGCCTCACAGTCGCCAGGGACCTGGGTTCGATCCCACCCTTGGGTGACTGCCCATGTGGGAAAAAAATTGCACATTCTCCCTGTGTCTGCATGGGTTTCCTCCCACAGTCCAGAGATGTGTAGGTTAGGTGGATTGCCCATTGTGTCCAGGGTTGTGCAAGCTAGGTGGGTTAGCCATGAGAAATGAAGGGTTACAGGGATAGTGGGATGCTGTTTGGAGGGTCAGTGTGGACTTGCTGGGCTGAATGGCCTGCTTCCACACCAGGGATTCTCTGAATTTCTGTCCCTAAATATAACTATCCATCTATTGTTAAGTAAAATTCATTTAACAGTTATATCTGAAAAAAATGATCTTGATTTCTGTCAACAATGGACTGTTGCAGTTTGAACCTCTATCTAGTTAGTGACATTCTGCCATTCACTGAGGCATTTTGATTTTGTATGAGAATTGTGTATCACCCCCATTCTGCTTCACCTCTTCTCCTGAAGTTCCAGTAAGTTCTGAAGTTTTGGAGGTTTTTTTTGTGCCTGATCTTCAAATGTTGTATTTTTGTTTCCCTGCTGTTCCTCTCCTCACCCTCGAGTTTTTTGTAAAGTAATATCACTTGTGTGGCAGTGAAGGGTGATACAGATTGGTATCTGTCCTATTACCTACATAAAGACAGTCCACATCGTTACCATATCCAAGTATTGTATGATCATAGGTGTTTTGTATGCTGCTATTTCTAAGCCATTATCAATGATGGTTAACATTTTTACTTCCGTTTGTACACAATACAATATTCCCTTCAAAATTAAATGCATAAGTATCGATTCCAGGATATTTGATCGCCTAGAGATGGGAGGCAGAGTGTACTGAATCATCACTGCTGTTATGTTGTGATGTACCCTGTTTGTAATGCTGTATAATCAGACCTGTAGGGTCTCAGGCTGACTCTGGCGAGTGTTACTTTCGTTTGTGTGCGGCCCCCTGCAATTATTTCTGGTTGTGTGTTCGCCCGACTGTCATAGCTCTGTGTAGTGCTGCAGTGTGCTGATGTGAGTGACATCATTCCTGTGTGATCGGTTTCTCTCTGAGACTGCCCTGTCTCTGTTTTGTTGCATGTTTTCACTTCCCTTTGCCCCAGTGACAGCAAGCTGGGCTTTCAGCAGCTTGTGTCCCTAAGCTCTAGAGTCCCTTGACCTGAAAACCTCCCCCTCACTCTCAGCACCTTTCAGCTGTTTTCTTTTTAAGAACCAACCTCTTTGACCAGGTCACCCTACTATCCCCATTCTTGATTCTGTGCCAGATCTCCTGTTTTGTGCCTTGGGATATTTTCACCACATTAAAAGTGTTACAAGAATGCAAGTTGTTGTTGATCTGGTTTCCCAAGCAACCTACACAGTTGTTGAATGATGGAGCGTGAGCAATTGGCAGTGAACCATGAAAGAAAGTGGCAGTGTAGCAAAATTTCCTTGCTTCAGTGAGTAGTTAATCTTCTTTTCCAGCTTCAGTTGCTTTTCATATTGACTTTGCCAGCGTCAGTTCCAAATGCTGTGAGATGCACTGTTATTTATGTATAAACATGTGAAGAGAAAGAATTTATATAATAGTTTTTTTCACATGAAAGATACACCACAAAGTGATTCAAACGTAACTATTTGACTGTGAATTGTGCACAGTGAAGTTCTACAAGCCATAATCAAGCAGTGTAGCCTGCTGATCGGTGTTTGGTCGTATGGGGGAGGGTGTTACGTTAGATATTGGGAGAACATCCATCTCTTCAAATGGTGCCTTTGGACTCTTTACATCCACCAATCCAAATCGCATGTGCTTTTGAGTAAACATAGTACCTCCCAACAGTGCTGCACTTGCTCAGTGCTGCACCAAAGTGTCAGTGTAGATTACATGCTCAGTGGGGCTTAAACTGCAAGGAATAGGCCAATTTGACCCTACAAGACTGTGCGGCCATTCAGTAGGATCATGCCAGTCTGTCATTCCTCACATCCACCCATAATCCTTGATAAACTTAAGACAAGTTGCCTCAGATGCATTGTTATGATGAATAGAGGAATTCTATTCAGATCTGCTAACCTGTTCATCAACTTGGAATAGTGTTGAGTACTCTGATAACAAAAGATTTTCAATTCTTATTTCGACTGGATTACTTTTATTGGAAAAAATGCATTTGCTGGCCATACCAAATCTGCACAGTGGCAAACATGGAGTGTATGTATGGCTGAGAGCCTCATATCGATTCTACTGACACACAGCAGAGTATAGGCCATTAGGTTCTATGCAGTCAGGGTGAAAATCATAGGATCTCAACATGCACATGGAGGCCATTCAGCCCATTGAGGCTGCACTGACTCGCTGAAGAACAACTTCTTCATCCCAGGAATCAGCATAGTGAATCTCTTTTGAAATGCCACCCAATAGAAGTATATCCTTTCTTTAAAATGGGACCAAAACTGTACAGAGTACAGCACATTTGGATTGCCAACACGCTATGCAGCTGTAAGAAGACTTCACTGCTTTTAATCTGGCTGCCTTAATTACTTGCTGCATGCTAGCTTTTTGTGTTTTCATGCACAAAAACATCCAGATCCCTTAGTGCAGCACATTTTTGGAGAGTGCATTTAAATAGTAGTCTGCCTTTTTTAAATTTTTCGTACCAAAGTGGATATCCTCAACGTCTATCGATCTGAGGCTGGTAAAGCAGATCAGACAGCATCCAACAAGCAGATGAGTCAATGGTTTGGGTCGAAACCCTTTGTCAGGACAATGACAGGGCTACAGCTCCCCACCCGAGCTGGCCGCCCAGTGGTGCAGAAACACGGGAGACAGACCATTCCCCTGCTCCATTTGCAGGAAGGATTCAAGCAGACATCTGGCTGCTGTACGTTTACAGTTGGGGGGAGTTGTACAGGGGTTTGTAGGAGTTGAGTTCTGACGGTGTTGCTGCCTTTCAGGACATCCAGCTCCACCTCACCTTCATACTGTACTTTTAACACAGTGAAACCTCCCACCGGGAGTAATCAAATAAAACTGCAGAGCCACAGATGGAGACACTGGGGCAGATTAGGAATGGATAGAAGAAGAACGTGGGAGGGGAAGAGGAATATTGGGAACTGGGGGAGGGTAGCGGGGGGCAGTGCTTTTCCCCTGATGAAGAGTTTTGGCCTGAAATGTTGACTTAACTGCTTCTCAGATGCTTTTCCAGCCTCGCATCTGTAGACTATGGCTTCCAGCATCTGCCGTCCTTATTGTCTCTAAGTCACTGTTTGACCTCAGACTTTCCTACATTTAAAATGCATTTGCTAAGCTTTTGACCCCTTATGCATCCTGTCTATATCCGCTTGTAGATTTCTTTAGTCCTCATCAACGTGCCCTCCCATCTATTTTTATATCACCAGCAAATTTGGATACATTACACCCTTCACGTCATTAATAATAGTTAATAATTGAGGTCTTAGAACTGCTGCTTGTGACATTGGCTAGTTACATCTTCCCAGCCTGAAAGAGACCCATTGACCTTGTCACTTTGTCATCAGTGTGTTGACCAATTCTGAATCCAGCAAGTTATCCCATTCCCTAGTCAAGCCTTCTCTTCTTAGAAAACAAATAGAGGTTCATTCAGATCCTTCCACCTACCCAAGCTGAAACCTATCCAACTGGGTGACAGGCTTCACAACTGTATATGCACATGAGAAGCTCTCATTCTATTGAGAGGGGCAGGTAGGATGTGGGCAAGCCTGGTTTCTAATGGCCTGTTCTGAATCGGTGGCCACTCGCTGCCAAAGCTGTCATGCTGGACGAGGGGTTAACCAACCACAGTCAGTTACAAAGATAAAGATAGGTGGAGGGACATGTCGTGTTGAGGAAGCAGGGAGGCTGCAGACGGGCTTGGACAGGCTAGGAGAGTGGGCAAAGAAGTGGCAGATGGAATACAATGTATGAGGTTATGCACTTTGGTAGGAAGAATAGAGATATAGACCATTTTCTAAATGTGGAAAGCCTTGATTAGTAAGGAGATCAAGGGTTAAAGGCAAAAGGCAGGAGAATGGGGTTGAGAAACACATCAATCATGATTGAATTGTGGAGCAGACTTGATGGGCCAAATGGCCTAATACTGCTGCAAAATATTGTGGCCTTCAGGTTATAGTAGCATTTCTGATGAAGGGTCTGGGCCCGAAACGTCAAGCTTTCCTGCTCCTATGATGCTGCTTGGCCTGCTGTGTTCATCCAGCCCCACAACTTGTTACCTATAGACTTATGTAACCTCAGTTAGCTACGGCTGACTGAGTACTCCTTAGGTTATGTTGCAGAGCTGTGGTATCTCGCTGTCCCAGCATTTGGTCCCAACAGTCCGTGTTTTTAGAAACTGGACAGCTGACGGGTGAAGAATTATGATGTTGGAAATGGTGGTGGTGGAAAAGGGAGTAGAGTTGATTTCTGTCAGTCCCTCCTCTCCTTCACCTTTCAACACCAAGGGGCTGAACACGATGAGGAAATCTGGTAGTGAAGATCCTTCGTCAAGATCTGATGCATTTCCGTTTTTAAAAATATGGACGGAGGGTTGGGTGGGCTCGGTAGAGAGTGCCCTCTCAGTAGATTTGTCAGCTGTGATTAAGTGTACTCATGGTGGCTTTATCCTTTGACTTGCTCCCGTGCTGTCGCCTCTGTCTGGCATCTCATCAGTCCTTGTGATGCACTGCCTTTCTACATAAATCCAAAATAACTTATTCAATGGTGCTTCACTGTAAATTTAGAATATGTTATTATTATTCGATAACTAGAATTTCAAAGCAGAGGTACATGGATTTCTGACGTTCAGCTCTATACAAGTGCCTTGTTTTAGTTCGGAAGGTCAGAAAGTCTCTTTTGTTTTTAAACAGTTTGTCAAAACAACATTTCCAAGAAATCGTGTGACCTTAAGCTAAATGACTGTGCATGCTGCCTGCTGAGATCATAGCAAATACTTTAACAAAGTTGTGCTTTCACAAACTACAGAGATGGGTCAGAGGTAGATTCATATCGGAAGTAAAAGACCCAAACCAACATAAGAACAGTTTAGTTTTGACACTCTCTCCAGGACCTGTTTTAGAGAAGGCTGGCAGAAGTCCTGAATTTTTCTTGCAGTTGAGTAAGCGAGATAGTCTGTTTCTGTGGGTCTCTCAGCCAGACAATAACAGAGAGAATCACATCTGGTGAATGTGTAGAAAGTCACCAAACAGAAATGTGATCTCATCAATTAATTTTGAAACTAAAGAGTAAAGATAGATGTGATACTTCACTGAGATTGAGTATATGTGTGAGATGTTACTGGTCTAAAGAGTTGAAAGTTTGTTTTTGATAATCTTTCCAAATTGTCTTATGCATACCTATGTGTTTTTCTTTTGTATTATAAACCTAGTTTTTGTTTTTGTGAAAAGTACATTAGCAGCCTCTTGTCAATTATTGAATATATTCACCACCACAATGATCAAAGTAAAACCTACGATCTGTCAAACCAGGTTTCACTCTGGTTTGGATAGTATTGCCAGCGGCTGGGACTAATACAGCTGTCAGCTGAGCAACCTTTTCGTTACTTGATACAAAAATAGGAAAGACAAAATTATCAAGAAAGAAAATCCCTTTGAATGCCCCAATGACTTTTCTGCAGGGTTGCACACAGAGCAGTCTCCAGGAAACTGAGCTTCACTTGGTAACTTCAGGCCAATCCTGGAAGCTTGCCAAATCTATTTCTTGCCCGTGTCTAAAATCCAGGTGACACAGACAAGATGACATGGTGAGACCCCTCCCAAAATTGCAGTCCTGACCGCTCAGTGAGGCAGTTTGGGGACAATCAGCCAATTCCTTGTTGTGTTGGGTATTGGGGCTGAAGAGATTCAACCTGTCAAAGCTTTGATTTCGAAGAGGGGCTAAAAAGATACTGTTTCCAAAGTTGGAATTTAATGTGAATCAGCTCTAGGAAGCTAGAAGAGCATTTTCAGAGAAACTTGCTGATGGGACATAATTTCTGTTGGAGTTACTGCAGTGCGGATGTTTCAGAACAAGCAGGATGCGAGCCATAATAAAACATAATCAAGACCCTCTCAGGCTGTACCAGCTAACAGTGATGGCACAGGCTGGAGGATTTCTCTATCTCACTTACCACATTTCCATTTTGATAATTTAAGAATTTTCATCATTTAATTGTCGTCTGTACAGGCTGAGACAAGGATTTTTATTTCTCAATAATGAATGAAAACCATGAATGTAAGATTTGCTGGTAGCACTATCCATTCTAAATATAAGCCAAGTCAAGTCTGCAGAAGAAATAAATTTGTGAAATGAATGCTGTATTTCTTTCAAGTTGACTCGTTCTTTTTTACTGAGGGGGTGAGCAATTCTGTTTAAAGATATTTTCTCGATCATTCTCCATGCTGCGGAGAATTCTCAGGAAAAGTGCGGGAAATTAGCAAATGGGCAGTTGGCCCTGTCAAATCTGATTGAATATATACTAGAAATATCAGCACCAAATCCACCCCTCCTCCACCCACCTTAAACCAGTTTGTTCCCCGACTGGGTGCCTAATCCAACCATCTTTGCTGCCCACTCCCTTCTCCGGCCAACTACAGTATCATAGAGTCATATAGCACAGAAACAGACCCTTCGATCCAACTCATTCATGCTGACCAGATATCCTAAATTAATCTAGTCCCATTTGCCAGCATTTGACCCATATCCCTCTAAACCCTTCCTATTCATGTACCCATCCAGATACCTTTTAAATGTTGTAATCGTACCGACCTCCACCACTTCCTCAGGCAGCTCATTCCATGCACACACCACCCTCTGTGTGAAAAAGTTGCCCCTTGGGTCCCTTTTATGTTCTTTTCCCTTCTCACCTTGAACCTTAAGCCCATATGGTTGGACTCCACTATCCTTGGCAAAAGACCTTTGGTCTATTCATCCTACCCATGTCCCTCATGATCTTATAAACTTCTATAAGGTCACCCCTCGGCCTCCGAAGCTCCAAAGAAAATAGCCCCAGCCAATTCAGCCTCTCCCTATAACACAAACACTCCAACCCCAGTAACATCCTCGTAAATCTTTTCTGAACCCTTTTCAAGTTCAACAACATCTTTCCCATAGCAGGGAGACCAGAATTGCATGCAGTATTCCAAGAGTGGCCTAACCAATGTCTTGTACAGTGGCAACAAGACCTCCCAGCTCATTAGATTGAGGATAGACTATTCATTATTGGATTCGGTGCTTGTTGACTTGTCAGTCAAACAACCTTTTCTCTCTGCTCCCTGCTCCTCCCCAACAAGTCTCCAATATTTTTGTACCTAATAAGCAAAGCTGTTCAAAGAATAAGACTAAATAACTCTTCGGAATTTCCCTGTGATCGTCCTCCATGAATTGGTCATGGCAGTGTAGGAAATCCACCTTCAGTTACAGGCTAATTTTGCAGCATGGGCAGCTCCAGTTAGGAATCAGTCATGGAGCAAACACAGAGGATGCTGGAGAAGCTCAGCAGGTCTGGCGATGTCTGTGGAGACCGAAGCAGAACTAACATTTCGAGTTCAATATGACTCTTCACTGATATTGCCAGACCTACTGAGTTTCTCCAATATCCTCTGTATTTGTTTCAGATTTCCAGCGTCCGCAGTATTTTGCCTTTATTTATGTGACCATGGAGGTCTCCTTTTTATGCTTGGGTTGCTTTCGGTTGCGAATGGCAACTGATGAACACCCAGGTGTGAGTAAGCTTCTGCCTCCGTAAGGTGCGCACGAGGTAAATCGAATCATTTGGGAATGGGTAGCTTCGTGCTGATGGCTGAAGAAGGACAAGTGCATAAAGGGCAGGTTCGGTTCAGAAGTAAAAGATTTGTCCCAACTTGAGGACAGTTTAGTTTTGACTCTGTCCAGGCTGCCAGATTTGGAGAGAAGTGTTGAACTGTTCTAGCAGTCCAAATGTAGAGGGCTGGCAGAAACCCTGAGCTTTTCTTGGAATTGATTGAGTTAGCCTGTGTCTATGGGTCTCTCAAAGAGACCGGAACAGAATCACGCCTGAAGAATGTATAGATCACTGAAAGGTTTCTTGAGTTCATCAGTTGATTGTAAAATTAAAGAGTGAAGTTAGCCATGATGCTTCATTGGGATTGAGTGTCTGTGAAGGATATTGTTGGGAAAAGAAGGATTGAATCTTTTTGTTGTTTATGATAAGATCTTTACAAATTGTTCCATTCATGCTCCTGTTATCTATGTATACCCCAATCTTGCCACTCTGTCTTGAAGTGGAACTTTAGGCATTGTATTGGGTTTTCCAGCTACATACAGAAACTCTTTTTAAGCAGGTAACAGTTTCCCACCACACGCATGCACCTGGACCATTGGAGTTACCTCAGTTTGTTGAATATTTGGGAGCTTTGCCTCAGACAGCACTACCATGATTGTCCTGCCTAGAATGTGTCACCAACAGAGAAGGTGAAAATTGCTGAGCTTCCTTTCTTGACAGCTGTAAGTCATCCATGTTTCACAGCCTAGCAACACCCTCTGGTGTTAATCAGCAGGACTGAAACACTCAAGCAGGGTTTTGCCTCCCATCTCCCCTGTTGTAGCAGGGGCATTGGAACCACACCAGATGTGAAAGTTGGCTGTCCCTCTATGACTTTACATCTTTTTCCTCCTTGCCCTCTACTTAGCAGCGCAGCGGCTCCCTAAGGCTAGCCCCTATTTTGTGTGGTAATCATTCATGCTCAGAAAGGCACAATTTGGAGCTTATGAAATATGGGAGGATTTGGAGGCACTGCACTAACCACGAATATACAAAACAGGATATTGAGAAGCCCAGAAGGTATCGGAGTAGATAGTGACTCTGCAAACCCATGTCTAGCAGAGTACTAGAAAGCAGAAATACATTGAGAGGACTGAGAAACCAAGCTTGTATTTACCCAGTGCCTTCCTGATCTCTCAGTAATACATCCAAGTGAAATAGAATATACAGCAGAGTAACACTCCATTCAGCCCAGCTAGTTTACGGTGGTGTTTATTCTCCATTTGGGGCTCCAATTACCTCTTGTTACCTCACCCCATTAGCATTGCCGTGTAGGTGTTCCTCCATCACATATTCACCCAGCTTCCCCTTAAATACATGTGATAGCAAGCTCCACATTCTGTCAACTCTGGTCAAGGGTTTTTTTTTCCTGAATCCCTGTTGCATTGATCAGAAACCGCTTGATGTTATGCCCCTCAAGTTTTGTGTCCTTTGCTATTGGAATCACTTTCTTTGCATTTTGCTGATCAATCCCTTCATGTTTTTAAAGATAGTCTCCAGCTGATTGCAGCCCTTAATTGGTAGCTGATCATTACTGGGCCGTGTAAGGGCCTCAATGAGGGCCTCTTATAGTGCAGTAATAGTGTTCCCACCTGTGGGCTAGGAGACCCGGGTTCAAATCCACTTGTATCAGAGGTGTGTGGAAACCTGTCTGAAGAAGTTGGATGGAAATATCTGGAAGGATCTCAATTAGTGTAAAAGTGGCACTTCAACTTATGTGAAGTCGTAGAGACGTACAGATTGGAAACAGACCCTTTGGTCTGACTTGTTTATGCTGACCAGATATTCTACATTAATCTAGTACTATTTGGTCCATATCCCTCTAAACCCTTACTGTTCCTGTATGTATCCAAATGCCTTTTTAAATGTTCTAATTATACCAGCCTCCTCTGGCAGCTCATTCCATACGTGCACCATCCTCTGCATGAAAACATTGCCCCTTAGGACCTTTTTAAATCTTTCCTCTCTCACCTTAAACCTATGTCTTCTAAGGTTCTTGAGTAGACTTGTAGCTCGGGTTGTGGACGCTGTGGTTGGTTCGCTTGCTGAGCTGGTTCGTTAATGAAATGTCTGCGAACAAAGTAACCAGCTCAACGAGCAAACCAACCATAGCACCTATGCCTTCTAGTTTTGGACTCCCCTATCCTGGGGAAACCCATCTCGAATTTAGTTTGGGCAGAGATGGGAAGGTGCAGGGATTCCTGGATGCTGCCAACTGCCTAATCCCTCTGAACTGGAAAAATCCCGACTGGTGAGAAACTGAAAATGGATTGTCACCTGAAAAGCACTTCTTGGTTCTAATGACACCTTCATGAGAAAGCGTGAAGTCGAAAAGTTGCCTGATTAATAGGTTTTTTAGACAGATTCCCAGCTCTCTCAAATATAATTACAAAACAGAAAAGATGGAAGCCTTAACGAGTTGACGTGCCATTTTGAGGTTTCTAGTGACAGACAAAGTCTGCATTTACATTAGATCGCACTTCCTCACGCCATGTAGTAGCACCTCGAGGGCTGTAAATCATCTTGGAAAAATATGCACAACCAGTTCAGATAGTATGAGCTGGCATCCGAACCCACAGTATTACCACTGTTCAGAGCCAGAATGGAGATGATTATCAGTCACGGTGGAGCCTACCCTGCTGCAATTGACTGGGATTGATTTTACACACCAAAGTGTGTATCATTTAACTGTGCGAATACAAATTAGGAGCAGGACTAGACCACTTGGCCCCTTGAGCCTGCTCTGCCATTCATTAAGATTGTGGCTGACCTGATAAGTCTATTTTCCTGACTACCCCTCCCCCCCCCATAACCTTTCACCTCCTTGCTTATCAAAAATCTTTAGCTACCTCTGCCTTAAACATATTCAAACTCCCTGCTGCTACCACTGTATGAGGAAGAGAGTTACATGTACCCAGAACCCTCTGAGGAAAAAAAAAGATTTTCCTCATCTTTACAAATGGCTGACCATTTATTCTTAAACAATGACCCCTCGTATTAGCTTCTCCCACAAGAAGAAAGATCCTCCCCATTTCCATCCTGTTGCAGCGCGGTGGCTCAGTGGTTAGCACTGCTGCCTCACAGCACCAGGGACCCAGGTTCGATTCCACCCGCTGGTAACTGTCTGTGTAGAGTTTGCATATTCTCCCTGCGTCTGTGTGGGTTTGCTCCGGTTTCTTCCCACAATCCAAAGATGAGCAGGTGGATTGCTATGGGAAGTACAGTGAAGCGGATGGGATGCTCTTTGGAGACTTTGTGTGGACTTGATGGGCCGAATGGCCTGCTTCCACCCTGCAAGGATTTTATCAAGACCTCTCAGGCTCTTATGCTTCACGCAAGTTGACTTTTGTCTTTTAAACAGTAATGGAAACAAGCCCAGCTTGTCCAACATTTCCTGCTAAATCAACCCACCCATTCCAGGTAGTATTCTGGTAAACCTCATCTCAATTGCTTCCAAGGTATTTACAGTCTTCCTTAAATAAGGAGACCAAAACTGTGCACGATTCTCTGGATGTAGACTCACTAATGCTGTTTATAACTGAACCGTAACCTCTGTACCTCTGATTTAATTTCTCTTCCAATAAACAATAGCATGTTATGAGCTTTCTTCGTTACTTGCCACAGCTTCTGTGATTCATGTAAAAGGACACCTAGTTCCCTGTCGTAAGAACGCGGTAACTAGGAGCAGGAGTAGGCAACTCAGCCCCTCGAGCCTGCTTCGCCATTTGATATGATCGTGGCTGATCTCATCTCAGCCTCGATGCCACATTCCTGCCCTTTCTCCATAACCCTTCAACCTATTACTAAATAAAAACCTGTCTCCTCTTTAAACTTGCTTAATGTCCCAACATCCACCACACTCTGAGGCCTTGAATTCCACAGATTCAGGACCCTTTGAGAGAAGTAATTTCTCCCCGTCTCTTTTAAATCTGCTACCCCTTATCCTAACACGATGACTTCCCATTCTGGATTGCCTCACGCGAGGAAGCATTCTCTCTATGTCTACTTTGTCAATCCCCTCAGTCCCTGTGGTCTTTTCCTAGGTCTGGCCAGCATCTGTCTGACGTAAAAGAGATCCCTCTTTTGACAGTTAGTCAAAATAATGACTCTTAAAACAATATCAGTGTGGGGTTGATTCTCTCTCATCGACAGCAGTTTAATATGCACCCCACCATCTTCGGAGGTGATACACTTTGTGGTTTTCCATGTGTTAATCCATGTAATATACATTGTGGAATCAGGTTCTTATTGAGTTACATGGCTTGAAATTTATTAACAGCATTAATTGCTTATATACCTACAATATCACAGACTTACATGCACAATCTGACTTCTGTGCTTACTGATATACAATGCGTACGCACAGCAGACTGACCTCACTGACTCTGTGGCACAGTGAGTGACAAGGTGAAGTCTGTGTCTTTTATATCCGAATATCATGATGCCTTAAAGATATAGAGATGACTGGCCTGGTAGTTACTTATGGAGACATAGATGGATACAACGGAGAAAGACCCCCATTAGCCCATCATGTGTTTCCTGGTCCAAAAGAAACATCTAACTTTTCTAATCTCATTTTCTATGCCATAATACAAAAAAGGGTGTTTTATTGAGCAGAAAAATGACAAATATCAAAGAGAAAATAGAGGGAATGTACAGCCAAGTATTAGCTGAGATATGTTACTGAACATTAGCCTGTTATTTCTCCTTGTGGATGCTGAATGCCCTACTTATTTCTAGCACTTTCTGCTTCTCTTCCAATTTTTTCAGAATTTGCAGAGGGGGCAGGAAACTGGACACCTTCCAGTTTGACATGACTGTGGCACCTGCAGGAATTAATTTTTCGTATTTTGTAGAGGTGCCAATGTATAAGAAATTTGATGGATTATGCTCATTTGCATTAAGAACACAAGTATCAGCAGAATTAGGCCATTCAGCCCCTCAAAACTGCTCCAGCATTTTAAAGGACCACAGCTCATCTGCTATGCCAACTTCACTCTCTTACCCTTGACCACCGTTGTGCCCAAAAATTGATTTCTGCCATGACTATGCTAAACTACAGAAGATCCTCAGTCTTCTGAGGGAGAGTTAGTCGTATGCGGGACTGAAATAATACTGAGGACTGAGATAAGCCCTGCCCACTCTAGTGATGCCATATAGACTTGAGAGCAGATTGGGATCTTGGAAGAATGACACTTGTCAATCAGATGTTTTTCATAGTCTCTGTAACGGTGTCTGACATACCAAACATAAATTGTAATGAGTTGCTAACATGCAATAAACTACAGCTTTGTTCAACTCTAAGGCATCACCTAGTTCAACCGGGAAGTGGTTTTCCTCTACCACATTACACCAAGCAGGTCTTGTATGTCTCTAAAGTTAGAGAATGGTAGCAGCAAAGCTACCACATGGTGAGGCCTATTTAGCTGCAGATACAGCAAGGAGTTTAAGAAATGTATGAGTTCCTATAACAGAGTTTGTACCTTTTCTCTAGAACCTGAACTGCATAGCTTGTTAAGCGGTTATTTTAAAGGCAAAACTGTTTTAAGGATGGAATGGGCATAATACATACAATGGTAATTTGTTGACTGCAGCATCAGAGCACGTGGAAATGGGACTTCACCATCTCTTGTACATCAAGCAAAAAAGATTTACAAGGATGTTACTGAGACTGAAAGGTTTGAACTATAAGCATGGGCTGGGTAGGCTGGGATGTTTTTCCCTGGGGTGTGGGAGGTTGAGGGGTGACCTTACAGAGGTTTATAAAATCATGAGGAACACAAATTAGGTGAATAGCCAGGCTCTTTTCTCTATGATAGGGGAGTCCAAAACTGGCATTGGTCTAAGGTGACGGGGGAAAGATTTTAAAAAAGAACCTGAGGAGCAACTTTTTCACATGGTGTGGAGCATGTATGGAACAAGTTGCCGGAGGAAGTGGTAGAGGCGAGGACAATTACAACACTTAAAAGACATTTGGACAAGTATAAGGGTAGGAAAGGTTGAGAGGGATGTAGGCCAAAGGGCCTGTTTCCATGTTGTATGACTCTATTATACAGAATAAATCCCAGCAACATTCACTTTCATGAGACAGATATGTTCCGAGTACATAAATACTTCAAATGCCTTTTCCACAATAGTTGCTGAACTAATGCCCATTGTGCCCAGCGCTATGGTAGTATAACGCATTACTATATGATTGTTAAAATTAATCTCTTTAATCAATCAACATATCTAATATTTAACCCAATTCATTTTTGGCGACAATTATTCCGAATAAATTACATAGCACTGCAAGCTGCAATTTTTATCCCTGAACATAATGAATTAGTTGTTGGTGATTTATCAGCTTAGCCCCACTGGAGGTGTCGTAGTTTGACAGCCACACATGCTGCATTATTGGAGTTGGTGGTGGGGTGTGTTGGAGAGTTTGATAGTGCAACCTCCTGTACAATCGGTGAAGCCTGAAACTGGTGTTGGAACAGCCAATGAGTGTATCAGAATGCACCCAAATATTGTAGCGAGGAGATGCAAACTGTCTTGCCTTTGAGCTGAAATATTGTGGATTCAAGTTTGGCCCTAGGGACCTGAGCGCACACCCCAGCTGTCAACCCACTAGGCACACGGACTGCAGCAGTGCAAGAAAGCAGCTCACTGCTACCTTCTCAAGGGCAACTAGGGATGGGTAATAAGCTGGTCCACCCAGTGATGCCCATGTCCCATGAGTGAATTTTAAAAAGCCTACTGCAGTACTGAGGGAGTGCCGTACTGCTGGACGTACTCATTTTTTTGAGATGATTAAAAATCCAATGTAATTTTTAAAAAGTACTTTAGCTAGTCAGTTATCTATTGCCATTTGTGGTCCCTTGGTGGACAGAATTTTGAAAAATTTTGTATTTTACAACAGCGATAATATTTCAAAAAGTATCTCATTGTTTGGATATCCTGAGATTGTGAAGGATGTTATATAAAGACACATTGGCTTTTTATTTTCTAGAGTGAAACATGACAGGTTGAGTGTGGTCATAGTTGGTTAAGAGACTACACTCTGCTGAAGAATGCATCAAAAATGTGAGCAACCCACGTACCTTCAAGGTGTCGCATCTGCTCGGTTGTGTGTCGGTAGACTTCCTGTTTCCTGAATTTGAAATTGCATTTCGTATTAAAATTGTTTGTTTGTCTGGCCCATAATATTAATTAAATGTGACTTGTTAGTGGTTCTTAGATTCATCAACTCCTGGAGCTGAGCAGAAAATCAGATCAGCGGCTTGCTGAGAAATTTGGGTAGGAGTTGAAGATTATATACTGTCGCACATTGATATATAGAGTTAGTTTGTGCTTCTGTGCCTGGAATCATTACTGGCAAACTTTATTATTTCACACTGCAAGTTGCCAAGTAGCATACTGTGTGAATATTTCTGTGAAACATCTATGAAAGGAATAATCTTTCCTTTTTGCAGAATTTTGTGCAATGATGTGAGAATCTCTGTGTGTAGGAGTGGAAAAATGAAATGCGGTGTCGCGTAAAAAAGAGAACTTAAATTGAGATATCCCCTAATAAGTGCCAAGACTTTGACAAGCGATGAAGTACTTATGAAGTGCAGCTGCTGTCGAAATGTAGCAAGATGCAAGCTATTTGAATACTTCGAGGTCCTACAAACAGCAGTGTAATAACTTGTTTTAAGTGTTGTTTGTCGAGGGATAAATTAAGTTGCTTGTAGGATAAGTATTGGCCAACTCAGCAACCCTGATCTTTTCCAGCAAGGGGATATTTATAGTTAGCAGGGAGGGCTGACAGGACCTTGATTTAACCTATTGGGCATCTCCTCCAGGATTATGTGCTCAAGTGTCTGGTAGAGGGCTGGAACCTATAGCTTGCTGACTTTGGTGCGTGTGCTACAACTGTGCCAGTTAAAAACACAAGAAGCAGCAGCAGGCTATTTGGCTACGTGAGACTCTAGTACAATTCAGGACTGGTCGTTTGCCTCAATTCCACATTTAAGCACCATCCGATAAATACCTCAGTGCCAAAAACCTGTCGAGGGCTCTTATAGCACAGTGATACTGTCCCTGCCTCTGATCAGAAGATCTGGCATTTGTCTGCACAGGTTAATTAAGCATATCTCAAAAGTCTGTCAACCTCTGTCATGAATACATTCATCACTGAGCATCAACTGCTCCCTCAAGTACAAAATGTCACAGATCCGCAAACTTTGACGATGTTCCATCCGTGTAAGACAACACACATAGAACATCCAGTGGTGTTGTAGAAGCTTCACATGGTGCACTTTTCACTGATGGCAGCAGAGAACAATCCTTGTGAGGCAGGTTCTATCTTAAGTGCCCCATAAGAAGTGGACATTAGGTGGTGTTGTGGTTGTCTGTCATTTTTAATCAACCTGTTGAGATGCGTTCTTATACATTTCTGGACTAGGATGGAGTTGAGCCAGGTCTTCTGGCTTAGAGGTGGGGACACTACTGCTGTGCTACACGACCCCTTGCCGTTGAGGGGGGGCGCTGCTTTTAGAATTGCCAAGCTGCTGCATCCATTCACCATCATGCTGGTATATGCCAGCCACAGGTGATGTGGTCAGTTTCCTCAGTTGTCAACTAGTATCTCTCCCAGGTATGAAAACAAATGCTAGGGTCTGCACATCTCGCTCTCAAATGTCCTTGAGTCATCTTGTGTTCTGGCTCTGCTTCCTTGCTATGCAGCAAATTGTTGGATGATGACCTAGATAGACCTTAGGTTTCGGGTAAAAGTTTGGCACAACCATTGTGGGCCGAAGGGCCTGTACTGTGCTGTACTGTTCTACATTTTATGATGAAAAATCTATGTTTACGGCCCACCTCTGTGGATAGCCTGCGTTCTAAGATGAGCTTTGACTCTAGCTCCAGTTGTACAGCGCTTTAATGGGACCACACCTGGAACACTGGGTGCTATTTTGTTTCTACATTTAGGGGAGGATATACTTGCCTTGGAAACAATACAGCAAGGATTCACTACTTTGGTCCCTATGGTGAGAATCTCTGACCAGAGGCTGAGCAAGCTGGGTGTTTATTGGAGTAACACCTTATTGCAACGTAGAAGATTCTGAAGGGACTCAGCAAGGTTGGGAGAGGGTGATGGTTGCTCCCAGCTCGGCAAGCTAGGACACAGAGATAGAGGGGGAATGGTTGAAGTTGAAGGGGTGGGCAGAACTGGCTAAGGAGCTGATCATTTAGCCCTGAGGTTTTTCATGGAATTTCTTCATACAGTAGCTTGTGAATCTTTGGATTTATGACCCAGATGGTTGTGAAGATTCCATCGTTGTATGTTGAGTTGGACAGAATTTTGTTGTCTCAGGGAATCAAAGGGATTTGAGGAGTGGATGAGAAAGCGGAGGTTTGGCAGGAAATCAGCCATGATTGTATTGACTGGTAGAGCAGGTTTGATGAATGGGCTCCTTCTACTGATATTTCGTATGTTCTCATTGCTATACTGTCCGAAACAGTACAGCAAAGGTTCACTACTTTGGTCCCTGTGATGAGAATCTCTGACAAGAGGCTGAGCAAGCTGGGTGTTTATAGGATTAAGACCTTATTGCAACGTAGAAGATTCTGAAGGGACTCAGCAAGGTTACTGCCTGTTTTCTTACTTATCAACATTTATCTCTTTCGATACCTTAACTCTTTGCCCTGATCTCTTTAGTTCCCATTTGGCATCTATTTCATCCCTGGAAATCATGTAAAATACTTGCTGTTTGAAAACTAGATATTTCGACCTGTTGCGGGGGCTCACTCTGTTGAAGAAGTGCCCACAGTCTTGTACTTGCTGCATCCTTCCATTCAGCACTCATGCACCCCTGCAGCAGTCCCCCCACTATTGCAACACAAGCTCTCATTAAGTGAGTCGAAAGATTTATCGAGGCTGCAGAATTTCTCAGCCAAGCTCCTGGGCATGGGTGTTCCAGCAAGTCTATGCGGGGTTTGCCCAAGGGACGTAATGTAATTGTCCTTGATGTGGATTTTATCTAAGTTTGTCTCAGATAATCTGCGCAAATTCTCTTGCCTTCAAGTAGGGAGGCAGGTTAATGGACAGGGAAAAACGGTAAGTCTACTTTCAGTTTACAGTCTATATGCAAAGGATCATGAGCAAGTTCTGCCTATAGTGTCAGTTATTTTGCTGACTTTCACTTTAGCGTAATTGTTTCGGATAGAAAGGGGAAGTTTTGGTTTCTTACAGGAAGCTGGAGTCGATTCAATTGAACTCTTAGTATAAAAATGACAAGGTTGTTGACCTTTGGGGATAGGATATTACTCCCAGATTTAAATAAAAGGTGCATGTATTGATTATAAGTTTAAAAAAAAATTCCTTTCAATTTATCCTCTCTGTTTGTCCTGAAAACCAAAATAAAGTTAAGAACTTGCATTTCTGTAGCACCTTCTGTGATCTCAAGATGTCCCAAAGCACTTTGCAGCCAATGAAGCACCACTGAAGTGGGGTCACTGTTGTAACATAGGAAACGCAGTGTCCAATTTGCACAAACAGCAACGTAATACCGACCAGATAATCTGTTTGAGTGACCAACTGAACTCTCGATGAATGTTCTGACGCTTGAATTTCTGTGCCAAGGACTAAATTGTAGAGATTACCTCGCCACTTTAATCAAGCATTTGTGCCCAAACTTTTCTCGGAGGAACAAGAGTTTGCATTCATGTCACACTTTCAATATATTGAAACTGCTTCCAGGCACTTCCTAGAAAGATTATCAAGCATAAAATTTTTATTCTAGGTGGCAAATTGAGCTGTTAGGATCAACAGCCAAAGCCTGGCCAATGAAGTAGGTGTTAAAGGTACAAAGGGAGATGTAGGGAAGGAATTCTAGAGTTTAGAACCCAGATGCCTAGTCTGTTACCATCTGAAATATGTTGCCTCCAAGGGTGATGGAAGCAGATTCAATGTTAACTTCTAAAGGGAATTGGATCTTGGCCTGAGGGAGAAAAAAATTTCAATGCTATTGAGTAAGAATTGGGAATAGGAATAATTGGAGTTTCAGAAGAGATACCCTGGCCAAAGGCTCCCTTCAACGCCTTATGATCCTATGGGTTTAGCCTTGCCCCACGGTGAACTAGGCTCTAGGTTCAAAGTTACTTTGTTTTCTTCCTGTTTAAGCTAAAACCAGATTTGAGGGTCTGTTGTTGATCAGTGGTGATGTCCCTACCTCTGGACCAGGAGGCCCAGATTCAAGTTCCACTTGCTTCAGAAATGTGTCCTGACAGCTTGATTAAAAATATTTTGTCGAGCTCCTGTGGTGCAGCGGTAGTTCATCAGATGATCCATTTAATGTTGGAGCAGACTCGATGAGCTGAATGGCTAACGTCTGCTCCTAGGTTTGACAGTCTGGTAGTTTACCTAGAAGGTCCGAGTTTAAGTCCCACCTGCCCCAGGCATATATCCGACAAATTTCACTTAAAAAAAAAAAATCAAATCCATTATTTGGGACTGAGGAGCATCTTCCTGTTCCTTCAGTGTAATGGACCCGATAGACTGGACTGCTCTCCTTGACTAGCTAGCTCCTTAATGCCTGTCTTTCACAAAGTAGTTCTGTCAGTGCTCTATAATTAACATTGCGGAGGAAGTACGTGGTCATATGTGATAGCACAGCGCTCCATGCAACTTCCAGATGAATGTCCCCAGTCTCTTTAAGGGTTGCACCATACCACTGCGGAAACTGCAGAAGTTGAGTTGTCAAAAATTACTGACTTTGAACAACATTGAAAGAAGCGATTCCAACTTTAACCCTCTGAAAGACAACCGAACGCTCTGTGACCCCTGACAACCATTTTTATTGACTTTTTAAAAAATCTGTATTTTTTTGACAGAACAAATTGCCACTTGTGGTATTGCATCTCCCGTCCTGTGTAACTGTTTTCAGGCTCAGATTAACTCTGAATATTTCCTCAGTGTAACATGGTGAGGTAGAAACAGAAAGAACTGCGGATGCTTTAAATCCGAAACAAAAACAGAAGTTGCTGGAAAAACTCAGCAGGTCTGGCAGCATCTGTGAAGGGAGAATCAGAGTTGACATTTTGAGAAACTCTGAGGACGGGTCACCAGACCCGAGACATTAACTCTGCCAGACCTGCTGAGCTTTTCCAGCAATTTCTGTTTTTGTTTCTAACATAGTGTGGTGTTTGGCTGGGCTGAGTTGGATGGCATAAGTAAATAAGTTGATACAGGCTCTGAGACTGTTTCTAACAATGCAGGAAGAGGTTTATTTTGCACCTCTTCCTGCAAACCGCGCACTCTAGCTGACTGTGAAAGGATAGACGGCAGACTTGACTATTCTGCGATGTTACTGGAGGGTATACTACCAATGCAGTGAGTAAGGCATTACGTGGCATCAGTTGGAGGAACGATGCAGTAGATGACCCTTGGGTTATAAGTGCTCCCTTTTTGCTGTGGCTGTATGGCCCCCTCATATCAGCTTTCTCTTTGCTGCAATAAAGTGTGATAAGATTCGCGCAGAGACAGTAAGAACTGCCAATGCTGGAGTCTGAGATAACACAGTGTGGAGCTGGAGGAACACAGCAGGCTAGGCAGCATCACAGGAGCAGGAAAGCTGACATTTCGGGTCAGGACCCTTCTTCAGAAACGTGATAGCCTAACTTGGAGGGATAGCAGAGAATAAATGACAGGTGCATTCAAATATCTTGCTTCAGGCTCGTGTTATATAGATTTATAGAGTCATACAGTACGGAAACAGACCCTTCGGCCCCACCAGCCCATACTGACCAAGGTTCTCAAACTGAACTCGTCCCACTTGTCTGCATTTAGCCAGTATCTCTCTCGACCGTTCCCATTCGTGTACAAATGCCTGTTAAATGTTGGAATTGTACCTGCATCTACCACTTCATCTGGCTGAGTCAGTCTTTCTTCAGTCTATGACCAGTGAATAGAAAAGTTTTACATGTTGGTGGAGCATTGAAAAATAAACTTACAATGACCTTAGAGAATTTACTGCGTAGAAAAAGGCCTTTCAGCCCATTGTATTTGGCCTGTCATCAAGAATCTCTCTACTTTTATCCCATTTTACAGTACTTTTTAAAAAGAGGAGAGCTACTCATTCCATTCTGAGAAATTGTTCAAATATATTTAAAAGCTTAAACCTTTTTATTTAAAATGAAAATTATGTCAATAAGAACTAGACTTTACAAATTAATTTTGCAGAGATATACCAACGCCCACTCACCATCCCATCCCCTGCCTTAAGGTAAAACAATGAAACATATACTTGGTTAGTGATATTTTTTTTCCCCAGTTGCGGTCAGGCCTTTAATACCATGTCACGTTTTAGCTGCAATATTGTGTTAGTTGTCTGTGTAAGGCATCACAGCTAAGTCGAAGCTGTTCCTCACCTGTTAGCTGGGCGAGTCCCACCAGGAATGTTACTGGAGGATAATCTGGAGTAGGAATTCTGGAGGTGTCTAACCTTCACTGGCCCAGGACAGGAGAGTCCAATAATACCATCCCTACTGCTCCCAGGACCTTTTCTGTGTTCTTGATCCCATTTTCCTGGCAAGCTGCTTGTAACACTCTGCAGTATGCTGGCTCGACTGGAAATTGGACCCAAAGTGCTAATACTGAAGCATCCTGGGACTTCATCATTTCGGTTCAGTGTGTACGACCTTGGCACTCAAAATTCTAGGCCAATGTATTTTCCTTTCCCGGGTTAATTTGGTTGCTTATTTTTAGTTTTGCTTCTGTCCACCAGTAGAGGTAGAGAAAAGATTACCTTTACAAATTACATTGAGGTTTGCATTTTGTACGTGGCCCTCAGTAGTTTCTGCACAGGGCCACAGAATGGTTACAGCACAGAAGAAGGCCATTCAGTCCATCATGTCTTCTAGCTGCCTGAAGGAGCCAGATTTCGACTTACTTCCTGCACATTCTTCCTTTTCAGACAACAGTCCAATTTTGTCTCGAATGCCTCAGTTGAAGCTGCCTCTGCCATGGTCTCAGGCAGTGCCTTCCAGATCCTAGCCACTCACCACATGAAACACTTTCTCCTCCTTGTCTCATTGTTTCTTTAGCCAATTACAAGTAAATCTGTGCCCCTTGAGGTGAAATTGGTGATGCCCTTGGCATTCATCTCCTTTCCTTCCCGATATTGGTTTTGGTGCATTGAGAATGGCCCACTGACAATCACAGGAAGCCATCTGTCTGGAGCAGACCTACACTGTCCAACCAGCTCGAAGTTAATTTTTCCTTCACTGTTGGCCATGTCAGATACTGACCAGTTGATTCAAAGCTTTGTTTGAACATTGCTTCAATTATTGCTCAAGCTGTCTGCTGTTTCAGGACTGATAAAGCCCAGCTCACACATGGTCAACCCAATGTTGAATGCCATTTCCAACAGCCAAACCACATACCAGAGGATGGTTCTTTTGAAGTATCGCTCAGTTGACTGGACAGTTGGTTTGCGAGGCAGACTGATGCCGACAGCGTGAGTCCAATTCCCGCACTGGCTGAGGTCATCGTGAGGAGATTCTGTCTTCTCAATCTTGCCCCTTGTCTGAGGCATTGTGACCCTCAAGTTAAATTCACCACCAGTTGTGTGTGTCTCTAAGGGACCCTGTGGGACTTTGCTTACAATTCAAAAGTAAAAGTAATGGTGAAATGAAGCCAAACATGGCTCCCCATTTGCAGACTATCCTTATTTTAGATTATTGAATTTGCTAAGTTTTAGATTTCCTTGAAAGCCTTGTCAAGTACTCCAGTATGAGAATAGATCCTTAGTTGGTCAGGGAGCAGGATTTAGGCTTTGTATCCCCCATTAGTTCCAGGTTGTGTTTTTTTTTCTAAAAATATTCTTTCATATGATGGGGGCAAAGCTAGAAAGTCCAGTACTTGTTGTCCATCCCTAATTGCCCTTAAACTGAGTAGCTTGCCATGCCATGTCAAAGGCTGTTAACAGTCAGCCACATTGCTGTGGGTCTGGAGTTGCACGTAGGCCAGACCAGGTAAGGGTCTTAAAGGGGATTTTTCTTAAAGGGGATTAGTGATCCAGATGGGTTTCTACCCAATTAATAATAATCATGAACACTAGTACTGACACTCGCTTTCAATTCCAAATTTACTGAATTTAAATTTCACTAACTGCTATAGTAGGATTCAGACCTATATCCTCAAAGCATTAGCCTCGGCCCCTCTACATCACTGGTGCAGTGACATTGCCGCTATCCTGCTTCTCTTGCATGGAACAGGCATCTTTCTGTCGCCGTTGTTAGTGCCTGTGAAGGATGGAGCAGACTTTGCCGCTGTCTGTTAGAACATTGTTGGGGGGAAGAGAGACGTTCCAGTCTTAATTTCATGCCGTGGGTGAGGTGGACCATGGTGAGATAGTTGACCACCTTGGCAGCAAAATGGCAGCCTCATGGGTTCTGAACTGACTGCACACTGTTGCTGTGCCAGCATGATTCCATTTCAAAGTTGTGGGGCTTGAGGCCCATCTCAGGACTTGGGTACATAAACTATTTAGACACAAAATGGAATGCTCCCCATGGCACTACAGTTGAAAGGCCCCATCTATCTGTTAAGATAAATGATATTAACTCAGAAAATGAGCAGAGACTTCTCTCACTCTCCTGGTGAACGTGCCCCCTTTAATCAGCCCTGGGGCGGTGGGGGGAGGTGGCGTGGGATGGGGGAGGGAATGTAGCTACTGATCTCCCTTGCATGAAATGACTGAAGAAATAGCGGTGGCACGGTGGCTCAGTGGTTAGCACTGCTGCCTCAGTGCCAGGGACCCAGGTTTGATTCCAGCCTTGGGCGACTATCTGTGTGGGCTGTGCTCTTTCTTCCCCTGTGTCTGTGTGCGTTTCCTCCCACAGTCCAAAGATGTGCAGGTTAGGTGGATTAGCCATGGGGAATGTGGGGATAGGATAGGGCGGTTGGTCAGGGTAGGATAATCTCCAAAAGGTCAATGTGGACCTGATGGGCCAAATGGCCTGCTTCCACACTGCAAGGATTCTATGATGAAATAACAGTGACTGTGTGGCAAAAGTAATTCAATGCCTGTGGAGCAGTGGGTGCTGTATATGAATGCAAATCTTTTTTCCTACCCAGCACTGAACAGTTGATTCTGAACTGCAGTTTGGAGAGGATCAAAGAAGGATGTGTTACTTGATTAGCCAATCGGACTGGCAAGCATGGTACAGTCCAAATGTATTGCCCAGATGAGATTCTTTGAGTCAAATCAGTTTATTCTGCTTTTTAGTTAAAATTTGTGTTGGCAGCTTTCACTGGTTGATTCAACCCTGACCGGTGCCTGGAGAAAGCAAACACTTGTCGTGTTGGCATGCAGGAATACCTGGAGAAATTGTGAGCATTGTATTACAAATCTAGCCCACGAAAGCCTTCTATTGAGCTGTTTGTCTTTGCCAAATGCTTGCAGTGGTGGTAAATTGAATTTGTCATGTGCTGTCAGGCAGCCGGATCAATGTGTTGATTTCCTGGTGTGTATTGCAAAGCGTACTTTTGATTAAAGTTGCTGCTTGGAAAAGAGCATCTTGAACTGATCAAACAAAAGAAGAGAAAATTTTAATCTGTGAGAGGGATGCTGCGTGACTTTGTAGAGCACAGTGATTACTGTTTTTCTCCGTGGAGCAGAGAGCCAGGCTATCACTTCCACCGATGGGTCTAGGCCCGAAACGTCAGCCTTCCTGCTCCTCTGATGCTGCTTGGCCTGCTGTGTTCATCCAGCTCTACACCTTGTTATCTCTTATCATTTCCACCATTCTGTTTGGGTTTTCCAATTCTAGTCACGCACCTGTTTACCAACAAAATAAACAAGGACACGTACCATATCCAAGCTATCTGAACTAAGCTGTGTTGCTCAATATGAAGAAGAATTGCTGCTAGGGAGATAACATTCTCTTATAATCTCGATTGCAATACATTATTAATCTTTTGCTAAGCTCTTGCTGTGTTTCTTTGGAAATGTCCAGCACAGCTGCTTCGGTGACAAAAGAATATCTTCATATTTATGTAGAAAAACATTGACAAATGTTTAAAGTCCCACAACCAGCAATGAGATGCATCAGTGAATAAGGCACAAACATTGTTTATTTGGAGCTAACTCCCTTTCCTTTGAATAGTGCCGTGGAATTTAAACTTAGCTGAGAGCAGGCTTTAAATGTCTTATCCGAAAGACACCACCTCTAACAGTACAAAACTTTCTTAGCACAATCGCTGATGGGCCAGCTCAGATTGCTCGCTGATGTCTCTGAAATAGGGCTCAAACACATGGTTTCTTGGCTCAGAGTTCAGAGATGGTGCCAATACCTTAGAAGTAGAAATTGGAGACATGTCAAGGGGAGTTGGCCAACCTCTAACCCTGTGGACAGAATGTGATTATTGTTGTAGAGTGCTACACCTTCAGATTCCAGCCTTGACTGGTCATTCCTTGAGTGGTTAGAATGTGACTCATTGATAGGTGGAACGTTATAGGAATGTACAGTCTCCTGAGGGAGACAAGATCCTCAGAATATTTACATGGGTTATATCAAATATATAGTGCAGAAACAGGCCATTGAGTGCTGGTCGCCATATTACTAAATAGCCGCGGAATGGGTGCAGGAAAAAATTTATACAGAGCATACCAGAACTGCAGCTGTCTAGGCAGCAAGAAAAAGTGGACCACACAGCCCAACCAATCCATGCTAGCATTTATGTTCTAGCCAAACCTTCCATTATCTTTCCTCGGCCCTCCATTCTCCCTTCCTTGATGTTCGTTAAGCCTCCCTGAAATATATTGATAATATGCACCTTCTCTGTTCCCTGTGATAGTGAGTTCTGCGTTTTTCTCCACTCTTGTGAATTCCTTGTTAGATTTTGCAGCAGACCATGCGCCCTCCATTAAATCTGTCTCTGCTCTGTCAAAACCTGCCATCATCCTAAAGCGTTCTGTCATCTTGGCCTTCTCTTTCCAAAGCAAAAGGACGTTTGGTCAGTCCAATTTTTCTCACTGGCTAGAAACCCTGCAGTTCTGGCACCCTCTGGGTCAATCATTTCCTTTACCCCTTCCAGTGGCTCTTTATGTAATATTCAGCCAGCAGTGTACATGCCACCACAGAGGCTCTCCTGCCGAGGCTGCCCTCTGCAGAACCGTCTCTGTTTTCTGGCTAAGCCTGCTGTGACTGAGATGGGATGTGTAGGACAGCTCGGACGGCCCAAACAACTTGCCTTTCAGGTTGAATGAGGAAGTGCCACGTTGGCTGGATGAGGAAAATCTTGAAATAAATCTCTTTATGCCTTTTCTGCGACATAGGCAGTGATACAATTGTGTTTACTATTTTTGGTATGCTATTTTACAAATCGTATGCTGTTTGTGCAATTTAGAAATAAAATAAACGAGACTTTTTTTAGTCGACAGTTTGCAGTGAGATCACAGTAGAAATTACAGCTTGAGGTCAAGACCCCAATCCAGTTTGGTTACATTTTAAGAATTCATTGTTCTGAATATAAATATTGGGTTGAGTGTGTTATTTGACAAAAATATTTTGCTTGCATGTGAAGCTAGTTAAGATTAATGGATGGTCGAGAGCAAGTTTAGAGTTTAGCTGAAGTGGGCCAGATGTTAATTAGATTTGGAAAAAATGGCATTGTTTCAACTTTATACGTTCTGCCTGTATTTCTGTATCATACCTTGATTTTATGCTGTTAACTGTCAAGCCTACAGCAGCTCAGGAAGCAGGTTTAAGTATCAGACTCTTTCTATAGAAGAAGTTGTGGAACAGAGCGAGATCGAACCAAGGTAATTTAGCACCATCACTGATCAAAGTGCGGAATTACAGTGTGACTGTTTACGTACATTCTTTCCATTTATAAATGCAGAGAGAATATTGGCAAAACCATGACATGGAATATGCTTTGGTGGACAAGTGCACGAAAAATTTAACATTTTGTAAATGGCAATTGCAGAATTTTGTGTGTCCACTTTTACGATTGATCTAACCCAGAAATAGATAACTGCTGCTGTTCAAGCCGCAAAGAGAGCAGTTTGGAACAATAGATTAAGTGGTTCCAGGAGGAAGTGGGCTCATGATGTTTCAAAAGAGATGGCACAGCCCAGTTGGGTCCAAATGGTGTGTTGTTATGCTGTAAATTCTATGGAGGCATCGGTAGGAGGCAAGTTGTTGCAACAAAAGCTGAGGGATAGGATTTACATGCATTTGGAAAAGCAAGGACTGATTAGGGATGGTTAGCATGGCTTTGTGCGTGGGAAATTGTGTCTCACTAACTTGACTGACTTTTTTTGAAGAAGTAACGAAGATAATTGAGGAGGGCAGAGCGGTGGATGTGATCTATATGGACTTCATATAGTAAGGTGTTCGAAAAGGCTCCTTGTGGTAGACTGGTTAGCAAGGTTAGCTCGTGCAGAATACAGAGAGAACTAGCTATTTGGATACAAAACTGGCTGAGAGGCAGAAGACTGAGAGTGGGGGTGGAGTGTTGCTTTTCAGATAGGAGACCTGTGACCACTGGTGTGCCATAAGGATTGGTGCTGGGTCTACTGCTTTTCATCATTTATATAAATGATTTGGATGTGAACATAGGAGGCATGGTTAGTAAGTTTGCAGATGGCACTAAAATTGGAGGTGTAGTGGACAGTGAAGAAGGTTATCTCAGAGTACAATGGGGCCTTGATCAGATGGGCCAATGGGCCGAGGGATGGCAGATGGAGTTTAATTTAGATAAATGTGAGGTGCTGCATTTTGGAAAGGCAAATCAGGGCAGGACTTATACACTTAATGATAAGGTCCTGGGGAGTGTTGCTGAACAAAGAGACCTTGGAGTGCAGGTTCATAGTTCCTTGAAAGTGGAATCGCAGGTAGGTAGGATAGCAATGAAGGTGTATGGTACGCTTGCCTTTATTGGTCAGTGCATTGAGTATAGGAATTGGGAGGTGAAGTTGCAGCTATACAAGATATTGGTTAGGTCACTCTTTGGACTAGTGCATGCAATTCTGGTCTCCCTGCTATAGAAAGGATGTTGTGAAACTTGAAAGGGTTCAGAAAAGATTTACAAAGATGTTGCCGGGCTTGGAGGGTTTGAGCTACAGGGAGAGGCTGAATAGGCTGGGGCTATTTTCTCTGGAGTGTCAGTGGCTCAGAGCTGACCTTAGAGGTTTATAAAATCATGAGGGGCATGGATAGGGTAAATAGGCAGTGTTTTATCCCCAGGTGGGGGAGTCCAAAACTAGAGGGCATAGGTTTAAGGTGAGAGGGGAAAAGGACCTAAGGGGCAGCTTTTTCACGCTGAGGGTGGTGAGTGTATGGAATGCTGGAGGATGTGGTGGAGGCTGGTATGATTACAGCATTTAAAAGCCTTCAGGATAGGTACATGAATGGAAAGGATTTAGAGGGGTATGGGCCAAATGCTGGAAAATGAGACTAGATTTGGACAGGATATCTGGCCGGCATGGATGAGTCGGACTGAAGGGTCTGTTTCCGTGCTGTACGACTGTATGACTCTACGATTCCATTGAGTTTATACCAGATCGAGGGTGGGGAGGGGGTGTCAGTTCATGGAGAATTGCCAAATAATCCACTACAGTAGCAGGGGAACTGGGGAACAGTAGGCAGAACAGAATAGGGCAAGATGCTTTTAACAATTGCTGTGTGAAGTAGGAGAATTGAAGGAGCTGTCGCTGGTGTTATTCTGAGATAATGTGCAGTTTTAGTAATCGGTTGGACAGTTGAAATGTTTTCAGATAAGTATGCATTTTTGTTCCTCCTCTTCAGAGTGAGGTTACAAAAACTGTTGATCTGGTAACCATAGCAGAACGTGTGGTTGGCAACTGATGCAATCCGCAGCCAGTACCTTCACTGAATATCATTTAGACTTGTTTAGCAGCACAGCTTGTGGTAAAGCCCCTTGTGCTCATCATTTTACAGATTCTCAACAGGTTAACTCACCAGATTACACTGTCAGTACTTTATTCCATGAGATGAAACATATAGACGTACTGTGTTGACATTGGCTGAGGTAATGAATGGATTAATTATATGGTTCAAGCTGCATCACCTTGGCAAGCATCCCTTAGAGTCACAGAGATGTACAACATGGAGACAGACCCTTCGGTCCAACTCGTCCATGCTGACCAGGTATCCTAAATTAATCTAGTCCCATTTGCCAGCATTTGGCCCATATCCCTCTAAACTTTTCCTAATCATCCCTATCCAGATGCCTTTTAAATATTGTAATTGTACCAGCCTCCTCCTCCTCCTCTGGCAGCTTGTTCCATACACACACCGCCTTCTGCATGAAAATGTTGGCCCTTAGGTCCCTTTTAAATCTTGCCCCTTTCAACTTAAACCCATGCTCTTCTAGTTTTGGACTCCCCTACACTGGTAAAAGACCTTGTCTATTTACTCTATCCATGCCCCTCATGAGTTTATAAACCTCTATAAGGCCATCCCTCAGCCTCTGATGCTCCAGGGAAAATAGCCCCAGTGTTTCAGCCTCTCCTTATAGCTCACACCCTTTCAAGTTTCACAACCTCCTTCCCAACGCAGAGAGACCACAAGTGAACAGTGTTCCAAAAGTGGCCTAACCAATGTCCTTGTATGGCCAAAATTGGCCATACTTCAGGTTTAAAACTTTACATTTTAGGTCAGGCCTATCCTTTTCCTCAACTATTTTAAACCTAATAGAATTATGATTGCTGGCCCCAGAGTGCTCCTGTACTGACACCTCGGTCATTTGCCTTGTCTTATTTCCCAAGAGAAAGGCAAGTTCAAGAGAGGTCGAACAACTGGTTAAGAGGAAGAAGGATGCTTATATAAGGTTTAGAAAGCAAGGAATGGAAAAGCCTCTCGAGGGATACAAGTTAACCAGGAAGGAGCTGAAGAAAGGGCTTAGGAGAGCTATAAGGGGGGATGAAAAAACCTTCACAGATTGGATCAAGGAAAACTCCAAGGCTTTTCACATGTACGTGAGAAATAAGAGAATGACCTGAGAAAGGGTAGGGCTGATCAAGGATTGTAAAGGAAATTTGTGCACGGAGCCTAAAGAGATAGGAGAGGTCCTTAATGAATAATTTTCTTCGGTATTCACAACTGAGAGGGACCTAGTTGTAGAGGAGGACCATGTGAAACAGGCTGGTAGGTTAGAGGAGGTCGATGTTAGTAAGGAAGATATACTAGGAATTTTGAGGAACCTGAAGATAGGTAAGTCCCCTGGGCCTGATGGGATTTATCCAAGGATTCTACGGGAAGCGAAGGAAGAGATCGCAGGGCCTTTGGCGATGATCTTTTTGTCCTCACTGCCCACGGGTATAGTGCATGAAGATTGGAGGGAGGCAAGCGTCATTCCCTTGTTCAAAAAAGGGAATAGGGATAACCCTGGAAATTACAGGCCAGTTAGTCTTACATCAGTGGTGAGCAAATTATTGGAAAGGGCTCTGAGAGATAGGATTTATGATCACTTGGAAAGGCACAGTTTGATTCGTGATAGTCAGCATGGATTTGTGAGGGGTAGATCATGCCTCACAAACCTTATTGAATTCTTTGAAGAGGTGACCAAACATGTGGAGGAAGGTGGTGCAGTGGATGTGGTATACATGGATTTAAGTAAGGCATTTGATAAGGTTCCCCATGGTGGGGTCATGCAGAAAGTAAAGAGGCATGGGATGGGGGGAAACGTGGCAGATTGGATTCAGAATTAGCTGACCCTTAGAAGACAAAGAGTGGTATTGGACAGAAAATAATCAACATGTTGCTCAGTTACCAGTGGTGTACCACACGGATCTGTTCTGGGTCCTCTTCTATTTGTGATTTTTGTAAATGATTTGGATGAAGAAGTCGAAGGGTGGATGAGTAAGTTCGCGAATGATACGAAGGTGGGTCGAGTTGTGGATAGTGCGGAGGGCTGTTCTAGGTTACAAAGGGACATTGATAGGATGCAGAGCTGGGCTGAGAAGTGGGAGATGGAGTTTAACCCTGAAAAGTGTGAGGTGATTCATTTTGGAAGGACAAATTTGAAAGCAGAATACAGGGTTAACGGAAAGATTCTTGGCATTGTGGAGGAGCAGAGGGATATTGGGGTTCATGTCCGCAGTTCCCTGAAAGCTGCCACCCAGGTGGATAGAGTTGTTAAGAAGGCGTATGGTGTGTTAGCTTTCATTATTAGAGGGATTGAGTTCAAGAGCCGTGAAGTTATGCTCCAGCTGTACAAAAGCCTGGTTCAGCCACATCTGGAGTATTGTGTCCAGTTCTGTTCGCCTCATTACAGGAAAGATGTGGAAGCGTTGGAAAAGGTGCAGAGGATATTTACCAGGATGTTGCCTGGAATGGAGGGAAGGTCTTACGAGGAAAGGTTGAGAGAGCTAGGGCTTTTCTCTTTAGAACGACGAAAGATGAGAGGTGACGTGATAGAGGTGTACAAAATGATCAGAGGTATAGATAGAGTAGACAGCCAGAAACTTTTTCCTAGGGTGGAGGTAGCTATTATGAGGGGGCATAGTTTTAAAGTGAGTGGAGGTAGGAATAGGGGAGACGTCAGAGGTAGGTTCTTTACTCAGAGAGTGGTCGGGTCGTGGAATGCATTGCTGGAGAGGGTACTGGAGTCGGCCTCATTAGGGGCATTTAAGCAGCTATTAGATAGGCATATGGATGATACTATAAGGTAGGGGTGGAGGTTAGATAGACCTTAGGATTAGGGCAAAAGTTCGGCACAACATCGTGGGCCGAAGGGCCTGTAAAGTACTGTTCTATGTATGTTCTAAGTTTTGCTCCTTCTCTAGTAGGTACATCCACATACTGAATAAGAAAATTTTCTTGTACATACTTCACAAATTCGTCTTTGTCCAAGCCCTTAACACAATGACAGTCCCAGTGCATGTTTGGAACGTCAACATCCTCTACTCTTACAACCCTATTCTTCTTACAGATCTCCTTACGTATTTGCTTCCAAATTTCCTGCTGACTACTTGGTGGGATGGGGGTTGGGGGGGCGGTGGTGTATATAGTACAATTCCAGTAAGGTGACCATTCCTTTCTTATTTAACAGCTCCACCCATACAACTTCACTGGATGTTCTGCCAGGAATATTCTCCCTAAGTACAGCGGTAATGTTATCCTCAACCAAAAAGCCTCCACTGTCTACCCCCTCCCTCCAACTTTCAATCCTTCCTTTAGCATCTGTACCCTGTAACATTAAGCTGCCAGTCCTCCCCCTCCCTGAGTCAAGTTCCTGTAATAGCTGTGATATCCCAGTTCAATGTTCCCAACCATGCCCTGAGTTCATCTGCCTTATCTGTCAGGCCTCTTGCTTTGAAATAAATGCAGTTTAACTTATCAGTCCAACCTTGTTCTTTGCTTTACACCTGCCTGTCCTGACTTTGACTTGCACCTTTTCCCAACTGCTCAGACTTATTTCTTTTCTCACTATTTCTTTCAGTCCCAGACCCCCAGCCCCTTTTCTAGTTCCGAGCCTCCTGACCAGCACTAGCAAATCCCCCTGCCAGGATATTAGTCCCCTTCCAATTCAGATGCAATCCGTCCTCCTTATACAGGTCATTTCTACCTCAGAAGAGATTCCAATGGTCCAAAAATGGTGAATCCTTCTCCCGTGCACCAGCTCCTCAGCCACGTATTCATCTGTTCTGTCCTCCAATTCCTACTCTCATTAGCACCTAGCACCAGAATTAATCCAGATATGACTACCCTCGAGGACCTACTTTTTAAAACTCTTGCCTAATTTCCTGTATTCTCTCTGTGGAATCTCGTCCTTTTCTCTTCCTACATTATTGGCCGCAATGTGTACAATGACCTCCTGCTGGTCACTGTCCCCTTTGAGAATATTGTGCGCCCTCTCTGAGACACCTTTGACCCTGGCAGCAGGGAGGTACTACACCATTCTGATGTCTCGTTGTCAGCTGCAGACATGTCTCTTTGTGCCCCTGACTAGAGGGTCCCCTATCACAATTGGTCGCTTTGAACCTGACATATCCCTCATTACAGAAGACCCAGTCTCAGTACCAGAAACCTGGCTGTCAGTGCTACATTCCCCTGAGAGTCCGTCACCAGCTATGTTATCCAAAACAGCATATTTGTTTGAGATGGGGATAGCCACAGGAGACTCCTGCAGTACCTGCCTACCTCTTCTAGTGGTAACTGATCTACATGACTGGATCTGCAGTTTTTCTACCTTCCTGAAATCGCCATCATCAGACCCCCTGGCTCCTGTGAATTCCTCATTGCCTCTAACTGCTGCTCCAACTGATCTGCCCAATCCGATAGGCTTCACATCCAAATGCACTTCCCGCAGACGTAATCTCCAGGAACATTGAAATTCTCCCAAATCTCCCGCATCCAACAGGAAGAGCACATCACTCGAAGCCATCTCTGCCTCCTTAACAATCTGCACACCCAGAATATACCCACAAAACAATCATCTCACATTTTCTCAGAAACTCAGTGTTAGCCCGTCGTACTGCTGAAAAACAAAAGCAAAGTAGCTGGAAAAGCTCAGCGGGTCTGGCAGCATCTGTGAAGGAGAAAACAGAGCTAATGTTTTGGTTCCGGTGACCCTTCCTCAGAACTGGTTAAAAACACCGCTGTGGGAAATCTTAATACCTCTCGTTTATGTTAAAAATTTAATGAAGAGACAGATCTCAGTGAGACATAAAAATAAACCTTCACACTACTCACTATAATAGGTTTAGGTGGATAAAAAAGCAGAATAAGATTTATAAGTTTTAGAAGTCTTAAAATCGAACACTTGGCTGATCAGGCTCTGAAATCACTGATCACTCCTTGCTGCTTCTGATAATGAGGTCTCCCAGCTTTACCAGTGAAACTGCTGTTTGTTCTCCTTTTACCCATCTCCAGAGTCTTTTTAATTGTAATCTTGTTAAAATAATACACTAAAAAACAAAAGCAGTTGGTTTCATGTAAACCCTGGTTCAGCATGGTCAATCTAACGAATGCCTTGTCTTTGTGGACTGTAATGTGAATTTATTAAAGTTTAGCACTGTTTCTCTCGTAGATTGAGAAATAAGACTTTAAACTTTACTAAGATCAGCCCTGTGACGCTAACACGTTTTGAGGTGGTTCCCGTCCTCATCCCAAGTTGGTAATGTGACATTGTGTATTGCCGGCCCGCCCTGTTTTCAGCCTCTTGGTCTTCCAAATGAGATCAATGGATTCCACAGCGATCAAATGATCCACTCTGCTAGCCTGTATTGCTAACTCTGGTCTGATGGATCACTGGAGATTTCTTTCTGCCAGGACCCCGTATTATTGATCACCTGAAAAGGTCATTTTTGTGGGTACTGGGGAGGCAATGGCCAAGTGGCATTGTTACTCGTGTAGCAACCAGAGGCCAAGGCTTTGGTGACACAGACTTGAAACCCACCATGAGAGTTGCTGAAATTTGAATGCAGTAAAAGTCTAGAATTAAAAAAATAAACTAGCCTAATGGTGACTATATAGTCATTTTCATTTGTCATTCTAACCCACTCGGTTGAATAATGTTCATTGTTTTCAAGAATGTTGGTGAGGTAGAACTCCTCAGCCAGAGCTCATCTGCTCTGTCTGCTTACTTTTTCTCCTCCTTTTCATGTTTTTCTTTCTTTCATTCTTCTTACCTCCCATCCTTGAAACTTGAGTGAAGTCAGTCCGGACTCCCGGCCTCAGCACCAATCCCAGGCCTCAGCGCAGATCCCAAGCCTCGAGGTGAATCCAGAGTGGACAGCTAGCACTCCCAACCTCAAGAGCCTTGAGACAAGGCCCATTGTGGTCTGGAGGTTGGGTGCTGGTGTGAACTGGATTGGAAGGACTGTTAGACTGAACTTTCTATTTCTTTATTTTTCTAATTTTTCCTAAGAATTTGAACTTGAGAATCTGTACCTTGGTTATTTGTACCTAAGATGGTACTGTAAGTGGACACTTGTAAACTTTTCACTGTGCTCAGGTGAGTACACGTTCCAATAAAGTCAGTTCTCATCCTAACTCTCATGTCCGTCAGGGATGCAAATCCGTTGTTGTTACCTGGCCTGGCCTACACGTGACTCCAGACCCACAGCAATGTGGTTGACTCTTCATTCTTAGAGCTGGGCAATAAACACTGACCTACGATGCCAACATCGCACAAACGACTTATTTTATAAGTGCAGCATTGGAAAACCATGTTGCCCACTGGAGCTTCTGACTGTGAGTCAGTACCGCCCCCCAAAAAAAAGACATGGAACACTGGGAGGTTAGTCTTTAATTCCTGCTGACCCCCATGGCAATCCTGAAGGGTTGACAGTCCTCTGCTTAGGCTGGGGGATGAACATTAAAAAAGAATCCTCTTTCCCACCCCCTCAACACTTTGAAATTTTACTTAAATTTCCGCTCACTCTGTGTTTGTCAGATAAAGAAACGAAAACAGAAATTGCTGGAGGAACTCGGCAGCTCTGGCAGAATCAGTGGGGAGAAATTAGAGTTAACATTTCAAATCCAGTGACTCATCATCTGATCTCAGAAGAGATTCTTCTGTCTCATACCTTCGGTGCCTGCAGTTCTTTGTTTTATTTTAATGAAATCGTGATGCTGGAGGAGAAGACAAGGGCCACATGGGAAGTTAAAGACAGTCACCAAAGACACAGGTGTAGAATTAAGATTTGAGGACGTCTGACACTGCTTAAAGAACCCAAGTGGCAAACCACTTCTTGTTGTGGGCTTGTCTAGCCACTTGTATGATTGCACAGATCCCAGTAAGACAGAAGACATCACTGTCGTGTTTGAAACGAGGTTAGCCAGGTGGATCTCAAAGAATATGTGTTCCCTGGCTGTTAAACTGGTCCAATCAGGGAACCCTGGATGACAGATATAAACAGGAGGGTCAGGGGTTATGCTCACTCTAGAAGCTGGCTCTGGGCTAGCCGAGTCAGTGTCACATACTATGCACGCATAAATAAAGGCTGACTTGGTGATGGGATACTGGCCTTTGTGGAGTTATTTTAATCACAACATATGAAGGAGTAGCATTACTTAGAATTCTAAAGCTCAGAAATGGACCATTTCATCCAGCTGGCCGCTGTTAGCATGCATTCTCCCCTAGAAGCCTCCTCGTACCTTACTTCATCTCGGCTAATCAAAATATCTTCAATTCCTTTCTCCCTCCTGCAGGCAGTATAATGGGAAATGAATATTTTAGTGGTGATAACATACTTGGTATATCAACAGTCACATGATCAATGAAGACAAGAATGAAAACACTACCAGGGAGCTATAATCAGCATCTTTGTATACTAGAATGTGAATAAAGAGATAACAGGACTTCACGAGAGTGAGGGTGAGCTATTTTTAGACGAAGATTAGACAGAGTTGCAGTAGCCTTGAAGCAGGGATAATCTAGCCAGATAGAGCAGCCTCAAAGAGTGAGGTATAGACACCCAAGAGAAACAATAATAGATAGAATTGATAAAGTAACAACCATGCAGGTTTAAATCAATGGAAGTAGCACAATCCATTGGTAGAGCTATAGCAGCATTAAGAACTTTAGAATCAGTCTGCATTCAAAGCACTATACTTTCCTAGCTTCTCTTGTAAATGCATCTCAACAATTCCCGTAGAAGTGAGTCCCACATTCTTAACAACACAAGAGAAAAGAGCAAGAGTAGACCATTCATCCCACTGAGCCTCCTCCACCACCCTGTTTGATCATGGCTGATCTTGGGCTTCATCTCCACGTTCCTTGCCATTCTCATACCCCTCGATTCACTGAGAGACCCAAAATCTGTCCATCCCAACCTTAAGTGTATTCAACGATGGCATGTCTTCAACCATCTGGGGCAGAGAATTCCAAAGATACTTGATTTAGGGTGGCACAGTGGCTCAGTGGTTAGCACTGCTGCCTCGCAGTGCCAGCGACCTGGGTTCGATTCCACCATCGGGTGACTGTGTGGAGTTTGCACATTCTCCCTGTGTCTGCATGGGTTTCCTCCCACAGTCCAAAGATGTGCAGGTTAGGGTGGATTGGCCATGCTAAATTGCCCATAATGTCTAGGGATGTGTAGGTTAGGAGGATTAGCCATGGGAAATATGGGGTGAGTCTTGGTGGGATGCTCTTTGGTGAGTTGGTATGGACGTGTTAGGCCGAACGGCCTGTTTCCACATGGTAGGGATTCTATGACTTTTTGAATGAATGAATTCCTCCTCGCCCAAAAGATCGGCATCTTATCCTGAGACCATGTCCTCTGCTCCCCATTTTAGGTTCTTCAACGAGTGGAAATAATTTCTCCTGCCTTCCTTCCCAAGTTCCATCTGATTCTTGAGTATTTCAGTCAGTTTGTCTCTCATTGTTCTAAACTCCAGAAAACATAGACCTCATTTAATCAGCATCCTACCATAACACGACCCCCTTCATCCCAGAGACTAATTTTATGTACCACCTTCAGTAAAGGATATCTTTACTTCAGTGTGGATGTCAAAACTGCTTCAGATATGGTTTCACCAAAATCCTGCATGATTGTAACAAGACTTTTTTTATACAGATACTGTGGTCCAAACCTCTTGCAATAATGACCAGTATAACATTTGCCTTGCTCACTGTTGTCTGAGAAACGTTGTATATCAAAATCAATTGCAATGTAAAAATTACAACTAATATATTACACTGGGCAATTCCTCTAGCCTTACAAAGCTGAACCACAAATAGTACAGGAAGTCCATAAGCACTAGTATTCCTGAGCTGCCTCCTTTCCTCATTCACTTTCCGCTGTAAGAGTTCCAAAAAGGAATAAATGCCATTTGGGATTTTACAAGACCTGAACTGTCTTTGTAATAAACCATTCATTCCAATTGAGATTTGCTGTCTTTTGTTGTTATCCTGGCAGGTTTAAACCCTGGGATCTAATTACTTCTGGTAGTGCACTATTTTAGTTCTCCTGCAAAAAGATTATTTTTGTGTGCAATTTCATGCAGTCAGCTGCAGCTTTAGTAACTGTATGAAAAGAGCATGCTGAACAAGTTTACCAAATCCAGCTTAGTCCCAGAGGAAATGACACCCCTTAATGATGTAACAGAAGTGCCTGTCTCTGTGACAGGAAATCTTAACTGGATGCTTCATGAGTAAGGGCATTGTAACGAGCTAATTGACGACTACTAATGTATAATGTGTCCTGGTAAGTACTAGTGACTGGCTCCTAGAGGCTGGGACTGCGCTTTAGAGCCAGTACAATATGCGTTTACTAGAGCATAACCTCTTCAGGTGGAGGGAACTCTTTAATATCACCCCCTCCCCCAACGACAAAACATTTGATATGGTTTGGGGTGGTTGGTGGAGCATTTGGAGCCTCCAGCAGGTTGTCTGTCCTTTTGGATAAGCCTGGAGTCTTCAGAAATGATAGGTCAGCCTGACCACTGACAACAAAATACGAGGAGAGAAATCCCAGTGAATTGTGTGGGTTTTATTTTGTTTGTTCCTTCTCGAAGATGTTGTAGGAGGATTTAAAATAAAATGGGACTGTGGTTTCACCTGGCTATGCCGGTTGGCAGTTGCATGACGAAACCTTCTGGAATATATCCAACCAAACCTTTAATGGCCCCTATCCCACAGCCTCATCCCGTGGTTCTGCCCTTCGCTCCTGAGAGCATTCTTCCTCTAAATGTTGAATAAAAGTTTTCGAAAAAAAAACTTCAACATCTGAAACAAACGCAATATTTTCCAAGAAAGTTGGCAGGTCTGGCAGAATCTGTGGAGTGAAAGAAACAGAGTTAATGTTTCAAGTCCAGTTGGACTCTCTTCAGAGCTGAGTTAGAAAACTGGACAATCATAGATCATAGAATCCCTGGAGTGTGGAAACAGGCCCTTTGGCCCAACAAGTCCACACCGACCCTCAGAGCATCCCACCCAGACCCATCTGCCTATAACCCACCTAATCTACACATCCCTGAACACTACGGGCAATTTAGCATGGCCAGTCCACCCAACCTGCACATCTTTGGACTGTGGGAGGAAACCAGAGCACCTGGAGGAAACCCACACAGACACAGGGAGAATGTGCAAACTCCATGCACACAGTTGCCTGAGGGTGGAATTGAATCCAGGTCCCCGACGCTGTGAGGCAGCAGTGCTAATCACTGTGCCACCGTACCGTCCCTTAACTCTTTCTCTCTCTGCAGTCACTGCCAGACCTGCTGATTTTCTCCAGCATTCTCTGTGTCTGTTCCCTCCACCACCGTAAGTAAATGAAACAAGCAGTTGTTCGTTCTGAAACTGAAGGCCCTAACCCATTTGATTTGCAACTTCAGGCTGCATGCCTTGCACTTACAGACAGCAGTACCTTTGATACCAGAGACACCACAGATAACTGCCAGATAACTCCTCCCACTCAATCATGCTTTGTCCTTGACTACCTCTCCCAGTGAGTGAGAGGAACAAACCGGAGAGGATGCAGAGGACAGAGATGCTACAAGCAATGAAATGCATAGAGGAAGCAGACCAAACTCAGAATACAAGAGGAATTTGATGGGTCTGGCAGCATCTATGGAGAAAGAAAACAGAGTTAATGTTTTGAGTCTGCTATGACTCTTCTCTCTTTCTATTGCCAGACCGCTGAGTTTCTCCAGCATTCTCTGCCCTTGTTTCAGGTTTGCAGCATCCATAATATTTTGCTTTTAAGCCAGGGTTAGAAGTAGGGGTGGCAGGTATTTGGTGGATGTTTAACAGCTGGTAGTGCCCCACTCCATTAATAGCAGGAGGATGGACCCTGAGAAGATGTTTGGTGCCTCTACGCTCTTAGACATCAATCCAGGCTGTATTGATATCCTAAATGGTTTTCAACCGAGTTGCTGAGGGCTGGATCACCGAATAATTAGAGGGTCCGAGATATTCAGCAAATAATTGTCAGTAATTTCATTTCACAATTAAGGTATGATTTGCTCAAAGATAAATGGCATTACAGCTGAATTAACTCTTAGTAATTTTTCCAATTTCTGTTTCCCCTTCAGAATTTGCCCTGAAGAACCTGTACTTAGGTACCTTTGTATCTAAGGTGGTGCCGTAAGAGGCGATTTGTAAACTTTGCACTACACTCATTTGAGTACGAGACAGTAAAGCTAATTCTAATTCTAAATAATAATTCAACAGGGTAAATCCATGTCTGGTATAAATGTATAAACGTGTGTCTGTTTGTGTGTGAGTGAGTGTGTGAGTGTCTGTGTGTCTCTGTGACTGTGTGTGTGAGTGTCTGTGTGTCTCTGTGACTGTGTGTGTGTGTGTGCCTGTGTCTGTGTGTCTCTGTGACTGTGTGTGTGTGTGTGCCTGTGTCTGTGTGTCTCTGTGACTGTGTGTCTGTGTCTGTGTCTGTGTGTCTCTGTGATTGTGTCTGTGTGTCTGTGTGTGAGAGAGTGTATCTGTAAGATGCCTGGATAAACTGGTGCTGTAATTCTCATTGTCACAGTTAGTCTAGCAAAACAAAACAGTGTAATGGAATTTAAACCCTGCACTTCTGAGGGTAATCTTACCACAGGAAAGTAGTGTCACTCCGACTCTGGATGTCTTTGAGCTTGCAATTCCACCTGTTAACAACGGAATGGATCCGGATTCCCAAAAACTCAAAGATGAGTTCAGAGGAATCCTAACGAAGGCCGTAAATGCTGATCCTTTCTGATTCAGAACATCAAACACCACAAATCCTAAAGATCAATGTTTCACTTGGTACAAACTGAAACCTCCGACTGAAATGATAGCACAGATTCCATCGTATGTAAATTTACTGCGACATGTTAGAATTCCGTTTTTTAAGATGGGTGTGGGGGAGTTATTAATAACACATTCTTACTTTAATTGCCATAACTATATTCCACTGCAGCTTCATAATGGCTCAATGTTCTCAATGAATATCAGTGATTAAAACAGGTGGGTTTCGCGATGTCCTGGTGACATTCCAGGAGGGACAGTACATGAATGCTGCACCCTGCACAGCAGTTAGTTTCTCGTCAACCTGTTCAGAGATGATGTTGCACATCTCTGCAGAAGGTGGAACTTGAACCCAGGCCTCCCAGCCTAGAGGTTGGGACACTACCACCGCACTACAAATGCACAATCTTGTCCAGTATCACTTCAGTACAGAGTAAAACCAGCTTTTCAACTCGGCTTCATTAACCTATTGATAACTTGGTAGACATATTGATATATCCTTGTAATGTGAAATATATTGCTCTCTGTCCTTTAACTTTGCCATCCCATTGCCATTAACTTTGTCAACTCAGCAGCCAATTCTCCTTTTCCTTTCTCCCTCACCTCTTTATTTGAATTTCCCCTCAACTACATCCACGTCAATTGCTTCAGCCACTCCATGTCATGACAAGTTCCGTATATTCCCTCCAGTCTGGGTCAAGATACTCCTCCTAAATTCCACACTGGATTTGATAATGACTACCTCATATTCATAGCCCTTATTAAAGAGCCCCTATAAGTGGGAATGCCTGTGCTGTCAGGCTCCTTTGTAATTTTGGAGATCTCTACCAATTTACTCTTCTGCAGTCATTTTTCCCACCATATCTCAGTCTCTTACACTGTTGGGCTGTGTGGAATCATCCACAAACCGTTTCTTGGACTGATGCGAAATGCTCATTCCTCGTAGGGAGATGAGAGAGACAGAGGAGATAATGACCAACAAACAAGAGATTGGCTTTGGTTGGAGGAAAAATGGGCTAGAAGATAGTTTTTGATAGTCGAAGGGGGCGTGGGCAGTAGTGGGGGATTGGGTGCATTGAGGTAAAATATTTTGTGTTCCTATCCAATCTCAGCTGGGCTCTCGCTCTCGATGGAGGCCTTTGATGGTGGAGGGATATTGAAGACAGGACACTCTGTCATCATAGCCTTAGCAGTTCTGGATGAAGGGAATGCCCCCGTGTGTGGTATTGTTATGGGTACAGGCTGAATTTTCTCGTTAATTTCTCAATGCTGGGATTTAAAATACAAAAGGAAACCTGAAGGAATTCAGTCGATCCCAGGAATATTGGTTAGTTGTTTGCTTCTAATTTGATTTGCTTTGTACATAGTCTTTGTCTTTCCAGTGTTCCACACGCTGCCAGCTCATCTCTATCAATGCAGCTGCCCAATGTGACAACAATTTCCTCTCCTTGTTGTCTCCCTGCCCTTGCATCTCCTCACAACCCCATTGTGAGGGACGCTCCTGACTACAGCTGGGAGACAAATGCAGTTCTGCCAATGGGACTGACTAACCCCAGGCATTTTTTTTTT
>JAHRHZ010000070.1:16820982-16879362 GCA_024137785.1 Ginglymostoma cirratum
CCTAGGGGTTCAGGTACATAATTGTTTGGAATTTGCATCATAGGTAGGGTGATTAAGAAGATGTTTAGCATGCTTGCCTTCATTGCTGAGACTTTTGAGTGTAAGAGTTAGGACATCATGTTGTGGTTGTTCAGGACTTTGGTGAGGCCATTTCTGGAATGCTGTGTGCAGTTCTGGTTGCCTTGTTACAGGAAGGATATTATTAAATTGGAGAGGGTTCAAAGAAGACTTACCAGGATGTTGCCGGGAATAGAGGAGTTGAGATATAAAAATAGAGTGGAAAGATTGGGACGACTTCTAATGGATTATGGGAGGTTGAGGTTTATAAATCATGAGGGGCAAAGAGAACATGAATGTCAAGGATGTTTTCCCTCGGGTGGGAGAGTTCAAACTAGAGGGCACATTTTTAAGGTGAGAGGAGAAAGATTTAGAAAAGATATGTGAGGGGCAACTTTTTTTTACACCTTTTTTATGGGCAGAGGAGTGGCAGATGGAGTTTAATTTGGATAAATGTGAAGTATTGCATTTTGGTAATACAAACAAGGGCAGGACTTATACGATTAGTCATAGATTCTTGGGTAGTGTTATAGAACTTTTTTGTCAAATAGTATTCCTTAGCCCTCTGAGGAAGGGTCATTGGACCCGAAATGTTAACTCTGTTTCTTTCCTTCACAGATGCTGCCAGACCTGCTGAGCTTTTCCAGCAACTTTGTTTTTGTTCCTGATTTACAGCATCTGCAGTTCTTTCAGTTTTCCTTAGCCTTAAGATGGTTTTAGTTTAAGTTATTGAGACATAAGTTAGTCTTGGGAGTGTTGCGAGTGAGAAATGGAAATGAAAATGTTTAGAAATCCTCATTTACTGGAGGTTTAGTGGTGCCGTGTTTATTCTTCAACAATCTGATGATTGAGCCGTCTGAAGTATAATCCTGACTCTGCTATCCTGAATGTTTATTCTGGAAAAACTGCCCAACCTTAAAAAAACACTGTAGCTACCGTATTTCAGATGCGAGGTATTTGTATTATTAAGGCTAGCTGTCTTCCATCCTATTGCAAGACTTTTTAATCTATATTTGGAACATACATTTATTTTCAAAAATGTTATTGTACTTGTAAGAATCAAATTCAAGGGAAGGGGCGCACGTTGACAGATGAGAATGATTATTTGAGAGTTAGTTGGGGACGGGAATGAGTTTTAAAATCATTGAGATAAAGATGCACCTTGATTAACGTAACCTTCTCTGTCGTGCATGAATGACATCTCGGGGAATATATTGCGTGGGATCACAGTCCCAGATGTGCTTAATTTTACCTGTGATGTGGCTTCTGTTGGTTTCCTAACATGTCAAAGTTTAGACAGCGTTATAAAAATATTGCTGAGCCATTTCAAAGGGTTTTCTATCTAAGTTTGAGTTACTTCCGTAAACACAGTGCAAGAACTGGTGCTCCACCTTTTCAAGTGTTTACAGGCGTTCCGAGCCTGACAAAATAAATTGAAACATCTTATTGTTTACAGAGGCCATCTACTGGAAGACTTATGGTAATGGACATTCAGTTTAATAGATTCAACTGAAGATAATGAACAGTTTGCTATCAAAGTGCGTACAGAATAAGGAAATGATTCATCACCCCCTCAGTGAGGAAGAGAGTATAAACTGACGATTAACTGTTTGATGTCTGGAAAGGTTATCTTTTTCCCCTTGGAGCCATTTTTAGTTTGTTTTTAGAGCAGGCATCTGACGAGCTGCATGACTCATTCAGCAATTGAAGTTTAACGAGGTTAGTGGAACAAGAGGGAGGTGCAGGTAGAGCATTTATTTGGCTTTCTTGTTGCAATGTCACAGAATCATAGCATTGTTACAGCACAGAAGGGCATGTTTGGCCCTTTGCATCTTCGCGAGCTTTGTGTACAAGCACCTTTATTCCATTTGTCTCATCCTACCCAGTAAACTTGTAGATTGTTTCTATTTAAGTAATCATCTGATGTGCTCTTTAAAACCGTAATTGAACCTGCCCCCAGGACACTTCTCAGTAGTGCATTCAATACCCTATCCTCTTGCTGTATGAAAAAGAATTTTCTCGCACTACATTTTGCTCCTTTGCAAAACTCTACAATGTCTAAGCCCTCTCATTGTAGATCCTTTTATGGGTGGGAATGGCTTCTCCCTATCTACTGTGTATTTTGAAAGGATTTTGAAAACTTTATCAAATCACACCTTAGCCTTATCCTTCTCATCTCCAAAGAAAGTAGTCCCAAGTCATAGAGCATCATTCTCTCTAACTTTTCCTCATAACTGAAATTTCTTGTAAAACTCTTTCTCACTCTTTGCATTGTGTTCACATCCTTCCTAAAGTGTGATACCCAGAAGTGGACGCAATATTCTGGCTGAAGTTGAATCAATGTCTTTTTTTTTAAACACTGTTCAGAACCTCCTTGGTGATGTACTATAAAGTCTAAGATACTATATGCTTGATTAACTGTTCAACCTACTACCTGTCCCACAACCTTCATTTGCGACCAGGTCTCTTTTGGTCCTGTACGGACTCTTTTTAGGACCTTCCTGTTTATTTTATCCTGTATTTCCATGTTCTTTCTGCTGGATGTATCACCTCACACTTCTCCACATTGAACTTCATTTGCCACATATCTCTCTGCTCCATCAACCTGTTAAATTCTTTTGAGTTTTGCACAATTTACAATAAACAGTGTTGTGCTTCTATCTGACACCAATTTTTCACCTCTGCTTGACCATGCCCCATTCCGAAAAATCTTGCTCCCTGTTTTACAGGTGATCTGTTGCCATGCTTCCCAAAGACGTGAATCTCAAACTGATAATGGTGTGGCATTGAAACATCTAATTTTGATTTTGTGCACCTTAGCTTTCTGTGTTCTCTGATCAGGAGTTCGGCAACTGTTCTCAATGAAATTTTCTTTGCCCTTGGAGTGTGGGCAGCCCTGGAAAAGCTACATTTATGACTTGCATCAAGGAGCTGTGAATGGTCCAGTGCAGATCTTCTGGTGATGGTGCTCCCCAGTGCCTGCTTGACAAACAAACCAAAAATACCTAGCCCTCCATGTTGTGGAGATGGGAGGTCTGAGGAGCTCCATCAGTGTGAGCTTAGTGAATAGCAGTGGTGAATGGCTGTCTGAACAGTGCTGCAAAGGTGGGGAATGCTGACCCTGAATCCAATGCAGGATTCTGGATGGACCGATGCTACTTAATTGTTGCTGCAGCTACACCCATCATTGAGAGTGTTGCAAATTCTGTGCTTTGTTCCTTGTAGATGTTGGACAAACTTGGCATGCTCAAAAACAGAATCTTGTGAATGACTTAAAAAAATTATTTGGGTAGGTTTAGGTATTAGATGGAGTGAGACCGGTTAAGAATTTGGTCCTCTCACAAGAGTATAGTGCTGCTTCCGTTACCCACCTATGTTTATATTAGTGAGGTGGTAAAAGCTGACCAATGTTAGCCATGGGCAGCACAATGGCTCAGTGGTTAGCAGTGCTGCCTCACAGGATTAGAGACCCAGGTTCGATTCCACCTTCACACAGACATTCTTCCCGTGGCTGCGTGGGTTTCCTCCGGGTGCTCCGGTTTTCTCCCGCAGTCCAAAGATGTGCAGGTTAGGGTGGATTGGCCGTGCTAAATTGCCCATAGTGTCTAGGGATGTGCAGGCTAGGTAGGTTAGCCATGGGAAATGCAGGGTTACATGGCCAGGGTGGGATGCTGTTTAGAGGACTGGTTGGACTTGATGGGCCAAATGGCCTGCTTTCACACTGTAGAGTTCTGTGATTCAGTGGGGGTAGCATGTTTGAGTATAAGTCAGACAGCTGTGGGTTCAAATCCCATGTAAAAAAACTTAATCACAGAAATCAATGCTGACAGCGCAACACTAAAGGATGTGGCTTTATTTAAGACGCTGTTTCTTCAATGAACCATACAAGAAAAGCCCCTTCTCCCCCTCAGATGCTTGTAGAATATCCCATTGGCACTATTTGAAGAAGAATGATTGAGTCTTTCCCCCAGTGACCTGATCAATATTTAACCTTTAATCAACGTCGCTAAAACAGGTCCTCACATTGTCAGTCAGAGTTGCTGTCTGTAAATTAGTTGTCACATTTCCAATGTTACAATTGTGGACTGATTTCAAAAAGTGCTTGATTGGCTGGAAAGCACTTTGGGGGCGTGCAAGGAGCTATATAAATGTGAGTCACTGTTGATGAGCTCAAAGTGAATTAAATTTGTGAGAACCAAGCCTGTTTGGGATTACATCTTTCTTTTGATAACTCCCTGACACATTAAGTAACAAGGTTGTGGTACAAAATCATGGACACAGGTTATCCCACTCCACTCCAAGTTCCAAACTGAACTACCTAAATAATGAACTGAATAGTCAGGGGTGGTTTTGGCTGTTTCTAGCCATATTAGCCAAAGATCATTGTGTTGGATGCATGAGACCCTTGTGCAATTTTTGCTTCCCACTGTTAGCAAGGGTATGCAGTTGATGGATATAATTAGAGACCACAGCCTTGGCTTAGTGGAGAGAATAGGGAATGATTAACTACCCCTGTTTGTTGTTGGGTGACATGTACTGAAACATGCAAGTCTGGATGTGATCCTGTCTGTCGTGTCTTGAGGACTGTGTTGTGCATTTTGTTCACTTGAGGCTACCATAGGTACATGTACCAGCAGAGAGTCTGCTTGGCAGGATAATAAAGGATCCATTTTTAACAGAGTGTCCAGTTCTCATCCTAAATACCTCTGGCTGAAGATAGAAATAGTTTCACACTTTCCAGCTCACATGGTCAATGGTGGTGTCATGAAGATATTAAGAACAGTGACTGCACCCTGGTCAAAAAGGCAGATATCAAGGACCATTTGGAAGGAGGAGGAACAAGAAGAAGAGGCTTCATTGGCAGCCTTGGGTGATGAGGCAATATTAGAGTGGTTAAGCACACAGCTCTGACAGGGTTGTAGAGCTGTGAATAGTTTTTGGGCCCCATCTGTAAGGAAAAATACACTGCATTGGAGGGAATCTAGAGAAGGTTCACTTGGCTGGCACCAGGTATGGAAGGACTGTCTTATCAGGAGAGGTTGAGTAGGTTGGGCCTGTACTCCTTGGAATTTAGAAGAATGAAAGGTGATCTTATTGGTTCTTAGGGACTTGACCGAGTAGATGCAGAAAGGATGTTTCTTCTTGTGTGAGAGTCTAGGTCCAGAGGGCATAATCTCAGAACAAGGGATCACACTTTTAAGACAGAGATGAGGAACATCTTCTCTCAGAAGGTGAGGAAATCTTGACGACTGAGGGCTGTCGAGGCTGGATCAATAAGTACATTCAAGGCCGAGATAGACATGTTTTTGATCAAGGGTTATAGGGGATTGGCGGGAAAGTGGAGTTGAGGATTATCAGATCAGCTGTGATCTCGTTCAATGGCAGAGCAGACTTGATGGGCTGAATGGCTTACTTCTGCTCCTGCATCTGAGGGGCAATGGTGGGGGGAGTGGGGCGGGGGGCGTTGGATATTGAAAACAAGAATGTGCAGTTCAAAATGGAGGCAATGCCAGTCTGGGAGCTGGTGAAGGTCAGCAAGCAGATGGGCAGTGGCCAGTTAGGACACAGCGTGAGTTAGGATCGGTGCAGCAGTGCTGTGACTGGGCTCAAGTAACAAGCCGTTTCCAAGTTCAAAGAGGAATAAAATAGGTTCCAGACGAATCTCCTTGCTAACCTTATTCCGCTGTGATTACAAAATGATTTCATTCCCAGCAAAGTAATATATATTTAGCCTGCAGGTCATCTTTGACCTGAAGTTTGAAAGTAATTTATATCTGGAAAATAACAGGTGCTTTTGAAGAACATGCCACAAGGGAGTGCAGATTTCTCAGCACCCGTCACTGCTGACGGCTGCACAAAACATGTCCCTTGGTGTCCCCTGGTGAGACAGATGGCCTTCATTATAATTGCAGCGATGTGCATATTTCTTCCAAAACACAACACAGTAGCTGATTTGGCTGCTGGTCGATGTGATGTGCTGTGTGTGAAACACTTCAAATCAGCCAGACAGCCACTGCTGCACTTAGCCGCTAGCTCTGCAAGCCTTCTGTGCGAAGCATTTTATGTCTCGTAAGGTGCGTTTGGCCTCTGTCCAATAGGTAGTGCCACAAATCATTTTGGAGATGCTTAAACAGGATGGGACACTACTCATAGCTAAGAGCGACCTCCTATTGCAGGTCACGTTGTGTATACACTTTCCTAAATTGTTTGTAAGGCTGAAAAACCATTTTTGAAAGATTAATATCGGGTGAAATGCAGTCATGAAGAAACTATTTTGGAGCAGGAAGGTGGCCAAATTATACTCTAAGGTACTTTTGTGAGGCTTATGTGTTTGATGCTGAAGGAAAAGCAACATGCATGCACATATTCTTTGTCACCTTTTCAATAAATATTTGTCTGCAGTAAATGGGAGCAGAATCTTCAAATATCTTTAAGGCAGAGGTAGGTAGATATTTGATTGGGGATATGCAGGACTGTGGAGCATAGGTTGATATCAGATCAACCGCAATCTTATTGAGCAGGCTCAAAGTGCTGAGTTCTTTGTCTATATGGTCATAAGCCTGACCAGTCGCAGCCTTCATCAAAGTGTGTTGTTTGCATTGGAGACAAAATGCTGTGTGTCGCCAGTGGTCACACTTTTGACCTGGTATCTGATGATTTCTCCTGGTGAATGTGAGCCCGTGTTCATAGAATCGCAGAATCCCTACAGTGTAGAAGCAGGCCATTCAGCCCATCAAGTCCACTCCAACCCTCTGAAGAGCATCCCACCCAAGCTCACCCTCCTGCCCTATCCCTTGTAACCCTGCATTTCCCATGATTAATCCGCCCAACCTGCACATTGCTGGACTCTTTGGGCAATTTGGCTTGGCCATTCCACCTCATCTGCACATCTTTCGACTGGAAGGAAACCAGACACAGGGAGAATGCGGAATTTGCACACAGACAGTCCCCTGAGGGTGGAGTCGAACCTGGGTCCCTGGTCCTGTGAGGCCACAGTGGTAACCATTGAGTCGCTGTGCTGCCCGTGTTGTAGAAGCTGCCATTTTGGTGTTGCCCCACCCAGCTAAATAGTCGAAAGACATTCCTAATCAAGGCTAATATGAGAATGCTGAGTGATTAGGTGAGAGCAGCTGATGCATATTCAAATGCCAGGGAGTGCAGTGGAGGTTTGAAGATTTTGGGAGGGACAGCTTACAGAGGGTTTTTTTTTTAAACCTTGAAAATGTGGTTCTGTCTTTTCCCTTCTGGTTCCTTGCATCTTTACCAGTGCTTCACACAAGCTACACCCAGATCATGCAAATGTGGGAAAAACTATGGAAATTTCCAAAACAAGTCCGAAAGCCACTGAAAAGCCATGGAATTTTATGACTCTCAGAGGTGAGACTTCCCAGATTTCAACTGGAGTTCCAGCCTTTTCCAAAGTTTTCCTGACATCTGCCTCTCCCTGTACACAATCGTTTGCTTCCCTTCACGTAGAAGTGCAGGTAAATCAACTGATAACTCCAGGAACACATTTCACCGAGTGCCGAAATTCTCCAAAACGAGATACGTCGGTGAGAAACTAAAGTTGTTGTGTCACTGGCGCACAGTTCCAAGCTTGTGTAATGTACCAGAGCTCAGGACGCATTTGGAAGAAAAAAAAATCACAAAATATTTCCATTTGGCTGTGGAAGGTCACGAAATCATATTATACATGGATCCTGTATACAGAAACAGCCCATGTGAACAGAACATTTGTAACTATTCTTTTCCAAAGATTTTTATTTTATTCATTGATGGAATGTGGGCATTGCTGGCTAGGCCATCAGCCCTAATTGCCCAGAGGGCAGTTAAGCGTCAGCCACATTGCTGTGGGCCTGGAGTCACGTGTAGGCCACACCAGCTAACGATGGTAGCTTCCTTCCCAAAAGGATATTAGTGAACCAGATTGGTTTTTCCCCGACAATCTACAATGGTCGTTATTAGAGGATCTTTCTCCTAGGGTGAGAGAGCCCAAAACTAGGGGACAGAGGTTTAAGGTGAGAGGGAAAAGATATAAAAGGGTCCTAAGGGGCAACGTTTTCACGCAGAAGGTGGTGTGTGTATGGAGATGAGCTGCCAGATGAAGTGGTGGAGACTGGTACAATTACAACATCTAAAAGGCATCTGGATGGATATATGAATAGGAATGGTTCAGAGGGATATGGGCCAAATGCTGGCAAATGGGACTAGATCAGATTGGGATGTCTGGTTGGCGCTGATGGGTTGAACCAAAGTGTTTGTTTCTGTGCTGTATAACTCTCTGACTCTTAATTCCAGGTATTTTTTTCCAGTGAATTCAAATTCCACCATCTGCCATGGCAGGATTTGAGCAGGATGCCAGAATATTACCTGGGTCTCTAGATCACTTATCTAGCAATGATACTATGAGACCATTGCCCCCTTATATAATAAAACAAATGTGACGTTTGGTTCTCTGAATGTGCTGGTAGGGTCAAAGACCTTTTCCCATCCTAACTGTTAGTGAATGTGATGATTGGTTTCTCATTGAAGTGTATGGTCCTTGTAGTGATGGTGAAATGTATAAAGTGCCTTAAGCATAATAAACCCATCCCAAAGGTGCTATATAGGGGCATCATAAATTCTAATTACACATTAGAAAAATGACGATATTTGGGCAGATTATCAAAAATTTGATTGAAGCCACATGTTTTCAGGAACATTTTCAAGGAAGAAAGAAAGATAAAGAGACAGAGGTTTAAGCAGAGGGTCAGGAAGTTGGGGCCCAGGTAGCTGGAGGTTGGCTCAGAAGTGTCTCTAAGGTAGGGCAAATTGGGGTGATTGTACCCCAGGCCTGGTCTTGGGGTCTTTGACATCCAGTAACGCCCAGTCACCAAGGTATGCGTACCCTTTGAGATTGGTGAAAGTGACACCATGTGACTGTGGAAAGCTTGGAGAGGCATGAGGTGGGATGAACACACAAAATGAATTGCCACAGAGGAGCTGGGGTGGGGGGGAAGGTGCGCAGAGGTTGTGGGGGGGGATTCACATTGTTATTTTGATGAGCCCCCCCCAACCAAAAGTCTCAGACCACAGTCCCCAGTGGCAGAGTGATTGAAATCTGGATGCTCAGATGCTAGAAATAGGGCAGTGCTGAGATCTAGGAGAGTCATAGGGCTGGGGAGAGATTACGAATACAGGGAGGGGTGAGTCACAGAGAGACTTGAGAAGCAAAGATGCGAACTTTAAAATGAAGGGATTCTTTACCAAGAGCCAATGTCAGCAAGCGCAGGGGTGAAGGGGGATCAATACGTGTTGCAACTGAAGGCATGGGCAGTAGAGTTCTGGATGACTTCAAGTTTATTAGAAAATGAGAGACCAAGTCATTGGAAAAGTACATTGGAATAGTATGTTTAGAGATGACAAAGGTATACATGAGGGTTTCTACAGCTGATGAACTGAGACAAACATAGCTGTTTTCTTTATGACTGATTTATCATCCTCCGGTGCACCCAGGGGTCATTAAGAGTAAACCATGTGGTGGGACACTAGATTGGCATTCAGGTAACTAGCTAGAAATGGCAATTTCCCTTCCTGAAGGACGTTAGCGAACCACTCTGGGTTGTATGACAATGTTGTAGTTTTTACGCTAATGCTTCGTTTGCCAGCTAGATTTAATGAATTTAATTTCAGAGCTAAGATTTGAACTCGTGACCTTTGGATTGCTAGTCCATTACCATGATTACTAAGCTGCTAAAACCTGTTTCCGAACCAGTTCAAGTACAGTGAGATTAATGTTAGTAGGATTACTTTTGTACTGGTGAGCCGTAAGCCTTTGGCATGTGTGTTGCAATAAAACTGATATTTCAGCCTTGACACGGTGTGCCTGTAAATCTTTCCCATTTGATCAATTTTCAGGAGGTGCCTGAATCGCCCATTTCCACTGATAACATTTGCCATTTGTGCTGATATAGATTGTACAAGCCCGGCAATGACCCGTCTATTAATTCATGTCTTTATATTTTAAAAGAAAGTTTCACTCCTATCTCCTTGCTGTCGGTGTGTAATTCTCTCTTGTGTTTCTTTGACCTGCAGATCACCAGAAACTTGAGCGCGAAGCAAGAATTTGTCGGCTGCTGAAGCATCCCAATATCGGTACGTCATTTCAAAAGATCATGGTGCTCTGTTGTTTAATTAAGATTGGGGGTGTTTGTGTGTGTGTGTGTGTGTCTGTGTCTGTGTCTGTGTCTGTGTGTGGGGGGAGGTGTGTGTCGGGGGGAGGAGGGGATGGAGGCAGGCAGGGAGTGTGGGAGTGATTTCCCTGAAGGATATGGGATTCATGTGGTAAAGAGGAAGGGTCAACTTTGCCTTCGTATGGATCCCACAAGGCCACTCTCAATATTTCCCTCATGATAAATCTGTGCTTGTCCTTAGTCTGGATGACCTCTCTCACCCTGTGTGTAGATTATGTTTTGACTCTCTCTCTTCCTTTACCGAACCCATGTATGCTGACTGACACGCACGCGCTCACATAGACACGCACGCACACATAGACACATACATGCACAAATGGACACACATCCACAGACATTCAGATGCACACAGACAAGCACACAGTACAGATAGACACACAGATGCACACAAATACATGTACAACAGATGCGCATACACAAGCACATGTACAGGACATTGGTGAGGCCACATTTGGAGTACAATTGTAATTCTGATCATCCTGCTATGAGAAGGTACTGGAAAGGATGTAAAGAAAGACTTACAAAAATGTTACTGAGACTGGAAGCTTTGAGTTGTAAGGAGAGGCTGGGACTTTTCTCCCTGCAGTGTAGGAGGCTGAGGGGTGACCTTTATAGAGGTTTATAAAATCACGAGGGGCATAGATAAGGTGAATAGCCAAGATCTTTTCCTGAGGGGAGGTCAAAACTAGAGTACATAGGTTTGAGGTGAGAGGGAATAGATTTAAATGGGACCTGAGGGGCAATGTTTTCACACAGAGGGTCGTGTGGAACGAGCTGCTGGAGAAAGTGGTTGAGGTGGTTACAGTTACAAAATTTAACAGGTATGTGGATAGGAAAGGTTTAAAGGGATATGGGCCAAACGTCGGCATATGGGACTAGTTTAGTTCAGGAAACCTGGTTGCATGGACAAGTTGGGCTAAAGGGCCTGTTTCTGTGCTGTATGGCTGTGTAACTCTGTGACTGTGTACACACATGAACATATGCGCACATGCACAGAGATGCACACAGGTAGAGACACAGACATACAGTGTCTCACTTATCCCTGCATGCAGAGATGCACACAGACCACATACACACATTGTGCAGAGCTCACTGGCTAAGCCTGGATAATAGTTGGCTGGTCACATCTTGTTTTGGGGAAACTGTCCCTGACATTAAGTGAAGAGGCTGAAGTGGATGAGGAAATTGATATTTAAAAGGGAACTTGCTTCTAGGTTACATTAGTCATATTCCAGGAAATACACTTTGTTACTGCTTCGTTGTGTTTTTAAAAGAGACATTGGAATAAAGCCAGCCAGTGATAGGTTTGTGAGTGGTCATAAATGTTCTTTCACCCCGATGGTACCTAAATTTCTTTTTATTTGTCAGACTGATCTTAACAGGGACAAATTAATTGCTGAACACCGAAACCCTGAGACCACAAGTGGCACCAAGGCAATCTAGTAATTTACAGTTTGTTCCAAGAAGATAGTTTTAACATCAGACAAAAATGTGTTGTTGCACCTTCACATTGATTCTCGAAGTAAACAGAAGGGTTGGTGTAGTTCCAGATTAGCACTGAGATGTATCATTGACCATTAAAGCGATCAAAAGAGGATCTGATTGTCCAGGACGTTACCTGGGTTGGAGTATATTAGCTATAAAGAGAGGTTGGATGAGCTTGGATTGCTTTTGCTGGAGTGAGGGAAGCTGTGAGGTGACCTGGTGGAAGTATATAACAATATGTGAGGCATGGATAGGGTGGGTAGTTAGAATTGTTTTTTTGCTGCAGGATGATAATGTCAGATACGAGGTAGCAAAGGTTTGAGGTGGGAGGTGAAAAGTTTAAAGGAGATGTGCAAGGAAATTTTTTTTTTTACACAGCAGGAGGTAGGTATGTGCTGCTGGGGAAGGTGGTAGAACCAGATGCGATAGCAACGTTTAAGAGGCATGAAAGTAAATACATGAACAGGCAAGGAAAAGAGGGATCCAGACCATGTGCAGGCAGATGGGATTAGTTTAGAATGACATCATGGTCAGCACAGGCATGGCAGGCCGAAAGGCCTGTTCCTGTGTTCTACCGTTCTATGTTCCATGACCTGATAGCATTGTCCATCAGCAAATGAACCATTGCTTCAAGGAGTAGGAAGGCAGGCCCAGAGTCAGCTGAGTTTCTTACTCCTGCTTCTGAAGAGTCATATCTGACTCAAAACATTGACTGTTTCTCTCCACAGATGCTGCAGATCTGCTGAGTTTCTCCATCATTTTCTGTTTTCTTTTCTCCCCATGTTGTGCGAGTAATGGCGATGGATAATAGGTGTGAAATGATGAAAGGAAGACTATTTCTCAAGAGGGACAAAGGAAGGTATGGCTGGGACAGGAATGCAGGGGAAGCAAATCAAGGTCAGACCGTCAATACAGGGATGATCCATGTAAGTGTCTTGGAGCATGCCTGAGGAATATTGCTGGAGGATTGAGGAGAGATGGCCAGAGATGAAGAGAGAACTTTAACCGCGGGTCAAGACAAAGAACAGCAATTTTCTGAGATTCTGCATATGTCAAACTGTCACAGTTAATGCATGAAAGTGCTGACTAAAATTACCAAGTTAGGTCATAGATTTTACATTTCACAAGATGAAAAGGATATGCTACGCTGTGCTTGTCTCAAGGGTGTGAATGCGTGGCCAAAGTGCAGATTTTCCCTCAAAACTTTTTTGATCTGCTATTGAAATGTAACATGATATTTGAACGTAGGGACAGCAAAAAGATCACGAAGCAAGAATCCTTTATTCCACTGGGATCAGGTTGCTAAAAACAGGAAAGGAGATTCAGGACAAACAAGGACCTATTAACACTGTATACATGGAATGACTGTGTGGGTTACGTTGGGCTGAGGAATTCCTTTTCTGACTCCTCTCCCTTCTCTCCCTCCATCAAAGATATTCCAGTGAAAGTCCATCCAGCCGCCCTCCCTCACTGTTGCCTCCTGCTGGAGGAAGTCTTGGTGAACTGCTCAACTCCCTTGCTCAGTCCCTCCATCACCATCCCCATCTGCTACTAGAGGTCCCATCACAGAATTCTTCTGTAAATCGGTGTCCAAGTCAAATTCACAGCAAACAAAAAGGAAAACGCTTTCTGTTAAATTCATTTTTGGAAATGTGGGCTTTGCTGGTTGGCCATCATTTATTGCTCATTCCTAATTGCTGTTGAGAAGATGGTACTGAGCTGCCTGCTTGAACTGCTGCAGTCCTTTTGGTGCCAGTGTATCCCTTGGGGAAGGAGTTCCAAGATTTTGACCCAGCAACACGAAAGGAACTGCAGTATATTTCCAAGTCAGGATGGTGAGTGGCTTGGAGGGGAATTTGCAGGGACTGGTGTGCCCATGTATCTGCTGCCCTTGTCCTAGAATGTAGAGGTTATAGGTTTGGAAGTTGCTGTCTAAGGAGTCTTAGTGAATTTCTCCTGGCTTAAAAGGGTCCAATTAGTGGTCTCTCTCATGAGTGATCCTACCAATGTACTTATTGTTTGGGAACTCTCCTTGGTTGGCTGTTGCTTTTTGAAGTCCTTCAGTGATTAATTCCAGGTTTGTATTCTAAATTGTATTTGCAGTAGGTTCTACCTGATCCCTGTGAGATGGACAATGGAATTACCTTGTATTTCCTGAATCAAATATTGAAAATAATGAGGGATTCAGTGACCCTTTGGGTTTTGTAATTTGAGAAGGGAAACAGCATCAGGAAATTGACAGAGATGGGAGGGTGGGCTGGAGGAAACAACACAATCATATTCAGGGAGAGGTCAGTGGAAAGTTATGAGGGGAATGGATCTTGAGGAGGTATTCCAAGTTGGATAGAGAGAGGGGCTTTTGGAAGGAGTCCCGAGAAACAGGCCTGAGGTGAACCAGTACCTTGTCACAAGTAACATTTCAAACAAAGTTGAGGGAGTGCACAGACGGTCACACTGAAATCACCCAACCATCCAAGACAGTCCTAGCTTCTCCAGGGAATAATCTTCAAGGCAATACTGTGAGCAACAGCCTGGAGAAGAACTGTGGAGGTACTTCTTTAAGAGTTCACTTGTAACAATTTCAGACTCTTGGTAGTCCAAAACTTGAGTTTTGCTGAAGAAAGGACTCATTTTGTTGAAGTTTTTCATCCTGCACCCCATCAGGACGATTTGCAAGAATGGCAATCCAAGAGGAAAACCAACAATCCAGTTGCATGAGGCGAGTGTGCTGGTTGGTTGGTTAGTGAGTGAGTGGCCTCTGATTGGTAGAAGTGTTGCCATGGAGAATGCACCAGTTAATGACCAGGCTCACATTGTGGTGCGCTGGAAGCTACGGGGTTTAGTACTTGGTCCCAGCAGGGTTCTGGTTCTGGTTCTGGAGGCTGTACATCCCAATGACTGGCAGGCTGTATCGTACATCATGGCCCATTGACCATTCTCACACTCAACCAACCCGTGTTTGTAAAAGTTTATCCGCCATTAGATGTGATTCTGTCTTGTAAATCATTCATTAAATAATCCAGATTGTGCTAAGAGTTACACTGGAAACTAGTTTCAGATCATCAGCTTGGCTCGTAATGTGATGTAATTGTGCAGGCCAGAAGCTACATGGATGAGTACTCAGGACCAGGTTTATGTCAGTGAAAGGAATTTGTACAATCATTGCCTTTTTTATGAAAAAGGCAACAGCCAATTGCTGCTGCATCTTCAAGGCAATACCATGACGAGTTGGAATCTATCTGTCTTGTCTAAGAATTAAGATTGATAATTAACTGTTCTTGCTGAATCTCCATGGTAATGGTGGCACATCCATTTGGCATCCTCCCCTCGTTCTGTATAGAACGATGCACCAACTTTCAAGTCTAGTTTTTGCGTCCTAGTCCTGATGAGTGCAAGATAGAAAGCTTTGACTTCTGCTTATAGGGGAAGATGATGGCCTAGTAGAATTATTGCTGGACTGTTAATCCAGAGACCCAGGTAGTGTCCTGGGACCTGGGTTCAAATCCCGCCATGGCAGATGGTGGAATTTGAATTCAATAAATATCTGGAATTAAGAGCCTAATGATGACCATGAATCCATTGTCGATTGTTGGAAAAACCCATCTGGTTCCTTTAGGGAAGGAAACTGCCATCCTTACCTGGTCTGGCCTACATGTGACTCCAGACCCACAGCAATGTGGTTGACATTTAACTGCTCTCCGGGCAACTGGGAATTGGCAATAAATGCTGGCCTGGCCAGAGACGCCCTCATCCCATGAATAAATTTTTAAAAAGAGTCTACTTTCAGCAATGATATTTCAATAAGAAAAATGCAAACTGTATAATTTGCCAAAAAATGAAAGTTTGAGAAAGCTCTCATTTTCTGCCAAACGACTTCACATTGAAGGGAAATCTCATAGGGTTGGCATTTTGAAGAATATAAGATGTTAAAATGGAGAGTGCAAGTCATCCATTTTGTACTGAGTATACTGAGCAACGACCAATGTGTCTTGATAAACTGCCATAGTTTACAGGCTTCATTACAAATAAAAGGTTCTTATGAAGATTAGCAACTTCATTCCGAAAGAAAAGCTCAAAAGTTCACTGAAGAAAGGAGACTGTAATTTTAATAATGTAAAGTCAGTTGTGGTCATGACCTCATTTAAATTGCAGCCTCACAAGGTGCCCAGTGGTTCCCAATTAGAGACTCCAGAATGTTTTTGGCATTCTGTTTCAAGTTTGGCCTGATACTCTGGCATAGTAAGAGGCAACACACAAGAGACCATACCATGCAGTACCTTAGGAAATTCACGATTGGGTTTACAAAGAATTCCCCTCCTTTTCTATCTCAACAGATCTGTAGACCTTCTCAAAGGATGAGTTTAAGTTCACAGGAAACACAAGGCAAAGGAATTTGTCATGATTATTTTATGAGGGAACCTTACGATGAATCCCAACAGTGGGATTAAAATCAGGGCAAACTTTGCAGGGATGGATTTGTAAAAGTGATCTTTTGGCAGAGTTTGTAATCTAGGCATCTGTTTGGACTAAAGTTTGTCTAAATTCGAACATTATGCACATTTCAACATGAGCTGTGTTCCCTCAGTTTATTGTAGAATTCGTTAGTTAGATTAATTGCTTTCTGTCTGTTTGATGAATTGGGGCTGCCGCTGGTGTCTGCAATAGATTGGTAATGTCACTGGACTAGAATTCCTGAGGTGCCAGGCTGATTCTCTGAGAACAGAACAGCAGGCGAAACTTGAATTTAATTCATTAATCCTGGAATTGAAAGTTGTCTAAGTCACTGTGACAAGGCAACTTAATGGTCGTCAAACCCAACTGGTTCACTAATGCAGGAAATCTGCCATCCTTATCCGGTCTGGCCTACATTGTGACTCCAGACTTGCAACAATGACTCTTAAACAGCATCTGTAATGGCTTAAGTGCAATTAGGGAAGGCAGTAAACCTGCTGGAAAGATTAGGTAAAACTGGACAAGTGTGGTAGATACTGTGACATTAGAGTTCATCCCTAACACTGTTATCATTTTACATAAACAGCTGATACTTGTGTGGTAACATGTGATCTACAAATGGCTATTTTAGATAAAACTGTCCAGACATAGAATTGTACAATGCTGAAAGAGGCCATTCAGCCCATTGAGTCCTCACCGACCCTCCAAAGAGCAACCCACCCAAACCCACACCCCTACCCTATCCCCGTAACTCTGCGTTTACTATGGCTAACCCACTTAGACTGCACATTCCTGGACGCTATGGGCAATTTAGCATGGCCAATCCAACTAATCTGTGCATCTTTGGACTGTGGGAGGAAACCAGAGCACCCAGAGGAAACTCACACAGACATGGGGAGAATGGGCAAACTGCACACAGGTAGTCACCCGGGGCTGGGTCCCTCGTGCTGTGTCACCCGGGGCTGGGTCCCTCGTGCTGTGAGGCAGTAGTGCGAACCACTGAGACGCTGTGCCACCCATGTTATGAAGCACCTCAGGGGTAGGTGGTCCATAGGTAGCGATGCCACGACTGCATCACACAAGCCCTCATGGATTACAGATGTATTTGGATTCAATAGCCTCATGGTGCTAACAGATAAATAACCTGTTCTTGATCTCCATTGCTGTGCTCGACTGTGATAGCTGTTTACATGTAACAAGCTGTTTACCATTGCGGTTCCTAATTAACTTTGACAGCTATATTGTGTTTGACAGACTGTGTTTAGCATGTTGACAAGCACCCATCTCGCTCCAGAAACTCATCTAACTCTGCGACCAAAATAGGAGGTAGCTAGGGTAGCTGTGGATATCGTTGAGCAGTGAAAAAAAGCCAGAGCATTTAACGCAACACAGCACGACCCTCAAAACAGTTTGAGTTCTGAGCCTGGTGGAATGAGTCACTATAAATCATCAGTACTTTTCCTGCCTTAGTGAAAATTACTTACGAGATATGTATAGGCAATGAGCTTTAATGTTGCAGTGAGCTGCGTTTAGTCACTGCTAATGAACAGCCACAAGCTGTAGCAGTTCTCGAAGATGGGGAGGTTTTGAGCAGCTGATGATATTGGATTCATTTCCAGTTTTGAGAGCAGCTTTCTGGTTGCTCCTCATATCTCCCTCAGCAAAGGTCGAACTGATGTATATCGGAAAACAGATCAATAAGGGCTGATGCTAAGTCATCTGCTCTGAATCCTATGCTCTGAATCTGAAGAATTGTAATTGCTTTGGTCTGGATACTGCCCAATAATTCACATTGTGCTACCTTCAATTTCAGAAACTGCTGCCTAGAAATTACTATTGGTGAATGAATGCTTAACACGTTCAGTCCAGATTTATTTTTCTTCTGTTTTCACTCAGACATTAACCTGTTTACTTCAACCAGGCTAACAGCTGTGCAAAAGTCAGGGACAGCAGAATGTCATAAGAGCACATTAAGTTTACATCTGCAACAGTATTTTCTAAATTCCCTATAAGGTGTATATATATGTGGATATCCTAAAGCAAAGGACTGAGAATGCTGGAGATCTGAAACAAAAACAGAAATTGCTGGAGAAACTCAGCGGGTCTAGCAGCATCTGTGGAGTGAGAGCAGACTTAATGTATGTTAAGCTGAATTCAGTAATTCTAGTGACCCTAGTGACTTTAACAAGAAATGAGTATGAGAGTCATAGAGTCATACAGCACAGAAACAGACCCTTCAGTCCAACTCATCCATGGCGACCAGGTTTCCTAAACTGAAAACTAGTCCCATTTGCCTGCATTTGGCCCATATCCCTCTAAACAGCTCTTATACTCAATACCCCGTCCGATGAAGGCAAGCATACCATATGCCTTCTTGACCACTCTATCCACCTGTGCAGCCACCTTCAGGGTACAATGGATCTGAACTCCCAGATCTCTCTGCTCATCAATTTTTCCCAAGGCTCTTCCGTTTACAGTATAGTTTGCTCTAGAATTAGACCTCCCAAAATGCATCACCTCACACTTGCCCGGATTGAACTCCATCTGCCACTTCTCCGCCCAACTCTCCAGTCTATCTATATTCTCCTGTATTCTTTGACAATCCCCTATGCTTTCTGCTACTCCCCCAATCTTCATGTCATCTGCAAACTTACTGATCAGACCACTTATGCCCTCTTCCAGATCATTTATGTATATCACAAACAACAGTAGCCCCAGCACTGATCCCTGTGGAACACCACTGGTCACCTTTCTCCATTTCGAGAAACTCCCTTCAACTACTACTCTCTGTCTCCTGTTGCTCAACCAGTTCTTTATCCACCTAGCTAGAACACCCTGCACACCATGTGACTTCACTTTCTCCATTAGTTTACGATGGGGAACCTTATCAAACGCCTTACTAAAGTCCATGTAGATGACATCTACAGCCCTTCCTTCATCTATCAACTTGGTCACTTCCTCAAAGAACTCTATTAAGTTAGTAAGGCATGATCTCCCCTGCACAAAACCATGTTGCCTATCACTGATAAGCCCATTCTTTTCCAAATATAAATAGATTCTATCCCTCAGTACCTTCTCCAGCAACTTTCCCACCACTGACGTCAAGCTTACTGGTCTGTAGTTACCTGGAATATCCCTACTACCCTTCTTGTACAGGGGGACAACATTAGCAACTCTCCAGTCCTCCGGCACTTCACCTGTGTTGAAGGATGCTACAAAGATATCTGTCAGAGCCCCAGCTATTTCCTCTCTCGCCTCCCTCAGCATCCAGGGATAGATCCCATCCGGTCCTGGGGATTTGTCCACCTTAATATCCTTTAGCCTACCCAACACATCTTCCCTCCTTATGTCAACTTGATCCAGAGTAAACAAACTTCTGTCTCTAATCTCAACATTCATCATGTCCCTCTCCTCAGTGAACACTGATGCAAAGTAATCATTGAGAATCTCACCCATTTTCTCAGGTTCGACACAAAACCTTCCTTCCTTATCCTTTAGTGGACCAACCCTTTCTCTAGTTACCCTCCTGCTTCTTATATATGAATAAAAGGCCTTGGGATTCTCCTTAATTCTGTTGGCTAAAGTTATTTCATGACCCCTTTTAGCCCGCTTGATTCCTCGTTTAAGATTGGTCCTACTCTACCGATATTCCTCCAAGGACCGTTCTGTTCTTAGCTGCCTGGACCTTATGTACGCTTCCCGTTTCTTCTTGGCTAGTCGCACGATTTCTCCTGTCATCCACGGTTCACGAATCTTTCCTTTCCTATCCCTTGTTTTCAAAGGGACATGCCTATCCTGCACTATCTTCAACCTATCTTTGAAAGCCTCCCACATATCAAATGTGGACTTCCCTTCAAATAGCTGTCCCCAATCCACATTTCCCAGCTCCTGCCGAATTTTGATATAATTGGCCTTGGCCCAGTTTAGTATTCTTCCCTTTGGACCACTCTCATCTTTGTCTACGAGTATTCTAAAACTTACAGAATTGTGGTCACTATTCCCAAAGAAATCCCCCACTGCAACTTCTACCACCTGGCCTGGCTCATTCCCCAACACTAGGTCCAATATGGCCCCTTCCCTAGTTGGACTATTGACATACTGCTCTAGAAAACTTTCCTGGATGCTCCTTACAAATTCTGCCCCATCCAGACCTCTGACACTAAGTGTATCCCAGCCAATGTTGGGAAAATTAAAATCTCCCATCACCACCACCCTGTTACCTCTACATCTTTCCATAATCTGTCGACCTATTTGTTCTTCTACCTCACGCTCACTGTTGGGAGGCCTGTAGTACAGCGCCAACAATGTAACTGCACCCTTCTTATTTCTCAGCTCTACCCATAATGCCTCACTGCTCAAGCCCTCCATAGTGCCCTCCTTTAGCACAGCCGTGATATCATCGCTGACCAGCAATGCAACTCCTCCCCCCCTTTTACTTCCCTCTTGCCAATCATCCCTTCCTTCAACCAAGTCTCTGTGATCGCAATAACGTCATACTCCCAAGCACTAATCCAAGACCTAAGTTCGTCTGCCTTACCCACTATACTCCTTGCATTAAAGTATATGCACTTCAGACCACCAGTTCCTTTGCCTTCATCTGCTGTCTGCCTACTCTTCCCCTTGGTAATGCTAACTTCATGATCCTTACAGTCTCTAGTTTCCACCTCACTGTCTACTAGTCTTCTCCTCTGGTTCCCAGACCCCTGCCACATTAGTTTAAACCTTCCCCAACAGCCCTAGCAAAAACTCCCCCTAGGACACTAGTTCCAGTCTGGTTCAGGTGTAGACCATCAAATTTGTAATAGTCCCACCTTCCCCAGAACCGGTCCCAGTGTCCCACAAATCTGAACCCCTCCCTCCTACACCATCCCTCAAGCCACGTGTTCATCCTGCCTATTCTTTCATTTCTACCCTGGCTAGCACGCGGCACTGGTAGCATCCCTGAGATCACTACCTTTGAGGTCCTCCTCTTTAACTTCTCTCCTAGCTCCCTGAATTCTGCTTTCAGGACCTCATCTCGTTTTTTACCTATATCATTGGTGCCTATATGCACCACAACAACTGGCTGTTCACCCTCCCTTTTCAGAATGCTCTGTAGCCGATCGGTAACATCCCTGACCGGAGCACCTGGGAGGCAACATACCATCCGGGAGTCCCGTTTTAGGCCACAGAACCGCCTATCTACTCCCCTTACAATAGAATCCCCTATGACTATGGCCCTATGAGTCTTTTTCCCGCCCTTCTGAACAGCAGTGCCCGCCATGGTGCCATGATCCGGGCAACTGCTGCCCTCCCCTGGTGAGCCATCTCCCCCAACAGTATCCAAAACGGTATACCTGTTTTGGAGGGAGATGACCGCAGGGGACACCTGCACTGCCTTCCTGCTCTTTCTCTGTCTTTTGGTCACCCATTCACTATCTCCCTCAGCAATCCTAATCTGCGGTGTGACCAATTCGCTAAACGTGCTATCCACGACCTTCTCAGCATCGCGGATGCTGCACAGTGAGTCCACCTGCAACTCCAGAGCCGTCATGCGGTCCAACAAGAGCTGCAGCTGGACACACTTCCTGCAAGTGTAACAGTCAGGGACGTCAGTCACGTCCTTGATCTCCCACATCAAGCAAGAGGCTCTTATACTCTTTACGAGGATGTTGCCTGGTATGGAAGGTGCTAGCTATGAAGAGAGGTTGAGTAGGTTAGGATTGTTTTCATTAGAAAAAAGGAGATTGAGGGGGGACCTGATTGAGGTCTTCAAAATCATGAAGGGTATAGACAGGGTTGATAGAGATAAGCTTTTTCCCAGGGTGAGGGATTCAATAACGAGGGGTCACGCGTTCAAGGTGAGAGGAGAAAAGTTTAAGGGGGATACACGCGGAAAGTACTTTACACAGAGGGTGGTAGGTGCCTGGAACGCGTTGCCAGCAGAGGTAGTAGAGGCAGGCATGGTAGATTCATTTAAGGTGCGTCTGGACAGATGCATGAGTAGGTGGGGAGCAGAGGGATACAGATCCTTAGGAATTGGGTGATAGGTTTAGACAGTGGATTTGGATCGGCACAGGCTTGGAGGGCCGAAGGGCCTGTTCCTGGGCTGTAAGTTTTCTTTGTTCTTTGTTCTAAACCTTTCCTATTCATGTACCTGTCCAAATGACTCTTAAATGTAATCGTACCCATCCCTACAACTTCCTCAGGCAGCTTATTCTATGCACGCACCACCCTCTGTGAAAAAGTTGCCCTTCAGGTCCCTTTTAAGTCTTTCCCCTCTCACCTTAAATCTATATATCTAGCCTCTTGTTCTAAGTAAAACCCTCCAGTCCTGGCAACATTCTTGTAAATTTTTTCTGTACCCTTGCGAGTTTAATAACATCCTTCCTATAGCAGGGTGACCAGAATTGTGTGCAGTATTCTAAAAGTGGCCGAACCAATGTCTTGTATGGCCGCAATGTGACACCTCAATGCACTGGTCAATGAAGGCAAGTATGCCAAACTCCTTCGTCACCACCCTGTCTACCTATGACACCACCTTGAAGAAATTATGAACCTGCACCCTAGGTCTCTTATTTAGCAGTACTCCCCAGGGCCCTACCATTAACTGTTTAAGTCCTGTCCTGGTTTGCCTTACCAAAATGCAACACTTTGCATCTAGCTAAATTAAATCCCATCTGCCTCTTCTTGGCCTATTGGCCTATCAAGTTGCCTCATTGTGAATCTGATCAGGCCTGGATGTTGTGTGGTTTCAGTTCCATGCTGTGTGGCTGACCTTTTCAGAGACGACAAAGGTTTGCTGGATTGAATGGCCACCTTCTGTAGGGTAAAGCTTTTATAGTACCTGGACTTTGAAAGAACTGGTTTATATCAATCTAATCATTGCAACTTACTGCCATATCAAGTATTGCCACAAGGGCGGCAGCAGATTGTGAATAAAGCCCATCTTCTACTCATGGGGGCAACTAAGGATGGACAGTTGAAGTGGTTTTGACAACATCCCCAGAAACAAATAAGAAAGAAATGAGAAAATAAAGCCAAGATCTGCAGATGCTGGAAATCTGAAATATAAACAGAAATTGCTGGAGAAGCTCCGCATCAGTGGAGAGAAAGCAGAGATAACGTTTCAAGTCCAGTGACCCTTCTTTGGAATTGAACTTCCAGCTCTGAAGACGAGTCAGTGGACTGGAAACGTTAACCCTGTTTTCTGCCTAAAGACGCAACCAGACCTGCTGAGTTTCTCCTGCAATTCTGTTTTTCAACAAAGAAACAAGGGTGTTTATAACTTGGCAGCTATAAGAAGGACGGTCTCTCCCCATTATAGGTCATATGATATAGTGACATATACTTGCTTCATCTATCATTATACAGTCCAGCTGGAGTAGCATATGCAGTACTGAATAATCATCTTGTCTAGAAATCTCATCCTGTATGTTTAATATATCAAACATGTATTCCTAATGTGTGTTCCCCAAATACTGGGTTTTTCCAAGTTTTTGTTGCACAAGTTATCTCGAGAAGCTCAAGGATTCCCTAAAGACTGGGCTCCAGCTTTAGGTGGATGAGAAAGATTCTTGGCAAACATTGATCTTGCTTTTGTCATAGTCTGGTTAGGTGCAGGAGCAGATCAGTCACAACTGGTGTTATCAAAAGAATGTTTGCAATTACTGATTCTGCGGTGGTTCTGCCAATCGTTGAGGCCATTCGAGTTTGGGCTATTGTAGGCACTAATCCAGGAGCAGTCCTTAAGTACCCAGAATGTCTGTCCATTACCTTTGTGCGCGTCTGTGCATGTAATCCTCAGAATGATGAATAGACAGGTGCTTTGCATGGTCAGCACAGTCAGAACTATAGGTTGTAACTCTGTAACCCAGCAGCTCAGGACCAGAGATACCACAGGATGATTGGGGTGAGCATGACCATGTTTAAATAACACTGTGCAGCATAAAATGAAATGAAGCGATCACTTTGTCAGTACAATTCCAGCTGCTTTGTCACTGCTGCAGTCTTCGTGCTGCCAGCAATCCTTCTACATTATGTGAGTGCAGACTGACTGGAGCTGTTGTGTGTCCCAGAGCAGAGAGTACCAGATTAGGAAGGTACACCCTGTTCCCAGATCTTACAGACTGACATCGTTCACTTGTTGAACAAAAAACTGATTTTACTGTTGTATTTGTTCATGGGATGTGGGCCTTCCTGGCTGGGCCAATATTAATTACCTGTCCCGAATTGCCCTTGAGAACCTGGTGGTGGTGATGACGGTGAGCTGTCTAGTTGAATTGCTGTAGTGCATAGGAGGGGTGGGGTAAGTACGCCCACAGTCTTGTTAGAAATGGAGTTGCAGGATTTTGACCCATTAACAACACAGGAATGTTGATATAGTTCCAAGGCAGCATATTGGGTGCTAATCAATGGCTGCTTTCTTCCAGATGGTGTCAAGCTGTTGACACTGCACTCATCCAAGCAGGTAGGGAGTATTCCATAACACTTCTGAATTGCACCTTGTAGATGGTGGACAGGCTTTGGGGAGTTAGGAGATGAGTTACTCATTTCGGAACTGCTCTTAAAGCCATTGTATTCATGAAGGTGGTTAGTTCAGTTTCTGGTCAATGGTTACCTTCAGGATCTCGATAATAGGCAATTCTGTAATAGTTATCCATTGAATGGTTAGAACAAAAGAAGGAGTAGGTAGTTCAGCTCCTGGAGCGCACACTACCATTTAATACAATAATGGCAATCATGCTGTCTTATTGAAGATGGCCATTGCCTGGCACTTGTGTGGCCTGAGTCTTACTTAACTCTTATCAACCCAAGCCAGGATATTATCATCATATCAAATACCATGGCTGGGAAATTGCACTTATTCACACAAAATTCCTTTGTCTGCAAGTGTTACGGAGGCATTAAACCATTTAAATATCACAGATGAGCATTTCAAAATACAAGTCAGAGACAAGAGGTGGCCACTCCGCCCCTTGAGTCTGTTCTTCCACTCAGTAAGATTGTGAGTTGATCTGATTGTGGCCTCAAATCCATTTTCCTACCTTCTCCTCCTACCCTTTGACTGTCCTGTGAGTGATGGTTTGAGGAAAATGTTTTTCACCCAGAGGATGGTGGGGTGGGGTGGGGGGGGGTTGTCGAGCTGGAATGCATGGCCTGGGAGGGTAGTTGAGGTGGGAAACCTCATAATTTTTAAACGTACTTGGATGAACATCTGAAGTGTCATAATATTCACGGCTATTGGCCAAATGTGGAAAAGTGAGACATTGTAGTCAGTGGTATATTTTTGGCTGTACAGACACAATGGGCCGAAAGGCCTCTTCTGTATCGCATGATTCCATGATCCTTTCAGCATCCACCCTGTCAAGACCCGTTGGACGAGGTGAACCTAGTGTGGGAACTAAAGAGTTTCCTGTAGATATTAATGATCATTTGAAACATTTGAGTCTGATTCAAGCTGCTGATGTGCTCTGGTTTTCACTGTCCTGGGAAGATGTTCAAAGTGAGTGGCTGACCAGAGGCCAAGCTGCTCCATGCCAGAAAGGAGCTGGTGAAGCATATGAGAAACAGTTCACTTCTCTCTCTCTCTTACAATGTAACACTGACAGAGACCTTTATGGCTGGGGGAGAAGCAATTTTTTAAGTGGAGTAGGAGGAGGCAGCAGCTAAGTGGCTTTAATAAGACATCTTAAAATCTAATGAGAAAAATGGAAAAAGGAATGTACGTGGTGAGCAGGAAGGGTGATTTTACACTTGAGCATTTGACCCTCCAGCAAAGCAAGGGCATGTCACAAAGAGGATCGTGATGCCAGGATCATATAGTGATCACATGGGGTGGGGGGGGGGAGGGGTGCGGTTAGTTAAATTGTTAAAATAATCATTTGAGGTCTTGCCTTTTAAATTTGAACTGAGAAAGTCTATTCCTGGCAATGACTCCTTCACACTTTGCCACCTCCAGAGCTGATGACAGCTATTCTGGAAGCAGAGGTTGTCAGGATGATGAGTGCATGTGATCACTGTAATTCAGACCATTCTGGTGAGTGCTAGGAGAGGGTGAAGACCAACTGGTTGCTTCCAAGAATCCAGGCATTTGTGGAATAGTGCACAGCTGCACTTTCCCTTTAGAAATAAAACTTGTGTAGTGACATTTGTAGATAGACTTGGCAAGAGGGAGGTGTTTGGCACAAACAGAAGCGGGACTCCATACAGAAAGCAGCCCAAGAATGATGGTGATGATTGGAGTGGAGTGTCCTTTAAAAGTGCAAAGTGCACATGATGAGGGCAATACAGTTGAATTAAATCAGCTGTTTCACTAAGACAATGAGCATTGGGCTAGAGGACACAAGTCTTGAGCAAGGTTATAGACAAGTTTCCCTTCTATGAAGACATTGCCAGCGAAGGCAAATTGTTTGGCGTCATGTTAACTTGTATAAATGGCAGTGGTGTTGCTCGTGATTGAGAATACTGTTTGAAAGTATCGGTACCACTGTTTGATTGGAAAGAACTTTGTGTTCTTCAAAGTAAGGTTGAGTGGTGAGCAAGCATCCGCCAGAACAATCCCATGTTGACTTAGAAAATTAGGTCTGTTGGGCTGAGAAGCTGGCTTCTGTTCAATACATGTTCTTGAGATGGTTGAGAGTCTTTGGAATTGTCAACCTCAGAGAGTTGTAGATGCTTAAACTTTGAGATCAATAGAATCCTGGAGTCTAAGGGATGAAGGGGAAAGGTGAGAAATAGAGTTGAGGTACAGATTGACCTTGATCTTACTGACATCAGAAAGTGTACATTCCTCACCTATCTATGCCCTTACGAAACAGGAAGGCAAAGAGATTGAGACTGGATGAAAACTTGTTTTGTAACAATCTAGGATTGTGAGAAGAGAGGCTGGATTGAGCGAACAGTAGATTGAACAAACGTTTGGAATTAAAACACAGGAGAGGTTAACGGAAATAAACGAGCACAGTGATTTTAACAAACTGTGAAGCGCCAAATGAACTATAAGGAAGAACAATAAGTTACAGAAGATGGCTTAGTTGAATGTCAGCACTTTGGTTATTGGTTCAATCTCTAGTCAAGTGTTAGTAACTAAATTGTTTTATATCCAGCATTCTTCTGAAAATTAACGTTTTAGGGTCATACAGCATAGAAACACACCCTTTGGTCCAACTTGTCTGTGCCAACCAACTTCCCCAAACTAAAACTAATCCCGCTTGGCTGTGCTTGGCCCATATCCCTCTAAACCTTTCCTATTCACGAACTTACCCAAATGTCTTCTAAATGTTGTAACTGTATCTGCATCTACCACTTCCTCTGGCAGTTCATTCCACGTACAAACCACTCTCTTGTATGAAAACCTTGCTCCTCCCCCAGTCCCTTCTAATTCTTTCTCCTCTCACCTTAAAAATATGTCCCCTAATTTTGAACTCTCCCACCCTAGTGAAAAGACCTTTTGCTATTCTCCTTATCTATGCCCGTCGTGATTTTATAAACTTCTGTAAGAGGTCACCTCTCAAACTCCTATGCTTCAGTGGAAAAAGTCCCAGCCTATCTAGCCTCTCCTTGTAAGTCAAACCCTCCAGTCCAGTCAACATCCTGGTAAATCTTTTCTGAACCCTCTCCAACTTAATAATATCTTTCCTTCCTATAGCAGGGCGACCAGAACTGGACACCGTACTCCAGAAGCGGCCTCACCAACATCCTGTACAACCTCAATATGACATTCTTTCTTGTGCAATTTGCTCTCCGTTTTCATTCATTTCAATGTGATCCGTTTCATTAGTAATGAATTTCATTTATTTGCACAAGTTTGAAAAGGGATGTGGAACAAAGCGGGGCAGATATCAGAGTTGCTTTGCATAGGAGCTCATTGCATAAGACCGCTTTAGTATTTGGTGTCGTTTGTAACATGGAAAGAGTGCTCACCTTCTGTCTCTTGGAACCCCTTGACCATTTCTGCAAAGATCAGAGCTGGAAGCACAACAATATCCTGCAACAGTAATTTTGTGATATATCTGTTACAGGTTGTGGGTGAAGACAGCTGTCTTCGGGGGATTTAAACTGGGGACTTGGAGCTGGCTCCTGAACAGAGCGTGTTGGGCTTGCCAGCATCTGAGAAATGGCTGCTGACATTTGGCTCATTCCATTCCCAGCAATAGCTTTCAAGCTGTGGTCAAAGGTCAGAGCAAGTCATAACTGTAGTACATGAGGTTTGCTGTTGTTTGACCAAACATTTTGGAATACGGGATCCAGATACTGTACGTGCCAGTCAACAGGCAAAGTGCCAGCAGAAGCTTGTAAACGAAAGGAAACATTTCCTAAGCTTGCAGACTATTTTTGTCATGTTATATGGGGTGTCTCTCGACCTCAACTGTGTCAGCCAATGACTTGGAACTTCTTCAGGGCAGTACTGTCTGAAAACGGTCAACCTGCTCAGCATCAGCACAGCAAGTGAAGTCTGTTTACAGAGTCCAACTTAAATCGGGCCTGCAGTAATCCTGTGACCAAACCTGCTGCAACTTTCCCTGATTAATTCACCTCCAGCAAAATGCAGTAAATGGAGGACAGTCACACAATACCAGTTAAACAGAAGCATAGAAAATAGGAGCAGGTGCAGGCTGTTCAGCCCTTTAGACCTTTTCTACCCTTCAATATGATCATGGCTAATTCTCTGTCTCAGTACCATACTCCCACTTTCTCCCCCACATCTCTTGATGCCTTTAAACTACTGTTTGAGTGAAAAAATCTGTCTGTGTAAAACCAATCTCACTCACTTAACAACAGTCCAGTCTCTCGGTCAAGTACAGAGGGCACTGGAGAAACTCGGCAAGGTGGGCAGCATCTGTGGAGAGAGAAAGAGAGTTAATATTTCGAGTCTGCTGTGACTCTTCAGAACTAGTCTCTGGATCTGACTAACAGAAGAATTAACCAGCTTCTCCATTCTGGCTGGGAATTGTAGTGTTGTTGTATGCAGAGTTATATACTACATGTTATACATGTAGTCACCTCTCTTGATCTGATGAGTAAATAAAGGGTGACGTCCCCACACCTCCACATTTCTGGGAACACCTCCCATCAATGAGTCATCTACTGCTGTGCAATTTCAGGACTCAAAGCACATGATGCAAAAGTTACGAATTGAAAACTCCCTTACAGAAGCCGCACTTTTACAAAGAATCCACTTGAGTTCTTGTTAATTGACTTCTGGTTATTTATCCATCAACCTGCAATAGCTGTAACCCTTTGTTGCACTAGGCCACCGTGCCAAATGGGCCTAACATCAGTGATTGTCCACACTGTGGTATGATCCAGTTCATTAGCTTCAGGACACCTGTGACTGGTGGGGACTCCAGTTGTGGTTCATTGAACCAGTTGTGTGTGAGTAAATATTGACCATCGCTGAATCTGTGATCTAACTACTTTCATTCCTGTATAGAATTGTATACTCGAATAAAGTCTGGACAGAGTAGATGTAGGGAGGTTGCTTTCCCTGTTTGGGGAGTCTAGAACCAGGGACACAGTCTCAGGACAGAATGTGGACCATTTAGGACCATTCGGAGAATGGTCAACCTGTGGAATTCACTGCTACAAAAGGCAGTGAAGGCTGGGTCATATACAAGAAAGAGATTCTTAGTTTTTGTTTTAGGTTTTAAACTCATCAAGGAGTATGGGGATAAAGTGGGAAAATGACAATGAGACAGTGGATCAGCTATATTATATTGAATGGTATAGCAGGCTCAAAGGATTGCTCTTAAGTTCTATGTGCTTATCCGTATCCATGATTTCTGGACCTGGAGGACTGTAACAGTCATTAGTTTAACCAATCAGAATGAGCACTCAGGGCCAGGAGAAGAAAGGAAGCACGTCCCATAGTATACAGTTCCAATGTAATCATGGCAATGGGGCAGTGGCACCCAACAACGATATGGATCAGCAGTATAATTCCTGTCTACAAAACATTCCTACCTTTAGTCACATTTATTCAATCTAGTTCATCATTAGCTGTAATGCAGGGAAATGACTGTATGTTCACCAAAAGATGGTGACATTGAGAACAGAGTTTTTATCTAATTCAGTTGTGGGACTTGGGCATCACTGGCGGGGCCAGCGTTTATTCCTTGCTCCTAGTAGCCCTTGAGAAGGTGGTGGTGAGCTGCATTCTTGAACCAGTGCAGTCCAGGGAGGGCTCTTAGGCAGGGAATTCCAGGATTTCGACCCAGTGACACTGAAAGAATGGCAATACATTTCCAAGTCAGGATGGTGAGTGGCTTGGAGGGGAACTTGCAGGTGGTGGTGTTCCCATGTATCTGCTGCCCTTGTCCTTGTCCTTCTAAATGGAAGTGGCCATGGGTTTGGAAAGTACTGTCTAAGGATCTTTGTGAGTTTCTGCAGTGCATCTTGTAGGTAGTACACACTCCTGTTCCTGAGCATTGATGGTGGATGGAGTGGATGCGTAGGCCACACTTGTATTCTGTGGAATGTAAAAGAAGGTGGGGTGGGGGGGGTACTTTGGTTTTAGATTTTGGGATCTTGAAAGGAATTAAGAGAGAGAGAGGGACAGCGTTCAGAGCATAACCTTAAAGTTAGTATCGAGCAGTTCAGGAGAGAAGTTGAAAACCACTTGTTTACACAACGTGTGGAACTGTCTCCCACAAAAAAAATTGATAGTTGAATCTCAACTCAGTATTTTAAATCTGAGATCAATAAATGTTTGCTAGCTAAGGTTATTGAGGATGTGATGCTCAGGCGTTGGATGGAATTAGGAGACTGATCAACCATGTTCTGCTTGAATGAAGGAACAGATTAAATATAATAATTTTATGTAACAGTCTCATAACTCCTACCCGTTTGCATTCTACAAGTGGGTGATTGAACTGCCCAATGATTGCAATAAGTGATAAATTTGGCAATAATCCCCATCATCCCTGCAAGTAAGCTGTCGCTCTGGAAGGTAGGCATTGTTAACATACAAACCCTTTTTAAAAAAGGAAACTGAATTTTCCCAGTGTACTGCCCAAATTCCTTCCTTTAAACAGCGAAAGTAGTTGATAAACCTCCATTTCCATGTTAATGGTGGGATTGCAGTAAACGTAAGTTGTTTGCTGTTTTACCCTGCTCAATAAAATTTGCTGCACTGTAGCATTATTCACTGAGGGGAAGGATTTTTTTTGAGATTTTCCAAAGAGAGGCGAAAAAGCTCTTTTCAATTGCCAATCCATATTGTTTGTTAAATATATGAATCCCATCAGTAGATTGCATCTTTATCTGCGGCTCCGTGTTTATTCTGTGATGTGGTCGATTGTTTTATTTTGCTCTCAATGAGCTGTTGCAGTGCAGCAAAGGAATGTTCCTATCATTTCCACTCTCTGTACTGCATTTCCTGATTGACAATGATGAATTGTTAACAGCTCTCCGAAAATAAACAGAATATAACAAATGTGACATCATGTTACCTCTTGGGGATGATCTTCATACCTCATTTGTATGATATTAAAATGTCATGGGCCTTTTACATGTGAAAAAGAGAAAACTAGCAAGGGAGGACATTAAGTTCATCAAGACTTGCTGACCTGGCAGCTCTGAATGTTTTCTCTGTGTCCCTGAATACCGTGACCTCTGTCTCCTTTTTGACAAACTCCGCTTAGGGTGAGGTAGATGCTGTTTGATTGGACAGTGGGCAGCACAACCTCAGGGTAAGAACTCACCCATTTCAGACTGAGATGAGTAGAGTTTTCTTCACTTAGAGGAGTGCAAATCTTTGAAATGTCCCACATTGTAGCTGATTTCTTAAAAATATCCAAGAAGAGGACAACAGGCCTTTGTGCTGTAAGGGAGTCAATGGATATGGGGTTTGGGTGAGAAAATGGAGTGAATGTCCAACATAAGCCATGGTCTTATTAAATAATAGAGTAAGCATGAGGAGGCAATATAAAGGCTAGTGATAACATTTCCTATGTTCTTCAGAACAGCACAATTGATTCTGCAAGTAGTGAGTACATCATTAAGTTCCAAATTAATAAATTAATTTCTTTAAGTATTGTCCTAACTCAATTTTGTGCCACCGTCTGATTTGCTGGTTACACTAATGTATGTAATTACTTTTTAGAGGCAAGAGTAGCAAATGTTATATGACTGTCAGGCATTCATTGTCAACTTGACACGATAGCCACACACTTCTCTCTAACTCCAGACGGTTGCAATTCTCGAGATTGAAGCATAATCTGGTTTTGTGCAAATATAGTGCCAGGAGTGAGGAATTGCTGAACTGATGGTGTTCCCAGTGACAGAAGAAGCCATGGCCAAGATAGCTGTTGGTTTGGGTGAGCAATAAAGATGATTATTACACGATTGAAGAAGAGCGAAGTGATGTCCTGGCCAACATTCCTTCCCTGACCATCACCTAAAACAGGTAGATTGGTCATTCATCCCATTTGTTGTGTGTAAGGTCGGTCTGTGGGTGAGTTGGTGACCGTATCTGCCCCTCTGACAATAGAAGTTCAATACATCAGGAGTAATTCACTGTTTCAGAAGCCCTTTCGAATGTCCTGATGATGTAGAAGATGCTTGTTTGAAGAAGCCATTTCTTACAAACATGAAAGAAAATTCATTTTACAATTTAGAGAAATGCAGCTAGCATTTGGCTAACCACAAGTGAGTGGTCATTGATTTTCAATTCTTATGCATAGACCTTTTGTTGAATTGAGACATGTTGCTAACGCCTTTTACCTTGTAGTCATGAGGACAAATGCAAGAATGTGAAATTTCAAACAATCACAACAACTGAGTGCAGGGGAAAAGGGTGCTGTTTGATTGGCAAGTCGACTGTGGCCAAGGTAAAAGCAATGAGGAACTGTAGGCTCCATTAATTCAGAAAACGCACAAAGCCTGTACATTTCCTTTTGTTTTCAGAGGATGGGACTCTGCCGATTCATTTATATAAATTGCAACAGGTAAATGAGCCATGTTACGAGCTGAACTGATCATTCAAACCTGGTTGTTACTGCAGCTATTGTCATCAACATTCACTGTCTGAACTACACAAGGAACGTTACAAAGTAACTGTTTAAATAATAATAGTGACTCTAATCAGAAAGTCATTTATAGCTGTGTTCAGGATGCTATGAGGGACCATATAAATGTATATTGGCTCCTTCGATGAATTTTACCAACTGTCAGTGGGCAAAGGCTGCTCTACAAAGCATCTAAAAATATAGCCAGTCCATGGCTTTCGACCAGGTGTTAGTTTGAACAGTTGTTCTTGAATATATGAAGAGTTTTGCAATAAAGAGAACTATTTGTAGTTGATATAAAGTGATGAACGGAAACATTTCCACTGGTTGGAAGCCAATTGATGATCCTGGTTCTTCCCAAATGAGACTTCTGAAAATAGCATCCATTGGGTCTTATTCGCAGAAACATTCAAGTCATGTGAGAAATCCCCCATCGTCCACTCTATTTGTTCCTCTATCACACCGTGAGCTATTGCCTCGGACGTTTCACAAGCCTTTTCCATTTTTAGACAAAATAGCTTCGGACAGCTGCAGTGTTATGGCCTTGTGACATATGGTTAATACTATCAGAGGGTGAAGTGGTAAGGTTTTAGCTCTGGCTTTTATAAGCATGAAGAGGTCACAGAGCTTTGAATACCAACATAAACAGGGCTTGAAATCATCAGAATAAGACTGTGGTAAACCATGTTCTTGCCAGTCTTGTTCTCAAACACAAGATCTCTTTCATGTTCTCTCTAAACAACTAGGAAGGATACGTCAGCAGAGTCTGCCTGCAAAGTGTTATGAACCAGATCAACCCCCCTCAAAATATATTAAGAAGATAGCCTAGACCCAAACATTTTCTTATTTTAAAGGCAAGTGTAAGGTGTTGTGTTCCAGATGCAATTCGATTGGTCAAACTGCTTGACGTTAAGCAAAACAAACTCTATTCGTCCACTATGGTTAAAATACAACAAGAGAAAGAAGACATTGAAATAACAACTCTACTGGAAAACTTTACAGAATAATAGGTTATTATCTAATGAACAGTAACTGTTCCAATATAATAATATCCATAAACACACCGTTAGCAAAAGGCAAATTCAGTAAAATAGATTGTTTCAAGGCAATTCTCCAATGAGAGAGAGTGTGTGTGTGTGTGTGTGTGTGTGTGTATGTGTGTGAGAGAGAGAGAGAGAGAGAAACAGTAATAGGGAGAGATGTACTGCACTTGCCACCCAACAACAACTGCTACCGAAAACTAAAAGCTAAATTCTTGGTTCTGTGGGACCTTGCACCACCCATTCAGGCTGCTTCTATTGTCCCTGCCTTAGGGGGGAAAAAGTCCAAGGGCTTCCAAGCTTTCAATAGCCAGCTCAACATCTTTGCCTCAAAACCCTTTTTCAGGGAAAAAAGACAGGATAAAATACACCTCTTAAAGCCACTGTATTGTCACAAAGGTATTGGGGAAGGGAAGAAAAAATGCATTTTATAACACTTTTAATGACAGTGGACATTTTAACCACCTGATAGATCTCCAATGCCAGTCTTTCCTTCATTAGAAAAAAGGATCAAAACTGTTAACAATATTCCAGATGTGGCCTGACTACTGCCTCGTATAGATTTAACAGGACTTCCCTGCTTTTATACTCCATTCCTTCGCACATAAAGGCCAACGTTGCATTGGTCTTTCCTATTACCCACTGAACTTAGATGCTAGCTTTTTGTGACTTACGCATACGGACCTCCAAATCCCACTGACCTGAAGCTTCTGCAGTCTTTCTCCATTTAACTAACATTTAGCTGCCGCAGTTTGTAATCTTTCGTTTTCTCTTGTAATATTCCATCTGCCAAGTTTTTGCCCACTCACTCGGCCTATCTCTCTGCAGACTGTGTTTTCCTCGCCACTGCCTTCCCACCTATTTTTGAGTCCCTGCAAACTTCACTACACTTTGTCTGGGGGCGTCAGTTGGCTGGATGGCTGTTTTGTGATGCAGAGTGAAACCAATAGTACACGTTCAATTCCTGCACTGGCTGAGTTTACCATGAAGGGCTCTCCTTCTTGATCTCTCCCCTTGCCTGAGACAGTGACCCTCAGGTTAAACCATCACCAGTCATCACTCTCAGAGAGAGTCTACGGATCTCCGGGACTATGGCAACTTCACCTTTTTTAAAACCACATTCATTTCCCTCAGTCAAGTCATTAATATGCATTAAATATATTGACACCAATTAATCAAGTCTAAAATTAGGACCACAGTGACCATGAAACTATCACCATTTGGCAGAAAAACCCTTCTGGCTCTCTTTCAGGGAAGGAAATCTGTCATCCTTCCCTGGTCTGGTATACATGTGACTCTGTACCAGCAAATGTGATTCAATCTTAACTGCCTTCCGTAATGTTCTAGTGAGTCACTCAGTTAGTGGGGAGTCACTCTCTCACACACACACGCTCTCTCTCTCACCCACACACACTCGTTCTTTCTCTGTCACTCTCTCACACACACTGTCTTTCTCTGTCACTCACTCTCACTCTTTCTCGCACACACACACAGATACATAGCGATGCTCACATCCCATGAAAGCATTAGTAATGGGTACCCTTTGACATCGCAGTACTCCTTCAATACTGCACTGGCGTGGCAGCCTTGAGTTTCATGCTCGGTTGCCGGAATGAGACTTGAACCTGGACCCTTTTAACTTGGAGGTGGGAGAGCTACCGACTGAGTTAATCTGACACTCAAATGGGAGAGGGATCCCAACGAGTGGTCTGGTGAAGTCCAGTCAGTAGCGTTATGCAGCTGAATGCAACGGTGATTTCATAGCGACAGTGCAAAACAAAACCCAATTTGCTTTGCAGCAGCTCAGGGCGAAATGTTGATCAGGTCTCTGGGAAATGAACATGCTGGAAAATGTTGCTATTTGTTCTATCACTGGGCTCTCTGTTGAAGTAGCGCAGTCAAATCAGCTGGGAGCTCAGTGTAAGTAGCTGCTAACTCATCAGAGAGAAAGTTAGCTGGTGGTGAGTTGATCCTGAAGATCACCACACCTCAAGCAAGTGGTGAGGTTGAGAAGGCCAGATGACCTCAGTGGCAGGGGAATTGAACCCACATTGTTAGTGTCACACTGCACCTCAAACCAGCCTCCACAAGGTGGGTTAAAATAATGTGCCAATTTGAGGACTAAAGGCTGGAGCATTGTAGAGTTGAACTTGTGTCATTGTTTTAATATTCAGAGTGACAACATGGCAGTCAGTTAATATCAGTCCATCACTAATTGCTCCCTGCTATTTCAATCACACTGAGCCAGTTGAATAAATAATAGTCCCACAGTGGCTGGAGGTCAAAAGCCAACAGGCAGTTGTCTTCGGTCCTGTGCAGCTGGGATATTGTTGCCTAAAGAGAACAGTGGACTGAGCACAGTAATGAGGCTGTTCCTCTGTGTCTGCTGTTATGGATGGATTTCTGACCAATGAAAACCCTGTCGAAAGTTTTTATAACCTTTTGGTGTTTCAAACATGCATCCACTGTGTCAGTAGGAATTACAGCAACAGTTCATCTCACTAACAATTGCAGTTCTCCGAAAACCAATCAGTTGGCACCTCAATAAAAGTCAATCTAATCAATTCTCCTCAAATCTGGAGAACTAAGTGTTCCATCTATATCTTTTTTTTTCAAAAAAACACCTGGTTCCTATCAATCTTTTCCATTCTAAACCCCTGTGAATTATTGTGTGTATTCTTATTTATAATGGATGTTTCCTACACAAACTGCACTTATACTTTAAGTACAGTTCCTCCCAATGAGGCCTCTAGTTCACACTCCCTTTCTCTCCAGTCTTTGCCTCTGAGTTTTCTGTGTGTCTCTAAATCCAGCTTTTTGAGCCTTTGGATTTTAACAGTTCCATGTTCTCCACTGCACAGACCCTGAGCTCTGGACTTCCCTCCGTAAACCTCTGTCTTTCCTCCTATTAAGATGTCCCTCAAAACCCACCCGTTTAACCACATTTTGTTCACCTTCCCAAATATTTTGATTTAATTTGAATTATTGTTGTCGCATGTACCGAGATACAGTGAAAAGTGTTGTTTGATGTGTATAAAGGCAGATCGTACCATACAAAGTGCATCAGGGTAGCAGGACAGAGTGCAGAGTACTGTGTTACAGCCACGGAGAAGGTGCAGAGAGAGAGAGAGAACAACATTAACATTTGAGAGGTCAACTCGAAAGTCTGATAACAGTGGGGAAGAAATTGTTCTTGAATCTGTTTGCACGTGTATTAAAATTTTTATAACTTCTGCCCAATGGAAGAGGGTGGAAGAGAGTATAGCCGTTGTGGGAGGGGCCTTTGATTGTGTTGGTTACTTTCCTGAGACAGCAGGAAGTATAACTGGAGTAAATGGAAGGCTGGTGTGTGTGATGGACTGGGCTGTGTTCCCAACTCTCTGTAGTTTCTTGCAGTCTTGGGAAAAGCAGTTGCCATACCACGCTGTGATGCATCCACATATTGGCTTTGTATGGTGCATCTATAAAAATTGGTAAGAGTCTTTATGGACATGCTGAATTTCCTTAGCCTCCTGAGGAAGTAGAGGCATTGCTGTGCTTTCCTGACTGTTGTGTCAATGTGGGTGGTCCAGGACAGACTATTGGTGAGCATCACTCCCAGGAACTTGAGAGTCTTGACCATCTCCACTTCAGCACCATTGATACAGACAATGGCGTGCCTTCCACTATGCTTCCTGAAATCAGTGACCAGCTCCTTCGTTTTACTGACATTGACGGAGAGATTTTTGTTTTTACCTCAGCCCACGAAGCACTCCATCTCTTTCCTGTACACACTCCCGTTGTGTTTGAGATCCAACCTACGACAGTAGTGTCGTCATCAAACCTGTAAATGGAGTTGGTGTGGAATTTGGCCACACAGCCATGAATCTATAGCTGGAGACTGAGAACCCAGCCTTGTGGAGCACCGGTGTTGAGGAGTTTGGTAGAGGAGGTGTTGTTTCCTATTCTTTCTGATTGTGGTCTGTGGGTCAGGAAGTAAAGCATCCAGTTATGGAGTGAGGGAGCCAAGGCGTAGGTTTCGGAGTTTGGAGAGATACAGTTTTTGGAATATGGTGTTGAAGGTGGAGCTGTAGTCAATAAGTAGGAGCCTGACGTAGTTATCTTTGTTATCCAGATGTTCTAGGGATGAGTGTAAGGCCAGGGAGATGGCGTCTTCCATGGACCTGTTGTGATGGTAGGTGAATTGCAAAGGAAAGAGGCAGTCTGCTGGGCTGTTGCTGATGTGAGCACTTCATGATTATGGAATTCAGAGCCACTGGGTGGTGGCCACTGAGGAATGCTGCATGGTTTTTCTTTGGCACTGGGATGATGATGGTTTTCTTGAAGCAGGTGAGGACTTCAGATTGTAGTAAGGAGAGGTTGAAGATGTCTGCCAATACTCCTGCCAGCTGGTCTGCATGACTGAAATTATATTTGTTGGTGCTCCTACAGAGTGCCTTAAGATATCGTCTTATGTTAAAAGGTGCTAAATAAATACAATTTGCAGTTGTTGTGATTGATAAGATGCTAGTTTTTAAAAAAGCACATTACGGCAAGCCACAAATGCACAGCAGAAATTGAGACAGATTGCTTGAGATGAAGGAACTTGGAATTAACAGGATTACACTGTAATGGTGCTTTGCTGAAAAAGATAACAAAATTAAATCTGCCGTCTGCTTTTAAATTAAATTTGTGTTGGAGGAATGTATGAAGATAATGCTTTCAAAGAGTATAGAATTGGCTGGGCCTTAAAGATACAGTGTGATCAGGTTCCAGACTCATGAGGTGGAATTTTTTTGTTCCAAAAAGGATGAAGGAAGTGGAGAGAAATGCCACAGTTAGAACCTGATTCCCCACCAAACTGGGAACACAGACTGAAAGCACACACGATGAACGGATTTGTTATTCCTTGTCTCTCACTTCACCAACTAAGCTCAAATACACTTTCCCCACTGCCATAACTGAGAATTCCTGACTGGAAAGGACATCATTTATTGTTGAACACCAAAACAGAGCGAATATTCTTGGCTTACATAAGCTAGTCCCAGCCTGGGACAGAGAGTCTTTATTTTTATTTTTTTTTTCTCTTTTTTCTTGCGTACGACTGCACTTTTTTTCCTCCATCACCAAATGCCAGGTCTGCTTTTTTTTTTAATAGAATGTCAAATTGTCACAACTTAAATATCGTCTAATCAACGTGCTCAGAGATATTATTGTACATTCTGGTCCAGAGGTAGGGACACTACCATTGCAGCACAAGAGCCGTTCCTGAGTCAATGCACTGTTGTGCAGTCAAATGTATAGTTTTAGCGAAACCTACAATAGAAGAGCGAACAAAGCGAACATTGATCCCACAGAAAGTGAATCTGGAGAACTGGAAAATAAGAAGATAACAGTTGAAATCGAACAGGGATTTTGTGTTGGTCTTCACTATAGACAATACAAGTGACATCGCAGAAGTTGCTGTAATTCAGGCACTGAAAGGCAGAAAGGAGCTCAAAAAGAATTACAATCACCAGGGAAGCAGTATTGACTAAATTGCTGAAGATGTGTGCTGACAAGTGCCTGGGTCCTGATGGACTTCATTCACATATGCACCATTATTATTTGTTGAGACTGTCTTAGTCAGAGAGTTAAATATATTGGCATGCTACAAGGTTGGCGGCCAATGCTGACGACTGGTAGTTAGGGATGGTTTCTTCACCATGGAAGAAACAATGTTCTATTTTTCTGTTCACTCTTTATTGAATCTTTGTTGGTGTGTGGTGTTATACTCTCCACTCTGTGAGACACTGCTAAACGTGAAGGCTTAGCTGGCCCTCCTTTCTCCACAAAAACATTGTCTCAGAGTAGTCTCAGTGGGGTAATTGAAATAGGTGAATGCAAAGCCCTGAACAGGCTCTGCCAGTCAATATGCCGAGATGAGAACCCATTTGGACAGCACTAAGCCTTCCCTCTACTGCTCTGCTGCTCTCCATCTCCCATTGTTCTTGGTGGTGCAGGTTCAAAGGGCTGAATGATCTAATCCTGCTCCTATTTTCCATGTTTCTATTACCCCGCCCCCCACACCCTCCCCCTCCCAGCCCAGCCATGGAATACACCAAGTCTTCTGTGTTCCTTCAGTTCTGGCCCATTGTTTATTGGTGCCATGTCTTCAGCCTCAAGTTTTAGAGTTCCCGTTAAATCAACACTCTGTCTCTCTCTGTGCTCCAGCAAGATGATGGTCTTTAAAACACACGCCTTTGACCAGATTTTGGTCACCTGTCCTAATGTCTCCTTCAGTAGCTTAGCATTAACATTTATTTGATTCTGCTCATGCAAAACACCTTGCATGTGATCAAGAGTAGGCCATTCAGCCCTTCAAGACTCCTCCACCGATGAGTAAGACCATGACTGATCAGATTACTCCACATTCCCGCCTGTCCCTTATGAACGCGTTGCCCCCCCCCCCGACTTACTTAACAAAAATCTATTTATCTCTGTTGTAAAAAGTTCAAGGACGCTGCTTCCGAAGCCTTTTGGGAAAGAGTTTCAAAGAGTTTCCAAAGAAATGATTCTCCTCTCTCTTTCGAATATAGACCTCTTACATTTAACCCACACTTGAAATTCTCCCAGATACAGAAACATTCTTACCACCTCCATCCTGTTATGCCCACTTAGAATCTCATACATTTCAATTAATTTGTCTCTTACTCTTCTCACCTCCAGCAGTTTCAAGCCTATCCTGTCCAAGTCTTTCCTCGTGAGCCTAGCCTGCCCATTCCAGATATTGGTGTTGTGAACTTTTCCTGAACTGCCTCCATTGCATTTACATCTTTCCTAGGGCAGCATGGTGGCTCAGTGATTAGTACTGCTGCCTCATAGCACCAGGAACACGGGTTTGATTCCAGCCTCAGGCAACTGTCTGTGTGGAGTTTGCACATTCTCCCCGTGTCTCCGTGGGTTTCCTCTGGGTGCTCCGGTTTCCTCCCACAGTCCAAAGATATGCAGGGTAGGTGGATTGGCCATGCTAAATTTCCTGTAGTGTTCAGGGATGTGTAGTTAAGTAAAGAGACCACAGTGCACAGTGCTCCAAATGTGGTCTCACCAAAGGTCTGTATAACTGAAGCATAATCTCCCTATTCTGGTGTTCCAGACCCTCACAATAAGTGATAACATTCCATTAACCTGTTACTTGCTGTATCTACATTCTAACCTTTTATAAATCATGGATTAGGATACACCAATTTCTCTGCATCTCAGGCATCTGCAATCTCTCACTAGATAGAAAACATTTTTATTCTTCCTGCTAAAATTGACAATTTCACATTTTCCCACCTTTGCATAGCATAATTTCCTAACTACCTTTATGTTATCAGCAAACTGAGCAAGCATACATTTGGTCCACCCATCCAAATCATGTAAATAAATAGTAAAATGATGAGGCCCCAATATTGATCACTGTGGCACACCACCTATCACATCTTACCTACCAACAAATGACCTTTTTATGCTGACTCTCTATTTTCCAGTAGCCAGCCAGTCTTCTGTCTAAACCAAAGTGTAACACCCTGCATCGTGAGCTTTTCTATTCCGCAGTAATCTTTGATGTGGAATCTTATCAAATCCCATCTGGATATCTAAGTACAATACATCCATCTTTGCCCTCTTATCCACAGTAAATGTTGCTTTCTTAAAGTGCCCCAATAAATTGGTTAAATTTCCTCTTGATGAAACCATGTGGATTCTGCCTGATGACCTTGAACTTCTCCCAATGCTCTTCCAGAATCTCTTTAATAATGGCTTCCAACATCTTCCTATCACAGACATCAAGGTGACTGTAGTTGCATGTGTTCCGTCTCGTTCCCTTTCTGAATAAAAGGTCTCCTGTCACTGTTTCTCAATCCAGTGGAACCTTTCCAAATCTAGGAAATTTTGGAAAACTAACATCAATGGATCAAATGAATCAGTGGCGGCAATGGCCTAGTGATATTATTGCTGGACTGTTAATCCAGAGACCCAGATAATGTTCTGGGGAATTGTGTTTGAATCCTGCCACGGCAGACGGTGGAATTTGCATTCAATAAATATCTGGAATTAGCAATCTAATCCATTGTCAATTGTTGGAAAAACCCATCTGGTTCACTAATGTCCTTTAGGGAAGGAAACTGCCATCCTTACCTGGTCTGGCCGACATGTGACTCCAGACCCACAGCAATGTGGTTGGCTCTTAACTGCCCTCTGGGTAATTCAGGATGGGCTATAAACGATGCCTAGCCAGCAACACCCTCGTCCCGTGAACGAATAAAGAAAAAAAAAACTATCTCACTGGCCATTTCTTTTAAGCCCGGGGATGAACAAAGTGAAAGATGAACTCTGTGAAGCCTCTGTGGAGTGAGATGCACTTAGTGTTCCAGTGTTGGATCTCATTTGTGTCAGAACCTTTTGTACTAATGAATTCAAAGTACACATTAGGAATGTTTATTATTGAAGGTGAATTTTCCCAGCTGCCAGGTTTTTAGTATCAGAGATAATAGGAACTGCAGATGCTGGAGAATTCGAGATAACAAGGTGTAGATCTGGATGAACACAGCAGGCCAGGCAGCATCATAAGAGCAGGAAGGCTGACGTCATCCTTCCTGCTCCTATGATGCTGCTTGGCCTGCTGTGTTCATCCAGCTCTACACCTTGTTATCTCAGGTTTTTAGTATGACTGACTTTGTTACTATCAGATGCAAATACTTCCTTCAATGGTTGCAATAGTTTGAAGGGTAAACTATTGCATGGACAGATTGCCTCAGTCTGTCTTCTCCAGGAAAGTGTCAAGAGCATCTTTAGTGTAAAATGAATCACGGTGTGCCTGAATTATTAGGTCCCGTCATTAGTGAAGCTCGAAAGCTGACTGAAAAATATACATACTATTTGTTCCACATCCTCCTAGCCCAACTTCAATCCACAGTGAATTTAACACAGTTGCATTGGATTTTAGTCCCTAAGGCTGGCTTCATATTTGAAGTGACGAATGCAGCAATGAGTCTGGGATCTACTGGTAATCACAGAGGGGAGAGAGAAGGAACCCAGCAAGCTAGCACATGGACAGCAGGTAATCAGGAAGGCTAATGGAATGCTGGCCCTTATTTCAAGGGGTTGGAACATAAGAATAGGGAAGGCTGACTGCAACTGTACAAGGTGCTGGTGAGACCCACATCTGGAGTACTGTGAGCAGTTTTGTCCCCTTATTTAAGGAAAGATATTATACTATTGGAGACAGTTCATAGAAAATTCACTAGGATGATCCCTGTTAGGGAAGGATTGACTTATGAGCAAAAGTTAAACATGTGGGGACTCGGAGATATCAAGAACTGCAGACGCTGGAGTCAGAGTCCATACTGGAGGTCCATAGTGGAGCTGGAGGAACACAGCAGGACAGGAAGCATCAGAGGAACAGGAAAGTCAGGAAGAAGGTCCCAACCCGAAACGTCGACATTCCTGCTCCTCTGATGCTGCCTGACCTGCTGTGTTCCTCCAGCTCCACACTGTATTGACTGGAATTTACAAAGTTGAGAGGTGATCTCGTTGAAACATATAGTAATCTTCAGTGAAACGAAAACAGAAATTGCTGGAGAAGCTCAGCAGGTCTGGCAGCATGGGTGGCAAGAAAGCAGAATCAGGTGCAGTTTTGAAGAAGGGTCACTGGACCCGAAATGTTGTCTCTGCTTTCTCTCCACAGATAATGCCAGACCCGCTGAGGATTCTTAAGGAAATTGACAAGGCACATGCTGAGAGAACATTTCTCCTCATGGGAGAGCCTGGGACCAGAATAAAGGGGCTCCAATTTAAGACTGTGATGAGGAGGAATATCTTCTCCGAGGATTGAGTGTCTTTGGAACTCCTTGCCACAGAGAGCTGTGCAGGGCAGGGTCTTTGTGGATATTTATGGCTGAGGTAGACGGATTCTTGATCAGTACGGCAATCAAGGGTTACAGGGAAAGGGCAGGAAAGTGGATGTGAGGAATGTCGGATCAGCCATGACCCTGTTGAATGGCAGAGCAGGTTCGAGGGGACGAATGGACCACTCCTGTCCCTATTTCTTATGGTCTTATTAAGAGAGAGCACCTCCACATAAATCACAGTCATTTCAATATGCCAGAGCAAAATCAAATGGTAGACAGTAAGATTAGGTTTTGCAATGTTTGTTGAATTCAAGATAAACTAGTAAAGCCATTTTTTCATGTTGTAGTTTGAACACATTGCCTTCTATACCTTTCCCATCAATGTTGATGAGGTTAAATGAAGATGTTTGGGAGGAGGCTCCAGAATGGATCTATTGGATGAATTGGCCTGTTTCTGCGCTTGAAATACTGCAGATATCACTGGTACTGTAAGTGAGACATAAATGTGGAATAAAGGATGAGTTGATGGCTGCTTAGAATGAAAAATCATCTTTGTTCATAATAAAATCAGATGTTACACTGTTTAACAATAATGGAAGCAATATATTTTTGGAACAAGGACTGTATTATTCTGCCAACAAGAGATAATAATATGCTGAAGGAAGAACTAGCATTTACATGGAGTCTTATCATGTCTTGAATGTCTCAGAAAGCTTGACAATCAATGGAGTAATTTTGAATGTTTTATGTAAGCAAATGCAGCGCAGAATTTATACACAGCGAAGTTTCACAGTGTATCCTCTGGTTTTAATGTACTGTTTAAGGATCACAGTTGGTTAAAGTGTGAGGAAAACCTCCTGTTTTCTTGAGCATTATTGTGTTGAAAAGTCAGCTTTTCAGACAGTGCAGCCTCCCTCAGTATTTCCTCTGGAGCCAACTTGAGTTAATTCCTTAAACCCATAAAAGAACTGAACTCATAACAGTATAAATCGAAGTTAGAAAAATGCTGATGTGCAAACCGTTTCTTTCTCCAATTGCTCCCAAGGACCTAGTGCTGTGGGAGCTTGCTGTGTACAAATTGGCTGCTATGTTTCTGACATTACACCACACTTTGAAACCTACTTTATTGGCTGTAAGCTGCTGAAGTCATGAAAGACGCTATACAAATGCAAGTTGCTGTTACCATACCTCTCCAACAGCAATTTAAGATATCCCTGTAAACTGCGTTAATAATTAGTTCATTATTTCTAACCTTTTGTGGTAATGCTTTAGCTTCATTAGCTGACTAATTACATCTATTTTGTATACAATATCTGTGTTCAGATTCTCCATATCATGTTTCAGCAAAAACTCAGGTGTAATTACTAGATTTTTCTCTCAGGTTAAAACATAAATAAGCTGGTGACAATAGTTTTGATGCAAAGCTTTCATTTTAACTTATTTGTTAAAATTTTAAAAAAGACAAGTTTCAATTAGAGAATTGAAGAGGGGTGCAATTTAAGATTTGTATTGAGAAAAATAAATCAATCTTCTGCAGACAGTCATTACTTCTGAATTTGTAGGATAATCAAAGGTGTGTGCTGTAATTACTGTGAGATTGCGGGCTGGAATTACTCTTTACAAGTCGCAGTCTTGAGGGATGCACTAGAGCGTGCGACCTCTGGGACAATTTTCAATTTCCAAAGGGCCTGCAGGGTTGGAGGTGAATGTAAACCTGTTGGTTTTCAATTACTGACCCACTGATGTCCTTACAGGGGTCTGTTTGGAACACAACTAAATTCTTTGCTGAACAAAGTTGAACAGTCGGGTGCACATTCATGCATGCCATCAAGGTTAAAAGCGAAGAAAATCTCTTTTCACCCGTCCATTTTTTGGTGAGAAAGGTAGGCTCCACCTGTCCTAGCCCTTGGGCCCTAACCTCAAGCTGACATCCGTGACCACTTGTACCATCTTTATCCTCCCGCACCTTTTTGTGAGCTGCCTCCCCTCATCAGTGAGGCAATGGCAGACCCCAAAATGGCAGCTGGCTACCTTTGTCACCGGTGCTGGTCAGGAAGATCCCAACTCTTGGAGGTTCTCGCAAATCAGCCCATTGACATTTAAAAATACAGTCACCAAAGAAAAGCATTTCGGATTCAGGCTCTGAATTGGAATCTGAAGCAAAATCTAATACCTAATTATTGAAAGCTTCTTCTGATTGAAGCTTTTAGAGCTTATTCACTGACATTTTTTTTCGATTTCATTGAGAAAACAAATGAACTAAAGTTCTGTTACATTTTTCACATTGTACTCAGAGGCAAGTATATTGATGCATTACGAAAGGCTGCAGACCTCTCACACACAGTCAATCTTCTATTTTCTGGGAGGTCATCCACAGAAAAAAAACCCTTCAACTGGGAGGATTATTAACAAAGCAAATGGATTGGCATCATCTCCAACTAGGGCCAGGTTTCACTGACCTAAATCCGGGACCCCAAAATATCTTTGAGTGACGCTCAATCGCAACATGTGGAAAATATCATGTTAGAATGTTATTACATTACAAACCTCCCAATTCAGAAAGCTATAGAATATTTCTTAATGTTTCTCAAAATATATTTTCAGTAATGTTGTTAAATTTCTGAGAACGCAGGAGAGTTTTTTTTAATTCACAAGATGAGCCAGCATTTATTGTCCATGCCTAATTGCCTAGAGGACAGTTCAGAGTCAACCACATGCTGGCAAATCTTTTTAACCTTCCATTTTATGACAGACACAAGAATAGCAAATTTCAAAAGCAGTCGCAGTTTTTACTGCATGAGAAAAGGATGTTGATGGGTTTGCAAGTTGATTCTGTATCAGCAGCTTAAAACACCCACAGAACCCTTGAGATTTTATGCTTTAAGATGAGACCGTAGTTGTTTAATTGATTACTTCTATCCTTAGCAGTCAGAAATTTTGTGGATATCTTTGTCTTCTTAGTGAATGGATGTTTCTTTGATTCACTACTAACTGAATATTGTCTTTCAAGAGGCTAAAAGAACACAGGAAGAGAGAGTTTTCATGTTCCACTATTACAAATCCAGTTTTTCGCTCTGGTTTTCCCAAAATCACGTGCCTGAGACACAGTTCATTTGTGTATCTCAATGTCTGGCTTCATTGCTTATTCCCAGCTAGGATAATTAGCAGGCAGGTCTTCCATCCTAATATATGAAACTTAGAGGAAGGTGTAACCAGGAGATACAGTTCTGAATGACTGGTTTCAGTCATTTTCATGATAAATTAGTTTCAGTTCAGACTAAGTCTTGCTTATTGATGATTTCATAAACCTGGTCAGGTGATAAATTTGGCAAACTTAAGTCAGTTTTTTTTATTTTTATAAAAACCACTCTGGTCAGTAAAAAGTCCTAAATGTTAAGAATCAACTACTGGAAGTCAAAAATTGATAGTCCATTTCACCACTATCCTAGAATCTAGAACAAGGGGAGACAATTTCAAATTAAGAGATCACCGATTTAAGGCAGAGAGAGAAATGAATCTTTGGAATTCTGTGCCTCAGAGAGCAGTTAAGGCCGTGTCATTTTCTGATCCAACCGTGAATGTATCCTAATTTTTGATTGAAAAGGGAGTCAGCCATGGTCTTATTGCAGAGCAAGTTTAAGAAGAGCAAACAGCGTGCTGCTGCTCCAGTGTCTTATTTATTAATAGCAAATGCTTGATATCTGAAATGAAAGCAAATTGGGAAATTGTTCCATTTCATTCTTGGGTTACAAAGTTGTGGGGGCGGGGGGAGTTTATTTTAAAAAAAAGCAAATTGAATCCTACCCAGAACACTTACCTGTCCTCCAGATGCTTACTTGGGAACCTGTGGTGCAGTTCCTGCTTTGATTTCTGTTCTCTGGATTCCTGCAGATGCAGAGACATGTTCTTAACACACCAATCACCCTGTTATATTTGCTTTCCACTGAGAATCTCTTTCGATTAGGCTGAATTTACATTCTTAAGCCTCATGTTTCAGAGCTGCCTGGCATTGGCATTGCAGTAATTCCTTGCAGCATCTTGTTGATTTAAATCTGGATGGTGGGATGGGATGATCATGCTTGCACCACAACCTCTAGAGGCTTTTGTCAGTCATCTGTTCACAAGGCCGTCCGTTGTTCAAAGCCTGGATCTCCAGGCGATGCTGGTTTCAGGAAATAGTTTGCCTATCGCCGTGGCGACAGTGTACCGCCATTGAATGCTAGCATCGTGGGGCAACTGAGCCTTTCTGCTTTGCAATGGCAGCCAGGAAGGCTGTGTTCCTCCCTGTCACATGCCAACGTGCAAAAGGCTCAATGAGCAGAAGAACTCTTGACAGTTTGCCATGTGGCTTCCCCTTTTAACCTTTGTGTGTGTGTGTGTTCCACCGGGGCTGCTGTGAAACAGACGTTTTGTGGAAGCGCATTCCCCGCTGCGGACATCAGTTGTGAAGATCGCTGCTAAGGTCCACAGTCTCTTTTACGCTAAAATCCTACCGTGTTCCCTCGGCAGGAGAATGGGCTGACAGAAAATGACAGCTTCCCAACAGCGTACTTTGTCACAAAGGCAGCTCGCAAACCAAGTGTTGCGCTTGGACATCTTACGGGGTGCAGGTGCTCCTCTGTGCTGTTGGGTCACAAGATTTTGAGCCAGCGATGATCATGGATCTGCAGCAAAAGCCCAACTCAGGATGGGGTGGGTGATTTGGCGCTCCAATAACCTTCCCTCAGACCATTCCTTTGCAGAATACTAACTTCAGTATTGCTGGAAAAAAAGGCATGTTTTGTCAAAGCTCTTTATCTTGTATTCATCAGGACGTACTGCAAGAATACCAATCCTAGGGGAAATACAGCACTTAATTTCAATGCCAGGAGAATGTCAATTGGTTGGTAAAAGGTCACTGATTGGTAGAAGTGCTGTCATGGAGAATGCACTCATTGATTCTGATTGACAGTTAATTGCCAGGCTTTGTTTAAATTTTAAACCAGGAAGGTTGACTCTGATTGGTCAAGGCATTGCCCTGAGTGTCCACTAGCCAATCAATTTGTATTCTCACCTCATGGAGTATGAATGTTGGGTTTTTTGCCCCCTTGAATTTGTGATCTTGTGAAATATCCTGATGAGGGCAGAATGAAATCGATACTTATATCCTCTCAGAATATCGTGCGTAGATTGAGTGATGGAGGCCAGAATGGAACTTGAATCTAAACGGTCTGTGCCAGAGACAAGACACTACCAAGTGAACCAGAGTTTGCCGTGCCATTTGAATTTGACAGTGTGTGTTTATTAAGATACACAGATGGAGCTGAGTTCAAGGCATTGTCTCTTTCAGGCTGTTGCTTGGGTACTACCTGGTTAAGAAACACTCTAAGTTTAAATTTAAAATTGTAATTGAATCCTACGCGAAACACTTACCTCTCCTCCAGAAGCATGTTTGGTAACCTGTTGCACAGTTCCTGCAGGTGCTGCTTTTATTTTTGTTCTCCAGGAGATACAGAGAGTAGTTCCTAACCACACAAAGCAAACAGTTGTACTTCCTTTCAACTGGGAATTTCATTTGATCAGGCGACATTGTCTTACTGTTTAAATGTGATTTACATTGCACTACTATGCTGGTGGCATGTCACTGGGCTAGTAATCTGGAACTCCAAGCTAATCATAGATTCATAGAATCCCTACAGGATGGGAGCAGAATATTCAGTCCACACCAACACTCCAAAGAGAGCGTCCCCAGACCCACCCACTACCCTATCCCTGCATTTCCCACCCCAGACACAATGGGGCAATTTAGCATAGTCAGGCCACCTAAACCACACATCTTTGGACTGTGGGAGGAAACCCACACGGATACGGCGAGAATGTGCAAATTCCACACAGGCAGTTGCCCAAGGCTGGAATCGAACCTGGGTCCCTGGTGCTGTGAGGTTGCAGTGATAACCACTGAGCCACCATGTTGGCCTAATGTTCTGGGGGCCTGGGTTCAAATGCTGCCATGGCAGATGGTAAAATTTGCATTCAATAAAAAAAAGCTAGATTAAAATGTTGACTGAGAGGATGTTTCCCCTCATGGGAGAGTCTGGGACCTGAGGGCATAGTTTCAGAATAAAAGGGTGCTGATTTAAGGCTGAGGTGGACAGGAATTCCTTCTCTCTGAGGGTTATGAGTCTTTGAAACCCCTTGTCACAGAGAACTATGAGGGCAGAGTCCTGTTTAAGGCTGCGATAATTTCTTGATTAGTGGGGAATTGAGGGTTATGGGGAAAGGGCAGGGAAGTGGACGTGAGGAATGTTGGATCAGCCGTGACGCCATTGAATAGGGGAGGAGGCAGAAGGGCTGAATGGCTTACTCCTCTTCCAATTTCTTATGGTCTTAATGGTGACCATGCCACATTCAGTGTTGATTTGTGAAAACCCGTCTGGCTCACAAATATCCTGAAATGCCATCCTGAACTGACCTGACCTACATGTGATTCCTGAGCACTTAGCAATGTTGATATTTAACTCCCATCTGTACAATCACGATGTAGTGGTGCCGGTGTTGGACTGGGGTGGACAAGGTCAGAAGTCACGTGACACCAGGTTACAGTCCAACAGGTTTATTTGAAATCACAAGCTTTCTGAGCGCTGCCCCTTCATCACCTGAGTGTTCTGAAAGTTTGTGATTTCAAACGAACCTGTTGGACTGTAACGTGGTATCACGTGACCTCTGACTCTGTACAATCAGCACATGGGAACATAGCCTAGCCGCTAACACCCTTGATCAATTGAGAGTAAAAGGAAAATTAGGAAGGTTTTTATTGGTCGGAAGCTTGTTGTTTGTTCAGGGTGAAATGGCTCATTATTAATGTTGGAAAAACACATCCGGAAATTACTGACTTTCTTTCCTTCCTGTTAACTGTTTTAATGAGGGACACATTCCAGGCACAAGACTTTCGGTCATGTGATTTGAATTTAAACACTCCATTTTCTCTTTCCAGTTCGTCTCCATGACAGCATATCAGAAGAAGGGTTCCACTACCTCATTTTTGACCTGTGAGTAGCGACATACTTTTCCCCTATAAATACAACTTACTGCATCTTATTTTCACCCTGTTTTATGTTTGTCTGATAGCCGCAACTTGTCTTCTGTTGTTAACGTTCAACTCCTTTGAGCATGATGGATTTGGGCTGTCAGTGTTGGCACTCAACGTTAATGAGCGAAGAATAAACAAAACCCATATGTTCTATAAAATATGCAAAATTAACAGGCAAGAAAAGACCAGTTGGTGAATCAAGCCTGACCTACACTTCAGGTTAGGTAAACTCATTATAGTCCTGCTGGACCATAAGGTTGCTCCCTTGTTAGAGAGAGAGACATCTGAGCCAGAAAGCTGACGTTTCGGGTTGGGACCCTTCTTCGTTTTCTGAAGAAGGGTCCAGACCCAAAACGTCAGCTTTCCTGCTCCTCTGATGCTGCCTGGCCTGCTGTGTTCCTCCAGCTCCACACGGTGTTATCTCTGACTCCAGCATCGGCAGTTCTTACTATCCCTGAGAGAAATATCTGGTTGTGGTTTAATCTGAGGGTCACCATGCCTCAGGTGAGGGGAGTGGTTGAGATGGAAGCACTGTCATGGTAATCTCAGCTGGTACAGGAACTGAACCCATGAAGTTTGCGTCATGTTGTATTGCATACCATCTGTCTAGGCAACTGAGCTAACATAACCCATTAGGGTGGTTAATAAGGAAATGATAGACTGAAAGATACTTCATTTCCACTTTACAGCAGTGGAAAAGGACAAAATCCAGTGGAACAAAGGAGAAAAGTTAACCCCCTCCTTTTACTTAGAAACAAAAACAGAAGTTGCTAGAAAAACTCAACAGGGCTGGCAGCATCTGTGAAAATTTTTCCAGATTTTTCAGGTCTGGTGACCCTTCCTCAGAACTCAGTTCTGACCCGAAGGAAAAAGTCACAAATTTTTCGGGTCAGAACTGAGTTCTGAGGAAGGATCACCGGATCTGAAAAATTTGTGATTTTCTTTTTCTTCACAGATGCTGCCAGACTTGCTGAGCTTTACCAATAACTTCTGTTTTTGTTCCTGATTTACAGCATCCGCAGTTCTTTCAGTTTTTATTTCGGGTTTACTTGGAGGATTTATTAGTTTAAATAACCATTAGTGGAGAACATAATGGGACTAAAGGCCAGGAATAAAGGTATTGAGGACCCATCCACAATTATTAGAAGAGGTAGGTAAGGAAATTGCAGATGCATTACTTATAATGTCCCGAATCTCATTTTATCCGGAAGAGTAGTTGAACTATGTCAACAGCCAGGAAGAGGAAGTAGAGTTGTTTACCTAAGAGCGGGGACGACTGAGCGACGATCTGATTGAGGTGTTACAAAGGGGCATTTACAGGGTAGATGGGCGGAAACCTTTACCTGTAGTAGATGGGTCAATGACCAGGTGGTAAGAAGCAGGACCTCTAGAGAAAGTTTGAGGAAAGATGGTATTTTTCCACCCAGGCGGTTGTGGGTGCCTGGAACTCACTGTCGAAAAGGTTCGTACAGCTGAGAACCCTCAGGACATTTAGGAACTATTTAGATGAGCATGTGAAATGCCATAGCATACAAGGCTAGGTGCCATGTGCTGGAAAATGGCATTAGAATAGATGGATGTTTGACGCTCTATGACTCTGACTGTGGCTTAATTTTTGCAAGTCGTTATTTTTCTTCAAGACCGTAAGGCCTTTCTGTTTTATTTACGGGAATGAGTAATGCGTAGTGAGTTATCAAAAGAGACAAATGGGCTTTGGAGGTTTTGTGGTCCAGTGGGTAGTGTCCCTATGCCAGAGGAAGGAGCTCTGAGTTCGAGTCCCACTCCAAGTCTTGGTGGCCAAGGAAGATGTGTTCATAATGCCAGCAAACAGGCTAAATAGCACATTGCAACTCCTTCTAATTGTACCAATGGAAGGAGGTAGGATTGAGAGTGACTCCTGGTAGGCCGAGATTCAAACAATGGAACTTTGACTGTCATTTTCTATATCTCCATGCTATAGCATGCAATGTAAAGGTGCAGGTTATCATAGCAGCTCAAACTCCCTGAGTGAACTGCAAGGTGCCACTGTCATGCAGTGGTACGGGAAAACGGGTACAATGTGTGAGTTCCCCATTGCAGCCTCTAACAGAGATTACTGGAAAAATTCTGCAGGTCTGGCAGCATTTGTGGGCAGAAATCAGAGTTTACGCTTCGGGCTGAGTGACTCTCACTCTCGAATCGTAAATTCTGAATTTTTTTCTCCCCAGATGCTGCCAGATGTGCTGAGCTTTTCCAGCAATCTCTATTTTTGATTCGGATTTACAGCATCCGCAGTTCTTTCGATTTTTATTTGGTATTTAAAGGGTTCCAAGATGCTCATTCCAGGTATGGATCAATCGACCATTATTCTGTAATTTGCCAGCGCTGCTTCCTTAACCTTATTGTCTTGTTTTCTGGATTAGTTCCTGCAAAAATGAATTGTCTTAGAAGACTCAACAATTGTCTCCTTTCTTGGAAATTGTTTTCCTGATAAAACTTTAGACAACTTTGTCAATTCAGTCCTTGATATGGTGAATAAATGGGCATAATTAATGTAGTGCATTATTTCCCTTGGGCTGTTGTACAGCATTTTGAGAACAAGTTTAACATTGACTTAACAGTGGCATGCCCTAGATACATGCTTTAATTAACTGCAGTTAGACAGCAGATTTTTTGTTTTATTTTGTCATTCAATTTTTTTGACCCGCAGAAATCCATTACCACGCTCTAAATTTATTGGAGCAACTAAGAAACCCACTTAAGTAACATTTCCATTTTCCCAAAATCCTACGCCTACACTGCACTTCTGCACTGTTGGAGATGTCAATTCTTGATCATTTGTCAAACCAAGGCCTCATCTACTCTTCCAGGTGGTTGCAAAAATCCTGCATCACTATTTCAGAGGAAAAGGATTGCAAGAGACAATGACCTGGTCTTTATCACATTGATCTCGGTGGATCCTTACTGTGCTGAAATTGTCTGCCTCACATTGCACATGTCAACAGTGGATCTGTTCCAATGATCATGCCCTTCATTGGCTTTAAAGTGCTCTATTGGGACATTCTGGGATTATGACAGTTGCTATACAAATGCAGGTCTGCCCTGCTTTTATATTAGCCCAATAAGTTGAGGTGCATTTTGGTGAAATGCAAAGCTTAAATGTTTGCTGCGGACCACTGGAATTGGATAAAAACCAAAAGAACTGCGGATGCTGTAAATCAGGAAAATAAACAGAAGTTGCTGGAAAAGCCCAGCGGGTTTGGCAGCATCTGTAAAGGTAAAAACAGAGTTAACATTTCGGGTCCAGTGACCCTTCTACAGAACTGATGGTGGCTAGGAAAACGTCAGTTTATATGCAGAAAATAGGGAGGTGGGTGGAGTAGAGAGTAAATGATAGGATAGAGCCCAGAGAGAGAAAGGAGACAGTTGGACAGACAAGGGAGTTGCTAATGACCAGGCTGGGAGGGTGAATAGTTGTTAATGGGGACTATTAGTGACTAACAACAGCGGGTGTGTAATGGCAGGCTATGTGATAACAAGGCCTGGTATGTGGGGTAGGGGGCTGGGACATGGGGGAGTTTAGGCCCTATTGAATTCAATATTGAGCGTGGAGGGCTGTAGGGTCCCAAAGCGGAAAATGAGGTGTTGTTCCTCCAGCTTACGTTGTGCTTCACTGGAACACTGCAGCACTGGAACATTCGAATTGAATGCCTCTTTTCAAAATAAATACAGAATTGTATCTACTTTTCATTGATCTTGTGAAACTATACCCCTCACAATGTTGCTACAACAACAACTTATTTATATAGTGCCTTTAATAGAATGAAATGTCTTAAGATGCTTTACATGAGCATTAATGAAACTCAGTATGCCACAGAGGGAACATGAGGTCAGATTACCGAAAGCTTGATCAAAGACACAGGTTTTAGGAATTATCTCTAAGGAAGAAGGCACAGAAGGGGTTTAGAGATGTATGGAAAGCATGTGGCTTAGGAAAGTGAAGGCACTGCTACTGAAGGGTATTGTGGTTTGTGGTGATCACTGAGGCCAGGGAGAGATTTCGATATTGAAAGGTTGCTTGACTAGGAATCAAAGTATGTCTGCGAGCATATGTATTGTCGAGAAATGGGACCTGGTGGGAGTTGTAGAGAAATGGGACCTGGTGGGAGTTGAGATGTGGACAGTGAAGTTTTGGTGACCTGACGTTTACTCTGCCAGTCATGTATCGACTTGATTAACCATCCTTTCAACTTTGTACTCAGTGGAACAGAATCTCAAACAGAGCTTTTAATGGTCAACTGACGCAATCCCTCCTATTTTGTGCTGAAACCAAATTTATATCCTACTGATCTCTTGTGACTATAAAGAAGAGTAGGCAATTTATTGCAGGCTTGTTTGTAATTTTCTTTCTTTGAGAACAAGTTGGACTGAAGGATCTGTTTCCGAGCTATACATCTCTATGACTCCAAGTTCTTTTGATCTGGTGAATCTGGCATCTTACAGACTCAAAACCTGATAGGAATCCTTTGCACTCAGTAGCTCTTAGAACAGCAACGCAGCCTTGATGCCCTGTAATATAGCAGTGCATGGTTAGATTATTCCGTGTAATCCTGCACCTATAAGTCTGTAGACCACGTCACCCCAATTGTTGTTTCTTTTTAACATGGATTGCCCTAAGATTTATTTGGATTTATTGCAATTTGGCAGGATCAACCTCTTAAATATTTCTGTCCAGCTTCTCTTTTATATTCCCCTGTTGATGTAGCTCAGGACTGCGGGAATATATATATAACACGTTGCTGAGTGCTGGGAGAAAAACATCATTAACTTGTGAGTCAGGCACAGCTTTATTAACAGGCTAGTGAGGATTGGTCCAAATACAATAAACAAAGCTGCTTTCACCTAATATACAAAAGATGTTGTAGCTTGCAGCTTTGATGACATTGTCTTCTCAGTTTCGCTGTGTGTGTGTGTGTGTGTGTGTGTGTGTGTTTAGAATTTTAAACGAAGTTTTCTTTATTACCAAAAACCCAGATTGCCAGGGTTGGAGGGTTTGAGCTATCAGGAGAGGCAGAATAGGCTGGAGCTATTTTCCCTGCAGCGTCAGAGGCTGAGGGGTGACGTTATGGAACTTTACAAAATCATGAGGGGCAGCAAAGGGTGAATAGCCAAGGGTAGCGGAGTCCAAAACTAGAGACCATGGATTTCAGGTGAGAGAGGAAAGATTCGTAAGGAATCTAAGGGACAACTTTTTCACACAGAGGGTAGTGCGTGTATGGAATGAGCCGCCAGAGGAAGAGGTAGAGGCTGGTACAATTACAACATTTAAAAGGCATCTGGATGGGCACATGAATAGGAAGGGTTTAGAAGGATATGGGCCAAATGCTGGCAAATGGGTCTAGATTAATTTAGGGTACCTGGTCAGTGTGGACGAGTTGAACTGAAGGTTCTGTTTCCTTGCTGTAGAGTTCACTGACTCAGTGTCTTTTTGGCTTTGCTGGTTGCACTGTTGCCTGACAATCGGCCTTCTGTTTGTTCAACCCCCAGTCTGGATGTTAGACTTGTATTCAGGGCTCACACTCCACGGGGGCGTAGTATAGTGAGTATAGTCCAAGACATGGAGGAAGTGTGTGATATTAAGAGCTTAGAGATGTATTGAAGCTACACCAAAGCATGAGGCTTAGGAAAGCAAAGGCACGACTATTGGAGGGCTAGCGGAGATCACTGAGATAAGGACTGCTCTGCCAGTCAGACAGATCACAGCTGGTCTGATTGTAGACTTTGCTCTGCTGCCTTTCCCTAATCCCTATTGTCCATCAGAAACCTACCTAAGCCAGCCTTGAAAATATTCAGTGACCCAGTCTTTGCTTTGACTTACAGAGATCAACAACCCTCTGACAGAGAAAACAAAATCTCTTTGTCTCCATCTAATGGGAACGCCTTATTTTGAAACAGCCTCCTTGATCTAGTTTGTCTCATGAGAGACAACATTCTCTCAGCGTCTACCCCCTGTCACATGGTCTCAGAATCTCGAACGCTTCAATAAGGTCCCCTCACATGTTTCCAAAGTCCAATGGATATAGGCCCAACCTGCTCAAACCTTCCTTACTTGGGCCCCCAGTCAAACAACCTTTGACTGTAACAATTGGTTAAACTCGTAAGCATTAGATAATCCTTACATCCCAGGAATCAGTCTCATGTATTTCTTCTGAACTCCAATGTAAGTATATCCCTCCCTAAGTAAGAAGATGGGGGAGGTGTAGTGGTAGTGTTCCTGGATAGTGATCCAGAGCCCCAAGCTAATATTCTGGTGACCTTGGTTCTTTATTCAGAGAGTGGTAGGGGCGTGGAATGCATTGCCGGAGACGGTAGTAGAGTTGGCCTCATTAGGGGCATTTAAGCGACTATTAGATAAGCACATGGATGATAGCATAAGATAGGGGTGGAGGTTATCTAGACCTTAGGTTTAGGGTAAAAGTTCGGCACAACATCGTGGGCCGAAGGACCTGTACTGTGCTGTACAGTTCTATGTTCTATGAAATCCACCATGGCAGATAGTAAAATTTGAAATTGATGAAAATCTGGAACTAAATGCAAACTGAATTGATTTCGCTGTTGATCATCATCTGGTTGAACCCACCTGGTTCATGCATGCCCTTTCGGGAAGAGAATCTGTCTGGTCTACATGTGACTCTGGACCCACAGCAATGTGGTTGACTCTTAACGCCCTCTGGGCAATAAGAGGTGGGCACTAAATGCTGGCTGAGGCAGTGACACCCGCATCCTGTGAACAAATAAACACGAAGAAATTGGAGCCATGCGCAGTGCTGCAGGTGTGATCTCACCTATTTTGTTTGTGTAAGGTATAAGTGTGAGATCGCAACTTGCTTCCTCTGGTGATTCAGCGAAACTTTAAAAACATCTCCTTGGCAGCAGAATAATGCTGTGGCCATTCTCTACCTGTGACACCAGACAATTAGATTTCCTGAGACGCAGATTCAACAAGGCATTCCTTTGAAGATTGAAAAGAAAGTTTTGTTGTAGTTCCCACAGCACGCTGAAGTTGTCAAGAACTGCAAGTTAATTGTGAGCAGAGATAAAAGGTACTGCAGATGCTGGAGAATCCGAGATAACAAGGTGTGGGGCTGGATGAACACAGCAGGCCGAGCAGCATCATAGGAGCAGGAGAGCTTGACGTTTCGGGCCTAGACCCTTCATCAGAAAATT
>JAHRHZ010000070.1:16889362-16930666 GCA_024137785.1 Ginglymostoma cirratum
GAGCCTTCCTGCTCCCCTGATGCTGCTTGGCCTGCTGTGTTCATCCAGCTCTACACCTTGTTATCTCAGATTCTCTAGCATCTGCAGTTCCTACTATCTCTGAAACATTAGAGGAAATATTGCTTTCACCTCCCTCCCTCCATTGCCTTTCAAAAATTAGTTCATGGGATGCGGGCATTGATAGCTAGGCCAGTGTTTATTGCCCTAATTGCACAGAGGATAGTTAAGAGTCAACTGCATTGCTGTGGGTCTGGAGTCACATGTAGGTCAGACCAGGTAAGGATAGCCCCTGAAGGGCATGAGTGAATCAGATGGGTTTTTACACCAATTAGGCAGTGTTTGCATTGTCACTATTCTGCTAACAGTTTTCTTGGTCCAGATTTTAACTGAATCCAAATTTCACCATCTGTGGTGGCAGGATTCGAGCCTGTGTTCCCAGCATACTAACCTAGGGCTCAGGAGTACTAGTCCAGTGAATGATGCCAGCATCTCCATTGAACAAGAAACTACCCAATTCTGCCTTAAAAAAAAATATAAAGACTCTGCTTCCACCACGTTTTCAGAAAGACAATTCCAAAAGAGTCATGACTCTGTGAGAAAAACATTTTGCCCCAACTCTACTTGAAATGGGTGATCTCAGTAATTCCTAGTTTTAGTCCTATTTAAAAACAAAACACCAAATCAGTTGTTAAAATAAGGATTAAATTGCTTTCTTTATTTTTTCATTTATAGGATGCTGGCTGGGCCAGCATTTATTGCCCATCCCTAATTGCCCCTTGAGAAGGTGGTGGTGAGCTGCCTTCTTGACCCGCTGCAATCCATGTGCTTTGGGTAGACTCAAGGGAGGGAATTCTAGGATTTTGACCCAGCAGCACTGAAGGAACGCTGATATATTTCCAAGTCAGGATGGTGAGTGGCTTGAAGGGGAACTTGCAGGGATTGATGTTCCCAAGTATCTGCTGCCCTTGTCCTTCTAGATGGAAGTGGTCATGGGCTTGGAAGGTGCTGTCTGCGGATCTTCAGTGAATTTCTGCAGGACAGTTGTAGTTCAGGACAAACGTTAATCCCACCTCTACAAAGAAAATTGATCCTGCAAATGCAGATTTGTTGTTATTGATGTTTATCAGGGTTCAATCTGTGTTAGCCCATGTACCATTCGAATCTGTTTGAATTTTCTAGAGGGCAGCCTATTTTGCGTTTGAAGCTTTTGACTTTTTCTCTGCTTTAAAAGAAAATTGATTTTCTTTCCTGCAAAATGTAGGACAAGGTTCACTTTTGGTGATGTTGTCGTTTGTACTCTCTGGAGCGGTTAATTGTACAAATGTAGAAGATTCTCAGTTTCATCTTTTCACATTTCTTTTTTTACCCTGTTTTCTTTTCCCAAATTCTCTTCCTTGTCTTCACTGAGCAATGTTTCCTGATCTGCTACTTTTCCTGTTAGTTAACCATTATCTAATACATAGAGTAATAGAATCATACAGCGTGGAAACAGACCTTTCAGTCCAAATTGCCCACACTGACCAGGCATCCCAGTCTAGTCCCACTTGCCAGCATTTGGTCCATATCCCTCTAAACCCTTCCTTTTCATAAATCCGTCCAGATGCCTTTTAAATGTTGTAATTGTACCCCCCTCCACAACTTCCTCTGGCAGCTCATTGCATACACGCACCACCCTCTGCATGAAAAAGTTACCCCACAGGTCCTTCGTAAATCTTTTCCCTCTCACCTTAAACCTCTGCCCTCTGGTGTTGGACTCCTCCAACCTGGGGAAAAAGACCTTGGCTATTCACCCTATCTATGCCCGTCATGTTTTTACAAACCTCTACAATATCACTCTTTAGTCCTCCGACGCTCCAGGGAAAATAGCCCCAGCCTATTCAGCCTCTCCCCAAAGCTCAAACGCTCCCATGCTGGCAATATCCTCGTAAATCTTTTCTGCACCCTCTCAAGTTTAACAACATCTTTCCGATAGAAGGATGAGCAGAACTGTATGCAGTATTCTAAAAGTGGCCTCACCAATGTCCTGAAGAGACTATCTAATTTTTATCCAGGGTGCTGGGTGAATTCTCTGGCCAGTCCTGAGCTCACAGACCCACATTAGTTTCCAATCTGGTCACATCTTAATTTTAACATCCTCGTCTGTGTTTTCAAATCCCTCCACGGCCCCACCACCCCCACCTCCTCAAAAAAATAATTTTTGTAACTGCCTCTAGCCCTGCAACCTTTCAAAAACTCTGTGCTTTTCTGAATCCGGCCTCTTGTGTATTCCCCCTGATTTTTGTTTAAATATGTAGGAACCAGGGCAAAGCCTTGTGGCTGAGCTGGGACTCTTTATAAGGATAGCGGCGTGGACATTTATTCCAGGAAGTGATTAGCAGGCCAGCAATCTAATGCAGAGGTTCTTATGATGTCAAATCCCAAGGGAAGCTTAAACTGCTTGAAATGGCTGGCTGTACACTGTAAGACCATGAGATATAGGAGCATAATAAGGCATTCGGCCCGTTGAGTCTGCTCCGCCATTTGCTTATGGCTGATATGTTTCTCAACTCCATTCTCCTGCATCTCCCTTACTAATCAAGAACCTATCTATCTCTGTCTTAAAGACACTCAAAGACTTGGTCTCCGCAGCCCTCTGCAGCAATGAATTCCACAATTTCGCCACCCTCTGACAGAGAAATTCCTCCTCACCTCATCTCTAAAGGGACGTCCCTTCCCTCTGAAGCTGTGCACGTGGGTCTCCACATTCACTCTATCCCGGCCTCTCACCAAAGTGAGATTACAGCCTTTAAAATTAATCCAGGGTATTTTGCGTCATGAGTTCATTTCTTGTGACTCCCACCATGTGGTATGTCAATAAACTCGACAAAGGAACGACCTAGGCTGAGGTCTGAATCAATAGTAGTTAACATAGTGAACAATTTGACAGGATGAAGGTGGAGAAAATATTTCCTTTTGTGAAAGAGTCCGGAAAGAGGTGCCAATACAGGCTGCGTCAATTGGGCCTGTACTTGTTAGAGTTCAGAAGAATGTGAGACAACTTTATTGAAAGCTATAACATTCGAAGGGGTTGGTGGGAGGTGGGGTGGTACCAAATAGCTGCAGATGCTGGAAGTCAGAAACAAAAACGGAAATCACTGGAGAAATTCAGCAGGTCTGGCAGCATCCATGGGGAGAAAGCAGAGTTGACGTTTCAGGTCTACTGACTCTTCCTTAGATTCTTAGGGGACTTGACAGGGTAGACGGCGAAAGGTTATTTCTCCATGTAGGAGAGTCTAGGACAAGACGATAATCTCTGAATAAGGGGCCATCTATTTAAGGCAGAGACGAGGAATTATTTTCTCTCAGAAGATAGTGAATCTGTAGAATTCTATACCACAGGTAGCTATAGAGGCTGGATTGTTAAGTATATTCAAGGCTGGAATTGTTTGTTTTTAATTAGGAAGGGAATTGAAGGTTATGGGGAAAAGGATGGAAAGCGAAGTTGAGGATTGACAGATCGGCCATGTTCTCGTTGAATTGCAACTGACTTGATGGGCTGAATGGCCTACCTTTTGCTCATACGTCATTACAAAGTTCAACCAGACCATTCACAAGCACTTTGCCCCATTAGTCTTCCAGTTTGAAAAGACCTGTGGTACGTCCCATCCTCGTGCTGTCTACTTTGAGCCATGGAGGAAGATGGCCCAGGTCAGCACCTCGGCATTACCACCCAAGGACGTTCTGTCTACGCTTTTGTGATCAGACTCAGGGCCAAGGAAGAAACTCCTGCACTCTGTGAACCAGGCTGTTTTCACTTAATTCAAATCTGATGCAATCACATCCACTGTACAGTCCAAATGCCATTTCAGACACTTAACAAGTAACGTGTAAGCAGTATTCCAAGAGCAGTCTCAGCCAAAAAAAAAAATCTTGACTTGAATTTAACCAAGTGCAGACTTTTCTGGGCTCTTGGAGCAGACAACATGCTCATTTCATTGGCATTTCCATGTGGAACTATTTCCCGGGAGATTTGGTGGCATAATCGCCTGCAGCTGGCAAACCACACGGTCTGAAGGAAAACTGATTTCCAACTCTCTTTGTATGTGGACTTTAGGCAAAAATTATTTCAAGGAAAGAATTGTGTTTCTCTAAATCTTCCACTTTAACCAGCAACTGATTCCAGTGTGCATTGATTGCTAAAGTAGGTTTATTTTATTATTGATTCCTGGGATGAAAGTATTGCTGACTGGGTCAGCATTTATTACCCATCCCTAATTCCCAGAGGGCACTTAAGAGTCAACCACATTTGTGGGGGTCTGAAGTTACATGTAGGCCAGACCAGGTAAGGATGACAATTTCCTTCCCTAAAGGATATTAGTGAACCAGGTGGGGTTTCACTGACAATCTGCAATGGATTCATGATCAACAGTAAACTCTTAATTCCGGATTTTTACTGAATTCAAATTCCACCATCTGCCATAGCAGGATTTGAACCAGGCCCCTATGACGTTACCTGAGTCTCTGGATTAACAGTCTAGCGATAAGACCACTAGGCCATTGCCTCCCTTTAAGCTTTGCTTTGTACATTTACGAAGAATTGAGTGCAAGTGGGAATTGTTTAATGGTTATGACTGATGGGGCGCTTACATTCTCTGGATTAGATTTGGTGGTGAAAGTAACATGAATATCCAGTCAGAACTTTCTAATCAGTGGCCACAAAGAGGATATTTACTTCTCTTTAAGATATTTACTTTAATTCCTTTTGCTCTTCCATCTGCTACCGTTGGACGGTTCAATGGAATGGTTTAGTGCTTGTGGCAGGAACATATTTTGAATAACCTTTACTGAGGAGTTTCTGTGAGTTGGATAGAGAACTTCTGATGGCAGGAATTGTGCTTTGGTTTTGAACTGATGGAGTCAAATTCCTGCCAGGCAGGGAGACTTGAGCATAGAATAAGAAAGGCCAGGCTCCAAGCTGACATTGGACAACAATGCTTCATATAGCAGCGAGTGCCAAGTTGGGATATAGTTCTGGAAGGCAAAGTTATCGAGTCATACAGCACAGAAACAGACCCTTCAGTACAACTAGTCCATGCCGACCAAGTTTCCCAAACTAAACTGGTCTCACTTGCCTGCATTTGACCCATATCCCTCTAAACCTTTCCTATTCATGTACCTATCCAAACGTCTTTTAAACATTGTAACTGTACCAGCACCTACCACTTCCTCTGGCATTTCATTCCACACACAAACCACCCTCTGTGTGAAAAGTTGCCCCTCAGGTCCTATTTAAATCTTTCTCCTTTCACTCTAAAATTATGCCCCCTAGGTTTGAACTCCTCCACCCTATGGAAAAGACCCTTGCTATTCACCTTACCTGTGCTCCTCATGATTTTATAAGCCTCTATAAGGTCACCCCTCAATCTCCTATGTTTCAGTAAAAAAAGATCCAGCCTATCCAGCCTCTCCTTTTAACGCAAACCCTCCATTTCTGGCAACATCCTGGTAAATCTTTTCTGAGCTCTCTCCAACTTAATAATATCCTTCCGAAAGCAGGGTGACGAGAAATGCACACAGTACTCCAAAAGTGGCCTCACCAACATCCTATGCAACCTCAACATGACATCCAACTCTTGTACTCAATAGTCTGAACAACAAAGGCAAGTGTGCTAAACACCTTCTTAACCATCCTGTCCACCTGTGATGCAACTTTCAAAGAATTATGTACCTGAACCCCTAGGTCTGTCTGTTTGACAACACTACCCAGGGCCCTACCATTAACTGCGTAAGGCCTGCCCTTGTTTTTTTTTAACCAAAAGTCAATAACTCGCACTTATCCAAATTAAACTCCATCTGCCACTCATCGGCCCGTTGGCCCAAGTGATAAAGATCCCTTCGTAATCTTAGATAACCTTTTTTACTGTTGATTCTATTAGATGGAAGTGACCATGGATTTGGAAGGTGCAGAATAAGGATCTTTGAATTTCTGTTGGGCAGCTTGTAGATGGTACACACTGCTGTGACTGGGCATTGGTAATGTCAAGCTATGTACTCATCCAGGCATGTGGGGAATATTGCATCACACTCCTGACTTGTGCCTTGCAGATGATGGACAGGCTTTGAAGAGTCAGGATTTGAATGTTTGTAGCCTCGGACCCGATCTTGTATTGAATTATTTATATGACAAGTCCCAATGAGTTTATGATCAAGTATCACCCTCTGGAAGTTGGTAGTGGGGTACTCCTTACTTTCATGCTACTGGAATCATTCTGTGGCAGAGAGATGATCTGTTCGGAGTAATCTAAATGTCAATGGAGTTATAAATATAAGTACAAAAGATGAATGCCATTCCTATTGGGACCTTCTGTTTGTGATCTCTCTGAAATGTCTTTCCTTCTTTCTGTCTCATATCTCCAGGCCATTAGTCACCTTTCACTGAGAATAGCTGGTGAGAAATTGAACCTGTGTCGACACTCTCTGGGCTGCCTGGTTTTACTCCTCCATGCATTGTCGGCAGAAAAAGCAGAATCAAAGGAAGTTGTTGTCATTAAAAGTGATGTGTTTTATTTTTTAAGGAAGCCACAGTCTTGTTCTGGTCAACATATTACAGGAAGAGATAACAAGGTGTAGTGCTGGATGAACACAGCAGGCAAAGCAGCATCATAGGAGCAGGAAAGCTGACATTTCGGGCCTGGACTCTAGGTCCGAAACGTCAGCTTTCCTGCTCCTCTGATGCTGCTTGGCCTGCTGTGTTCATACAGCTCTACACTTTGTTATCTCAGATTCTCCAGCATCTGCAGTTCCTACTATCTCTGAAACATTACAGGAAGGGCGTGGAAAGGACACAGACAAAATTAACCAGGATGCTGCCTGGACTGGAGGTTCCAAACTCTGAAAAAAGATCGGATAGATTGAAGGATAGTAAGAACTGCCGATGGAGTCAGAGATAACACAGTGCGGAGCTGGAGGAATACACCAGGCCAGGCAGCATCAGAGGAGCAGGAAAGTTGACGTTTTAGGTCAGAACTCTTCTTCAGAAAATTTAGGACCCAAAACGTCAACTTTCCTGCTCCTCCGATGCTGCCTGGCCTGCTGTGTTCATACAGCTCCGCAATTGGATATAGTGAGGTTTTCTGAGTTCTTTGGAGCAGTGAAGCATAAGAGGGAACCTAATAGAGTTGTGTAAGATTATGAGCAGCATGGAATGACAGAGGTGTATAAGATTATATGGGGCATAGATAGGGTGAATAGAAAGGCATTTTATCCATTAGTAGTGGGAGCAACGAACAGGAGACACAGATTAAATAGGACTTTTATAAATTCATAGATATTTAAGTTGTATTTAGACTTTGTGTCACCATAGCCTCCAGAAAATGGGACAAAAGTTAGAAAGATTAGATCCTTGTTGCTCAGCATAGACAAGATCGGCCAAATGGCCATCTTCTGTGCTGTAACTGTCGATGAATCTATTTTCAGCAATTGCACCTCAGAATTGGATTTCACAAAATGATTTGCATTTCTGTGGTGTTTCCAGCGCAGAAACATGTCCCAGAGATAACCCAACAAAATCAAGGAAGGTTGATCGAATTGTGCTCAAATGTGGGCAGTTCAAGGCGATGCATAACAGGGGTAGGTAGAGAGATGTTTAGCAAGAGAACTCTGGAGTTTGGAGGCTACACAACTGAAGGCTGGGCCCTCGTTACTGGAGAGGTGAAGGAAGGATCTGTATAAGAGATTAAATATGAAGAAGCTGAGTTGAGATAGTAATTGTCAGTCTGATAAAGTGGTGAATTGGCGGGGGTGGTATAGGGGTTGCAAAGCCACAAGGATTTCAACATGAGGATGAGAACCTTGAGCTGAAGGTCTGAGAGACCACTGCCGATTATCCCTAAGAATAGGAATGATATGTGAGTGGGACTTGGGATGGAATGTGGGCAGTGAAATGTTGAATGAGCTGAAATTTGCAGAATCATAGAGTCACAGAGCTGTATAGCAATGGAAACAGACCCTTTGATCCAACTCGTCCATGCCAACCAGATATCCTAAATAAATCTAGTCCCATTTGCCAGCATTTGGCTCATATTCCTTTAACCTCGTCCTAATTGTGTACCCATCCAGATGCCTTTTAAATGCTGGGTGAGGGTTTCACCAACAGATAATGAAGCAGAGCAGTTTCCTGGAGAACCCATCATCAGCTGTTTGGATATCTGTGAAGGTTGCACAGAGCTCAGGCTGTAGGTAATCCAGAATAATCAAAACTGAAGTCTAAGTACTGCAGAAAATAAAAGCAAAGAGGGCAAGTTTCAACTTGATTTAATAAGTCTGTTTCTGATACATGTTGCGAGAGTATTTTTGTCCGTACTGATGTTCTTCTGTAACGTTAATATTTGAGTGAGTTTGCCTTGGTTTTGACAGCTTACACGTCTGCATTTTTTCTGAGCATTCCTGAGGGTGATGAAATGCGGATTTGCTCCATTTTTTTTTGTTATTGGATTGCAGACTTAATAATCAAATAAACAACCTACAGGCAGTCGAGCCCAATGTAGCTGAGAATGAACCTTGTCAGACTACAGCGCGGGATGCCTGTTATTGCTGCCTGTTGCTAATTTTATGAGTTTTTATGTTAGACTAGATTAGCGTAGAGCAGCACTGCAGGATATGTGGGAGAATGCCCACAGGAACAAGAGGCGAGTGTACCTTTTGAAATTCTTCTCAAAACAAAAGGGAATGGGGAGGAAGAAATTGGAAGAACGTGTTAATGAGAGACTCCTACCACTTTAAGTAGAGTGGGCGAGTCCAAAACTAGAGGGCATAGGTTTAAGGTGAGAGGGGAAAAATTTTAAAGGGACCTGAGAGGTAATTTTTTCACGCAGAGGGTGGTGCGTGTGTGGAATGAGTTACCAGAGGAAGTGGTTCAGGTGGGTATAATTACAACATTTAAAAGGAAGCTTCCACAAATAGGAAGGGTTTAGAGGATATGGACTAGATTCTGACAAATGGGATGGATCAGATTGGGATGCCTGGTTGCTGTGGCCGAGTTGAACTGAAGAGTCTGTTTTGGTGTTATACAACTCTATGACTCCTTATTTTAGGTATTTTTCCATTGAAGGTGAGAGGGGAAAGATTTAAAAAGGACCTGAGGGGTAACTTTTTCAAGCAGAGGGACATTCGTGTATGTAACGAGCTGCCAGAGAAATTGGTGGAGGCCAGTACAATTACAACATTTAATAGACATTTGGGCAGGTACATACTTAGGAAAGGTTTAGAGGGATATGGGCCAAATGCAGGCAAATGGGACTAGTTCAGTTTAGGAAACCTGGTTGCCATGGACAAGTTGAGCCAAAGGGCCTGTTTCCATGCTGTATCCCTCTACCTTGATGTTGTAACCAGTTCCCCATGCTCAGAATCTCACATGCCCCAGATGCCTGTTTCACTGTTTGGAAGAGATGTTTCAATCACGCCAGGAAAAAGAGAGATTATCCTTCTTTATACTGCAAACTCTCAATATCTGGAATATATCTGATATTTGAAGGGTGTACTACATTAAGCAGATTAAGGATTAGTTTCTTACTTTTGAAACATGTAAGCTCCCTATTTACACAATTTTTAAAAAAATTTTAGACCCTAGAGACTTATAGCCTGACTTGAAGGAACATTGACAATTTAAGGGAGATTAAGAGCCAACCCATTATTTATAGTACTGGACTATTACTTATGACAAACCCTTATCTGTGAAGCAGTTCATCACATCAAAATCTTTGCTGCATGGTTCACTAGCATGCAGTTTTTCAAAAAGTAAACATTATGCATTATTTTACAGACCCTTGTTATTTATTAACGCGGAAGAATAAATATGTTTAGTCTATTCACCGTTTGAAACAATTTTGATCTCTTGTGCATCTTAACATATATATTCTACACCAAATATGTTATCATCTCAATTAATGTTATAAATGGATAAGCCAGATTTCCAGACTGAATTTATACTCGCTAACATATAGATCATGTTTGATTTGTGGTTTTAATGATATGTTCTTTCAGTGAAATAGACATGCTACGCTGTAGTTTTTGTTTTAACAGTAAAACAGAAGTTTATTACATTAAAAAGTGATGAAGATAAAATAGAATAAGCCATTTACATATAATACAAATGTAAAGATTTCAAAGTACACATTTAGGTAAGTACAAACCCAAAAGCACCCCTTTATTGTACCCACTCCAAAGATGATTCTCCCTTCTCTTTCATACCTAAAGAGCTTAATTTACCTGTGGTTTAAATCCTGATCGCCTCTTCCTTGAATCTTTACACAACTGTGCTTAGACTTTCTCAGCTTCACATACCCCCTTCAGGGTTTTAGCCAAAACTTCTGGACTGGAACTTCTAAGCTAGTTGGATTTCTCTGAGGGAATCTCGTTCTAAATAATCTCCCTTCTTTAGACCCAATATTCTTACACATACAGTTCCAGCCAGGATTTCTGCAAAACTGCCAAACTGAAACCTGAAAGCTTTTTTCTTCCATCTGTGGGTTTTTCTTCTAATCAAAAGGGAAGCAATCAATCTAATGTAAAAACGTATTGCGCAACTGTTTACTTGTTCACTTGTAACTGCTTCCAATATAATTAAATTCCCATTACTGTCCAGGAAGTTTTCCTCTCTTTAATACTGTGTTTTAAATGGAGTCATCATTACCAAAATGCTTACAAGTTAACTATTAAATCCCCTCACAGGTACAGACCAAGCCTATAAGCACTAGTTCAAAATCCAAACTCTAAAATAAATTATATTAAATTCAGACATATAAAAATGGGGGGGGCATAAAATTCTGGGAGATTTCTGACCTACCTCCAGCCCCATATGAAACCTTGGTAAATTTTGTTGTTCATTCATTGAAGTGGGCTGGAAACCAGCTGGGCTCCCTTTGTCAGTATGTAGACCTCCTATCTGATGTGCCTGTCGTTTGTTGCGCTCCACTGATCCAGTGTGCTTGTACAGGAAGGTCCATTGCTACCCTGAGTTAGTCCCAGTCTTGTTTCAGCTAATCATATGCCTGGTGATTCCATGAGCCATCTGCCATTTAGTTAAACTGGCTACATCTCCTGCTTTGAGAGTTGGAATTGTCATGAGTTCACAGCCCTGCCTGTCCAGGAGCTGAGCACATAGTCTGAGCTGACTCTCCAAGATACCGTACTGTCACAGTTATGCCCGTGTGGATGGGACGTTCCCGCAATCCTGCTTGCTCGTGATACAATTTGAAGGATAGCATTGGAATTGTTTGGCCAACATTCATCAAAATCCAATTAACTGCCCAGTTCTCTCATTGGTCTGCATGGGAACTTGGAGGGCTGCTCTCTCATTAGAGAGAGAGAGAGGGATAACTGGACCTGGTTTAATCTGAGGGTTTCCACGCCTCAGGTGAGGGGAGAGGTTGAGAAGGAGTGGTAACCTTCATGGTAACCTCAGCTGGTGCAGGAATAGAACCCACACTGTTGGCATCATTTTGCATCGCTAAACAGCCATCCAGGTGAATGCACTAACTGACTCCCACACTTGGTGTGGTTATCAACAGAGACTACATTTCAAACATGCCTCATTTGGTTGACGTTTGACTCTATACACTACACGCAATGTTTTCAAGATTTTTTTTAACGGCATGTATGAACAGATGGAACTGTTTGTGTGATTATTGGACCCTGCAAAGTCTGACCTAAAATGAACCTAAGAAGTAATGGAGTAATTTAATCTGTTGTGAGTATTTGCTTGTTTAATTTTTCATAACAATTCGTTCAAATACCATCACAGAAGACTGCCCTTTGTTAGAAAATATGTGAACACTAAGCGTCAATGTTGATAGCTTCCTGGTGCAGATACTTAAGAAATGTACTTTAATGGGATGTGGGCATTGCTGGTTGGGCCAATATTTATTGCCAGTGCTTAATTGCCCAGAGGGCAGTTCAGAGTCAACCGTATTGCTCTGGGTCTGGAGTCATATATCGGCCTGGTAGGGATGGCACCTCTGAATTTAACAAGCTTACCAGACGGGAACATTTCCAAACGCATTAGGGTCTTGTGGTGCAGTGGTAGTGTCCCAGGCTGTCAACAAGAAGGTCTGGGCCCAAGTCCCACCTGGCCCAGAGGTGTGCCATAACACGATTAAAATAGGCAATGGCTATTGAAGACCAATGGCAACTGCTAACGTTCAGGTTTTCATCGGATTAAAGCAAGTTGGACCACAGGCCTGTCTCCTTTGAATTTAAATACAGCCCTGTAGGGAAGACTTTGAAGAATTCTGACAAATGGGCTCTAAGTTAAGAAGTATAAAAATGAAACTCTTGCATTTATATCGCACCTTACCTGATCTCAAGACACCCCATAGCTCTTTACAACAAATGAAGTGTCTTCAAAGAATAATCACAGTGATGAATGAAATGTGTTGACCAGTCTGTACACAGAAAGCCCCCATAAACAGCAAGGGCATAACTAACCACATTACCTGCTCCACATGTCAGTTGAGGGATGGAATGTTGACCAGGATAACTTGCCAGTTCTTACTGAAACAGTGCTGTGAGATCTTTGCATTCGCTCGAGGGACAGACTTGGTTTAACACCACGTCTGAAAGTTTCACCTCTGTTGATCTCAGTTTTGTGCTCAGGCCTCTGGAGTTAGACTATAAGCTCCAAAACCTCAACATTTTGAAGCAGGGGCAGGAGTGCTACCAATAATGTATGGGGAATGTTGGGTAGCCCAGTTGGTTGGATAGCTGGTTTGTGATCCAGAGCAGTGCAACTAGCATGAGTTCAGTTCCCGCAGCAGCCATTGTCAACATGATGTCCCACTTTCTTGACCTTGCCCCTCTGCTGAGGCCTGGTGGCCATCAGGTTAAACCACCACCAGCCCTGTCTCTTCCCATGAGAGAGCAGCCCTATGGTCCTCTGAGACAATCCTGACTTTCCTTAATGTATCATTAAAAAGTAACTAACTCACATTGAGTCTAAAGAACAGAAGCAGACCATTCAGCCCAACTAGCTTTTCCTGGTGTTTATAGCCTACAAAGCGATCCTTCCACTTTGTAACCCTCTCAACCAAAAAATCTTTGTTCCTTTTCTCCATTATGTGCTTGCAGGATGGTCTCTTCAATGCCTCTGTGATTTTCCACACAGCTGTTCCTCATTGTAGCAAGTTCTACGTTCTAACCACTCTATTAAGATATGTCTCCTGAATTCTTCGTCAGGTTTATTTGTGATTCTTCATTTGTAACTTCTGGTTTTGGACTCTCCTGCTGAATTTTAAAACAATCCATCAGGTCATTGTTAGATGTTTTAATCAATCTTCAGTTATGAAACACTTCTGGAGCAGGTAGGACTTGAACCTGGACTTTCTGGCCCAGGGGTAGGGGCACTACCACTGTGCCTCAGAGACCCTCAACTAGGTCACTGTTAGTGTTAGTTATAATTAGATACTTTCTAATCAACCAGTACAGAGATGTTGTTTGTCACAAGAGCCCTTGTTATTTTAATTATAAAGTGTAGATTAAGCAGAAACAGTTGAGGAAGAGATAACAAGGCGTGGGGCTGGATGAACACAGCAGGCCAAGCAGCATCATAGGAGCAGGAAAACTTGATGTTTTGGGCCTAGACCCTTCATCAGAAAAAAAAATCCTATGATGCTGCTTGGCCTGCTGTGTTCATCCAGCCCCACGCCTTGTTATCTCGGATTCTCCAGCATCTGCAGTACCTTTTATCTCTGATACAGTTGAGGAAGATATTGATTTAAGTACCTTGAGGACTAGCGCTCTTGTGGCACAGTAGCAGTGCCCATACCTCTGAGCCAGGAGACCTGGATTCAAGTCCCATCTGCTCTGGGCTTGTTTCATAACATCTCCGAGCATGTTCTTTAGAAAATAGTTATGTTGAGAACACATAAGTAGAGAGTGACACAACCAAGGGAGCTCAGTTATTAGATCATAGGATTTTTAATCCCATGGGCATTGTTACAAGTCCTACATGAGGTATTAAGTTTAACATGGTTGTGATTACCTAAAATATGGAAGGTACTCGGTTTGAAATCGGGCAGTAACATTATTAAAACTTTAAGTGAGAGGAAAAATTTGCATCCTTGCCGTGCAAATAGGAGCTGCTGGGATGCAGGGTGTCAGTAGGTAAGAGGCTGACATATGTAACGCTGCATCCTGTAAATAAACCAATGATCGAGGGAAGGATTTGAGTCTGGATTTATGCTCCACCACCTGGCTTGGGATTTGTTGAACAATTACCACTCAGCGTTCTCTTTTCAAGAGGGCGAAGCCCCAGTCTGCTTTCTTGCTTGGCTTGTCCGCTGGGCTCTGCTGGTCATTCTTGCAATAAGCTGCCATGAGCAGCTCATCTCTGCAGAATTCAGAAATCCCCACAAGAAAGACCTGGATCTGACAATTGGATTATGGAGCAGCCATAAAAACACAAATCACGGGGTCTCTTATCCGGAGATTTGCGTACAGGAAAAATGATTGCAGTTTCTAGGCAGCAGTTCTGAGGTATTTCCTGTTTACCCCATTGCTCTGCTTTCATGTCTTTGTGTTTTCCCTTTGGCAATAGTTTGTTTCACCCTGTTTTGGTCCCCTGTTTGTTGGCCGCACCAAAAAGATTAAATTCTCAATCCTGGCCTGGATCTCATGATAACATTCTCTGTTGTTTGGGGCCAGGAATAGTAGGCATCAGACCTTTGGACCATTTGCATTGTGATAGCAGCTGGTAGAATGTTAGAACAGCAGCTGTTCTTCTCCATTTTGCTTCTCATTTACTCCCGTCATGTGCAGCATTTAAGTCATTGCTACCACATTGATCAGTTAATGACTATTAGTCACAAAAACCTGCTTTGACTGACAGTTCCATTTGTAACCATCTTCTACACTGATGGTATGTATTACCTGCACTTATTAATCAAGAAACTCTGTAGGATCAAGCAGACGTGTGTCAGAGTTTAATCTCTTTGTAGTCTGTGCTGTAGAACAGGTTTCACTGATGGATGCTCACCACCCAGGCACAGTTTTAAGGAGATTGGCAAAAGCTCCACCAGCAAGATGAAAAGAGCGTTTTTTTCGGGACAGTGAGTTCTGAGGGACTGGGACTTGAGAAACCGATGGAAACAAGTGACTTCCAAAGCCGTTGGTTAAAAACGATTGAAGGGGGAAATTTTGAATGGCTATGAGGGTACAGCGAGAGAGGAGGACCGATGGGATGAAAATCGAAAGAACTGCAGATGCTGGAAATCAGAAACGAAAACAGAAATTGCTGGCAAAGCTCAGCACATCTGGCAGCATCTGTAGAGAGAATTGAGAGTTAATGTTTCAGGTCCAGTGACCCTTGCTCAGATCATGTTCTGAGGAAGGGCCACTGGACCTGAAAGATTAACACTGATTGGATCATTCTGTTTGAAAGTTGACCAGGCATGAGGACTGAATGGCTCCTTTCTGTGCTGTAAGACCGAACTATTATTTCTAGAGCCGGTTTGTTCTGTTAAGCTCCCAATTCTCACCACTTAGGAATTCCGCAGACAATTTTGAGTGGCTTCCCCACCATTGAGAATTTGTTCATTCCTCTAAACTGCAGCACAGGGCCTGGCCTGTGTCCTGGAGTCATGACCATTCTTGTTCCATGTAGCTCAAACTAGGAAGGAAACACTCTTTTGCCTGCTCTTGGGATGTCCATGAGTTACCGTCAATGAAATACTTTTAAAGTGTTATCTCTGTTGAAACGTAAAAAACACAATGTGTGTGCCCGCAGGCTCCCACATACCTGTTGATGGTCACATAACCCTCTTTCTTTTTTATTTAGGCCTTGGTTGAGGGATAAATGTGAAGCAGGAGGACCTGGTGAGAATCACCCCTGTCCTCCTCCCTGTGGTCTTTCACATCTATCTGGGCGGCTAATAGAACCTGCATTTTGTTATTGAAATAACTCCACAGAGGCCAGCCTCCCATCGCCAAGTCACCCTTTATTTGCACATGGAGTATAGCTGACACTGATCCAGCTCTCCGAGTCAGAAGTCACATGACACCAGGTTATCGTCCAACTGGTTTATTTAAAATCACAAGCTTTTGGAGCGCAGCTCCTTCGTCAGATGCTTGTGATTTTAAATAAACCTATTGGACTATAACCTGGTCTCGTGTGACTCTGATTTTTGTCCGTCCCAGTCCAACAGTGGCACCTTCACGTCATAGCTCTCAGAGTGAACAGGATGTCTGACACTGCTGTTCGTATCTGTCAGCCAGGGCTCCCTGATTGGACCAGGTTAACACCCCCAAACAGAGAACTTATTTTCCATGAAGTCTGCCTGGCTGACTTTGTTACAATCACTACAGTCATCTTGTCTGAAACTCCGTGCCTGTGACAGTGCAGTGCCTAGATTTCATGCTGGAGTCTCCAGAGTGGGACTTGAGCCCAGTTCTGACTCCGAGCTGAGCATGCTGCTCACTGAACCAAGGACACCACCACCTGAGCAGAACAACTGAGAGCTGGCAAGATCGGGTTTGCCAAAGCAAAAGCTATGGGGGATGCATCACAATTAAGGCCTGTATTATGACAATAAGAGTTAGGGGATATGAAGTCTTGATGCCAATTCATCCTTCTCAGCCTTCTCTTTGTTTCATAATCTGCAGCAAGTTCTCTAGAAACTGCAAAAGGCTAATTTTTGGGGTTTTGCAGGAAACCAGAACTTTGCCCATTGAGGACATGGATCAGAGAAGTATAAAGGTTATGTACCTTGCTGCTGGAACTCAGTCCCAATGACGCGTGGTCCCACTCAGTGAAGTTTTGGACTTCTTGCTGCCTTTTGTGAATTGTGAGCCCTCCTCAAACGTGCTTTTGTACAGGACATGATTTGGGACCCTCCTGCTGTTTTTGGGTTAATACACCATATGCTGGCTGCCCAGTTTGGCAGATCACACATATCTCTGGCTGACCCTCTGGTCTATGCTGTTTCCCACTCCCAGCTGCATGAGTACAGTCATCAGTAGCTTGCAACGGGGAAAGGAAAATCAGCCAAGGCTCTGGTATCTGATTAGTATCTGCAAACCCCTAATGCAAGCTGCATGTTTTTCTTCTGTGAAATCTCAGAGGGTTGTGGCTGATGCACATTGTAGTTGAGCAGCCACTTCTTGTCCATTGGCAGGGTTCACATAAGCAGAAAGCCACTTGACCTAGGTACATGTAACTGTCTCCCAAAACTGGCCATTGCCTTTGGGAGCAGGAGGAGAAACTTGAGGAGAGGTCCTATGTTTTTTGAAAAACACCAAATTTCTTGCTAATTATGTCCTAAATCTTAAAAGTGAAAGTATAATGTACAGACGTCATCTTGCATTGTGTTTCTAAAGTGCCAGGACCTGGTTGAAATCTTCGATAAATTTAGCTGACCACAAATTGCTTGCACTTGTAGGAAGCAATTTTTTTCAATATACAATGTTCTGCTTAGCATGCTGGAAAAATGTTTGCCCGACTTTCTCTGCCTTTTTCTGACTAAGAGTTGTATCGCCAAGTTGTACAGCCTTGTGTTGTCCTGTGACTATTATACTTAATACATTAAAAAGTCTGCGACAACAGGTGACTGAACTATTTAAGAAAGCAAGCCATAGATTGAGCTTGGTTTTGCCGGTCTTTGGTATGTACTCCCAGTTGTGTGAGAAATGTACCATGGCCCTCTCACACTGGGTCCTGCGCAACATGACCACATCTACCCCCTTAACAACCTCTTGAGAACTGCTTAGGGATTCAAGGTAGGGCCATTAAAAACAAGATTAAGATACAAGATAAATAAAGACTATTTTTAAGTGCACTAGGCAACCGAGGAGGAGAACAAACACAGAACAGTGGCATCAAAGGAGTGGGCCTCCCAGCGTGAAGAGAAAGGGACTGTTGGAATTTCTGCCTCAAATTCTCCCAGACTCACCATAAATAGTCATTGAAACAGCAATTGAAATTTCATAAATCATTCTGCTAACTCCGATGTCAATCTGTTGAAGAAAGGAATCTATTTAAAGTGCATTTCCCTCCCTTCACATTCTTCTTAACTAATATAACTGTATTTCATCTGTTCACAAGCTACGAACTTGTTGACAGTATTAACAGGCACATATTAAATGAACCAATGTGTCTAATGTTCCTCAGTCCATTCTGACTAAACAATTTAACTTGCATAATAAACAGATAACTCCCATCACAAGAGTTGAAAAAATGAGGAAGAAAATAAACATTGCATTTACACAGCACATCTTCCAATCTCTTGGCATTTCCCGGAGTGCATCAGAAACAACATTTTGGTGTGAAACGTGGTTTGTGTTCTTATTTTAATTGGTATGGCTCACAACAAGGTCTTATACATTGCTACGCCAGAGACCAATGAGAATACTCCTCGGTGCATATTTGGGCCTGGACAAAAATGACTTGGATGTGATCTGATTCCAGGGTGACTGGCCATATCTTCATTGCTTGCCTTGACTCATGCCTCATGTAAGAAAACAGGCATTTAGAAAAGCATAGAATGTCTACTGTATGGAAGTAACAATGATCTAGCAAGTCCCATTCCCGCCAGCCTTTTCCCACTGTTTTCCTTTTCTTCAAATGCTAATCAAATTTCTGTTTGGAAGCCAGGATTGAATCTGGCTACACCACCCTTCTGTAACTACTACTGCATTTTTTAAAAGAGTACATTTTCGCTTTGTCACCTTTGATTTTTAACCAATCACTTCAAATTTCTGTTCTGTTTCCTGACCGTCCAAATTGTCCCTGTCTACTGTCAATTGAATCTCGTCTTCACCTTCTCTTCTCTGGAGATGTTGGAGCTGTTCTGCCTAATCTATCTACTTGCTGTAGTCCCTCAACCCTGAAACCATTCTTGAAAATCTTTGGAGGGCCCTCTCTACTCCTTTGACATCCTTCCTAAAATATGCTGCCCAGAATTGGACATAGTAAAGCAGTGTAGATAGCGATAAACTATTACCAATGATTCTGGAACTAGGGGGCATAGTTTAAAAATTAGAGCCTGACTACTTGGGAGTGATGTTAGGAAGCACTTCTACACACAAGGGGTGGTAGATGTTTGGAACTCTCTACCACAAATGGAAGTGGGTACTGGATCGGTTGTTCATTTTAAATCTGAGACAAATACGTTTTTATTAAGCAAAGGTATTAAGGGATATGGGGCAAAGGCCAGTATATGGACTAAAGCCACATTCTCATTGAATGGTGGAAGAAGCTACTTGTTGAGCCGAAGGGCCTGTTTCCACATTGAAGGGATTCTATGATTCTATGAAGCTCAAGGGGCTGAATGGCCTACTCTTCCTATGTTCCTATGAAGCATTGTCTTATAATGTTCATCACAACTTGCTTGCTTTGTAATTTATGCCTCTATCTATAAAGCCTGGGTTCCTGTGTGCCAGTTTCTTTAGCTGCCCTGCCATCTTTGCTGATTTATGGACATAAATCCCCAGGTCTGTCTGTTCCTGCATCACTTTTAGACTCATTCCCTTTATTCTATATTGCCACCAATGTTTGTCACTATTCTGCTTTCTGTCACTGTGCCAACTTTGTACCCATGATTGTTTCCTGTAACAAACATTGATGTGAGACACTCTTATATATATGGATGCTAATGAATAGTAAATGCTCATCTTGAAACATGCCTTTGTAAATGCAAGAACAGTTAGAGTTTGTGATTCATTCCTCATAATAGAGGCCATATAATGTTCAGCGGAATGATTTTTTTGTGAAGTCAAACTTCAATTGTCTGTTTTGTTATGTGAGACATGATTAAGGATTGAAACTCTATTTTGCTTTGGCCTTGAGAGTAATCAGCAATATTGCTGCTGAAAATACATCTCATACGACACTCGGCTATGAGTGAATGGGGTTGAATAAGCAGAGAACTCGGTGATCCTTGCTACAAATGCTTGATTAACAGTACTGCTGAAACCAGCCAGATAATTGCTTAGGAACACTCCAGAGGCAATCGAAACTGTGTGGGAAGGATCTTTTCCAATGCACACAGCCAGGTATAATCACCATGCTCCTCTGATTACTGCTTTCACCCTTCAATGTCTGCATTTTGATTTTAATTTATAGGGTCACTGGCGGAGAACTTTTTGAAGATATTGTCGCCAGGGAGTACTATAGTGAAGCAGATGCAAGGTAGGTAGCCAAACAAATAGACTGACTTTGAATTCTGTCTTTCCCTTTGTCATTGATGCTAACTAAACAGGAAATGAAGACTGTTTCATGTTGTTATTGATCCATCAGAGTTCAGGCAAATGCCTGATGTACTGGTTGAGGGTGAGTTACAAAGATTGGCTCGAATTTTGGGTTAAAAATAGATGTGATATTTTGTTCTGCATGTTGTCCATTGATTATATGCTTGCTTTCAAGATCCATCGTGGTCTTTCTCCAATATATCGACATTTAAATTCTCCTGTACTCGTGGAAGGAATAACAAGTTTGGTACTCTGCTGCTTTGTGGCCAACATAGTCTGGTCTCTTCTCATCAATCTCAAAGTTGCTCTTCAGGGAGCTTGTGCCTGGAAGCTAGATGTGTGGCTATCCATGTGAAGTGGGTTTGTCAGACTCTGAGGCAATCTCTTGGGAGTGTGACTAAAATGGACAAGTCTTTCAAAGCATCAATGCAATGGCCCGAGTGGTTTCACTTTCAACAGGGATTCTGTGATCCAAACCCAAAGGCAAACATTGAGGGCCTCTTTTTTTAAAGAAATATTGTTGGATCTGTATAGTTTCCAAGAAGCTGGGGTTGCTCGTGGCCAGTCGGAGGAGCTTTTATTTATGCCGTGCCTTGTGAAGATGGTGGCTTTGTTTTACTCCCTCTGTGTCCTCGCCCAATCCCTTCCCCACATGCAAAACATTGTGAAGTAAAAACAGCATCCTTTATCCAAAGATGGGACTAAACCTGTGCCCAGAATTAATCCAAGTGGCCTGAAATCCCGTAGGGTATCCGTGAAGCCTTACTGCGTGACCACTATCGCGAGCCAAAATGCTGAAAGTACATAGATAAAAAAAGACAAAATCTATCCACTCCTGCTTGTTTTTGGGGCTTTTGAAAATCCATTGATTTCCCAGAGTAAATAGCAGGGACTCGCAAGCTGCTGTCAATCTATTCTCAGATGATAGCCTCCAGTTAACTACGGGGTCTTTCTGAGTCTACAAAATATCTTGAAGGGGCCAGAGTCTCTGTGAGCACTGCCATGAGAGGTCAGCTCATAGAAGGAGCAACCAGTCTCAGCCTCTTCAGATTGACTGAGCGGAGCTCACTATATGAAACTCCAATATCACTGTAAAGATGTAGCAACACTTTTTTGATTTATATCAGGTACAACAGGGCAGTACAGGGGCTCAGTGGTTAGCACTGCTGCCTGACAGCACCAGGGACCCAGGTTCGATTACAGCCTCGGGCAACTGTCTGTGTGGAGTTTGCACATTCTCCCTGTGTCTGCGTGGGTTTCCTCCGGGTGCTCCGGTTTCCTCCCACAGTCCAAAGATGTGCAGGCTGGGTGGATTGGCTGTGCTAAATTGTCCCTTAGAGTTCAAGGATGTGCAGACTAGGTGGATTAGCCATGGGAAATGCAGGGTTTATAGAGATGTGGGAGGTGGGGTGAGTGTGGATGGGATGCTCTTCGAAGGGTCAGTGAAGACTCGATGGGCTGAATGGCCTCTTTACATACTGTTGGGATTCTATGAAATAATTCATGCCTGTTCGAATTCTCTTATACTCAAAGCAGCATTAGATATCTGTGGATCATTTCTGTTTTGAGATTGAGGTGGTTAACAGCGTGACAGCCTCGGAAATATTAATCTCGTTTTACAGGATCAAATCAGGCAGAATTTGGCACAGCCTTGATACAAGTTACTTGGTCCAAATCACAGAGGGAGGCTGCACAGCCCCTGGTGCCTGTGTCAGCTCTTCCGAGGACCTGTCTAATTAGTCCCACCGCTCCCATTCTCTCCCCTTAGCCCTGCAAAGTTTCCCTTTTCAGTTCCCTGTGGACTTAAGGTGGTAGAAACAAGATTCAATCCTTTCAGGTGCTGCAGTGCACTCACTGTGTAAAATTAAACTATGCTGCCCATGTGTCATTTTTTTTGTGCCACTTATCTTAAATGGGCAAATTATAATGAGGTTGTCAAAGTTATTGTGGTCTAATATGTTATGCGGGTGCATCTGGTTTTAAAAGAAAACTGGTCATAGATCATGAGTTTTTAACACATGCAAAATGTTTTTCGCTCACATTTCTGTTTTCTAACTATGTGTGTTAAGAGTTCTCCCTTGTGAAACAATAATACTGTTTGCTTTAATTAGACATCTTCAAACACAATGTTCTCTTCACACTTACTAATGCGGATCTGTTGTGTGAAGTTTTCACGACTTTGAGAATTAACCACATCTGTAGAGACTTTTAAAGTTTGCTTTCAAGTATACATCAGGACACCGTCCTTTATTTCATCAGAAAGCCTAATTATGACTAAAATTTCCATCACTTTGCATTCACCCACAGGCAAAGTCATACTGAGCTCATGACACAACCTGAAATTCACAGATTTCTAAACATTAAATGTTTTAATTCTGAAATTCTTAAAGTTGCAGTGGGGTAATATTTATTCACAAGTCAGGCCTGATAAAGGGACAGCTCCACGTCAGCTGGTGTTGGTGACCAGTATGCCCTTGACAGGGCAAAATCACTTCCATTACTGCACAAGCCTGCCACCTGGTGTGCCAGTCAAGAAACAAAATCCACAGTCATCAGGGAGATGTATGTGGCTTGGGCCTTGGCAACACCACAGTTTTTGAATTTGACAGTCACCATTGGGTGAGGACAGAATGGAGCAGACTAAGGGCCCTCGAATCCTCATCAGAGGTCCATGTTTTAAAATAACTCCTCTTAAAACAACGCAAGGAACGGAACTGAGATACAGCTGTACTGGCAATAAATGGCTAGACAGATCAGAGGGGCTGAGTGGCCTCCACTTTTTTCCTGAGTTCTGAAAGTAATATTTTGAAGAATCGATTGTGATGCTCTCCCACATTTCACCATACATTTGGTCAGTAGTAGTTTTTTTTCAAAAACTGAGTGTGAGGAAAGTGCCCAAAGGATGCAGTATGGCATTTCATCAAACTGGAATTCTGTCATCTTACTAACAGTTCTCTCCACGAAGGCAATGGAGGCTTTGTACAGCCAGCAGATGAACTCCATTTTTGAAATATCGACGAGATCCTGCAGACTAAAATTGCACAATCTCAGACATTATCCTCCACCTGTGAGCTCTGTGCATTTAGTCATAGAGCTGTACAGTACAGAAACTGACCCTTTGGTCCAACTTGTCCACGCCGACCAGATATCCTAAATTAGTCTGGTCCCATTTGACAGCATTTGGCCCATATCCCTCCAAACTCTTCAGAGTCATGTACCCATCCAGATGCCTTTTAATTGTTGTAATTGTACCAGCCTCCACCACTTCCTCTGGCGGCTTGTTCCACACATGCAGCACCCTCTGTGTGGAAAAGTAGCTCCTTAAGTCTCTTTCATATCCTTCCCCTCTCACTTTAAATCTGTGCCCTCCAACTTTGGACTTCCCTACTCCAGGAAAAAGACCTTGGTTATTCACCCTGTCCATGCCCTTCATGATTTTATAAATCTCTATAAAGTCACCCTTCAGCTTCCGATGCTCCAGGGAAAATAGCCCCAGCCTATTCAGCCTCTCCCTATAGCCCAAACACTCCAACCTGGTAACATCCTTGTAAATCTTTACTGCACCTTCTCAACTTTAGCAACATCTTTCCTATCGCAGGGAGACCAGATTTGAACGCATTATTCCAAAAGTGGCCTCACCAACATCCAGTTCCAATTAATTTCTAAACAACAATTTCCTTCACCTCTCTCGCTGTCTGTCTTTAGCCAATGAAAGCAGCTGCTCAGAAACATGTCTCCTGCCTTTATCCACCCACAGCTTTTGTTGCCAATGCTTGTTGAAGATCTCACAGTGCAGAGAGTAGCCCTTCAGTATACAATTCTAGCATTAGTCCTGCCTTCTCATTGGAATGTTTGTTTTCAGGTAATGAAATAATCACTTAGGAACAAGTTAGGAACCTTAAGGACAAGAGCAGGTCTTACAGTTCCTGGGATACAGATCTAACTAAAGACCAAGTATAGGAGTCGGGATGTCATGGTGTGGTTGCACCGGACGTTGATGAGGTCACTTCTGGAGTGCTGTGTACAGCTGTGGTCACCCTGCTGTTTGAAGGATATTATTTAATTGGAGAAGGTGCGGAAAAGATTTACAAGGATGTTACCAGGACTGGAGGGTTTGGGTTAAAAGGAGAGGCTGGATTTTTTGGGCTTTTTTCGCTGGAGCATAGGAGTTTGAGAGGTGACCTTTATAGAGGTTTATAAAATCATGAGGGTGGGGTGTTCCAAACTAGGAAGTATATTTTTAAGGTGAAAGGAGAACAATTTAAAAGGGACACAGAGGGTGGTTTGTATATGGAATGAACTGCCAGAGAAAGTGGTAGAGGTGGGTACAGTTAGAACATTTAAAAGACATTTGGACAGGTACATGAATAGGAAAGTTTTAGGGTGATATGAGCCAAACGTAGGCAAATGGGACTCACTTGGTTTGGGAAACTTGGTCAGCATGGATGAGTTGGACCGAAGGGTCTCTTTCCTTGCGTATGATTCCATCTAATTAAATAGGAGGAAAGGTTCAAGTGGCTGAATGGCCTCCTCCTGTTCCTCTGTCGATAATGTTGACCTGTGCTGCTATTCATTTAACAATTATGGATTTGCAACTCGATTGTGTTCCTCCATAACGTTTGTTATTTCTACCCAAACCCCCAAAACATCCAGCAATCCAGGGCTTGAAAACTCCAGTTGGGCCCTTTGCACATATGATCTTTTTAGGGAGAAGGGAACTTCAGATTTTCATCATCATTTGTGGAAAAGGTGTTTCCCAGAATTTTCTCCTGAACTGTACATGACAGATACCCAAATAGTTGACTGGAAACAATTATCCTGCTGTATCATAAGTTAAACCCAAGGAAATAATTTGGTTTTGAAAAGTGCTGCAGATTTGATAGTTATTATCATCATCCGCCATTCACAAGACACAAGTCAGGAGTGTGATGGAATACTCCCCGCTTGCTGGGATGGGTGCAGCTCCAACAACACACAAGAACACCATCCAGGACAAAGCAGCTCGCTTGACTGGTACCACATCCGCAAACATTCACTCCCTCCACCAATGATGGATAGTGGCAGCACTGTGTACCAACAGAAGGTGCACAGCAATAACTCACCAAGTAAGGTTTTGCAGGGATGCCTGAGATCAAATGGAACTGGGGAACAGGAGATTAGTGTATGTTCATTATGAGATAATTGGCTGAGAATGGCAAATGTATGTGGGGAACAAGTAATTAATGTGCTGGTACTTTGTGATGTGAATTGGAATAAAGCTCTGACTAGGAAGGAATATGCCAGGACTGTTGTCTAAAGAGCCTTTAAACGTTGATGTCTATCACTAAGGCTCCTTCAACAGCACCTTCCAAAGCCACAATTTTAACCACTTAGAAGGACAAGTGCAGCAGATGTATAGGAGCGCCACCATCTGAAAGTTCCCCTCCAAGTCACCGTTGTGGTGAAACCTTTGAGTGTGTGCACTGACAGCATTGTGGGTTGCCCTATATTAGATGGGCTTTGGTGGCTCAAGGACAAAACTCCTCACCACCACCCTCTGAAAAGTAATAAACGAATGCCTAGCAATGCTCCCAACTCATGGATGGCTAAAACCATGCACTCAGCAACCCCTTAAAAGCAGTAGTGTGATAATGGTGACTTTCTGAACTTTGTTTCATTTAGAAGCAGCTGTCTGTAAATCCTGAATATAGTTGCATTGAGCTACTGTAACCTTTTGTACAAGTGGATGATGAGTGAGGTCGTCTCGTTATACCATGCACAAGGAGTCCTCTGATTCGAGCAACCTTTAAATGAGATTCTCAATATTGTTACAACTGTCAAGAATTTTTTTTTACCCTGCTGTGAATCACCACTTTGCACAGCTATCAAATCACCATTCACTGCCTGAGAATCTAGGCTTGGAGTCAGTCAGTGCATTACTGTTTGAGCAGAATGGCTCTCTCTCTCATCTTGGCAGAAACATTCACCTTTTTAAAAGTAGGCGCTTCCATTAAAAAAAAAAGGCAACAAAAAGAATTTTGTACAAATGCGTTTAGTGTTTGTACCTTGATGTCCCAGAGTGGAATTCAGCGTAAGGTCAAGTCCACTGTCGTAAATGTCTAACACAGAAGTTAAACTTCAAATGTGAGGTAAACCACATTCTACAGATAATGTAAAGATTTTGCTTCTTGGATGTGTCCCACAAGATGTGTTTCACTTGTGTGGCCTGCAAAGTTGTCACATGTGCAATACCTCACATATCATTGATGAAGGAACAACAAATTGACCATGAAATCTAGCAATGGATAAGTGCTCGAAACCCAATATTATAAACTGTTCATTTCCAGTAATAAATGAATAATTTTCAAGGGAAAGACCCAATGACTCTGGATAAAAAGAGAGTTAATACTTTGGGTGTGAGCTCTTCCTAGCTGGTTTTCGACAAACTAGTTAAGTGGAACCATAGTGTATTTGCAATGTAAGTGGTAATGTCACTATTGTCTTACCAGACCATAGGACTGCTCTCTCATTACAGAGAGATGACTGGTGGTGGTTTAACCCGAGGGTCACCATGCCTCAGGCGAGGGGAGAGGTTGAGAAGGAGAGTCCTTCATTGTAACCTGAGGAAGTGAGCTCACGCTGTTGGCATTACTCTGCATCGCAAACTGAGCCAACTGAGTTCTCCAACTCCATAGTTTACCTTAGTATACACAAAAACCATTGGCTACTGCTGAGCCATGCAAATCCACAGTACAGATCATAATCATAAGAGTGCGCAGCACACAAGGAGGCCATTCGGCCCATTCTGTCTGTGCTGGCTGTTTAAAAGAGTCAGTTGTTGTGATTTGATTAAATGTGATGGGCAAAGCAAATCTAGTAGCAACTTTGGAGAGAGAGTTTTGGCTAAATATTTGAAGGGGAGATGTTTGCAAGGCCATGGAAAAGAAAGGGAAGGAAATGGGCTAATTGGATGGCTCTTTCAAGGGATAGTACAAACACAGTGGGCCAAATGGCCCACTTCTCTGTTTTAACCATTTTCATCCGTTTTCATCCCACTTCCCTGGGATAGACCTGCAAATCTTTCCCCTTCAAGTATGCATCCAGCTTCCTTTTCAGAGTTAATATTGATTCTGCTTTCACAGCCCTTTCAACACAGTATGTCAGAAATGTTTGTGTTTTGTTTGAAATGCCTATGAATAGTTAAGTAGAGAGATTGTTATTGTTTGCAGTTCTCTATTTTAAATCAAAAATAAATCTTGGCAACATACCCATACATTCATCTGGGTATAACTGCCATAAAAGGGACTACCTATACCATCTAAAATTGTGTCAGAAATGGAGGTCGAACATTTTTTTTTCCAAACGTGCTGTTTGAAGATGACCTTGAAAATTGTCTAACTACTGAAAACCACCAAAACTCAACAAATAGGGATATAATCAAACAGAACATTTTACCCAAAGTAAAACAAAGAACTGCGGAGGCTGGAAACCTGAAACAAAAATAGAAACTCAACAGGTCTGGCAAGTGAAACACAATCATTCTTATGGGTCCAGTGACCTTGCATCAGAAATGGACCCGCAACGTTAACTCTGCTTTCTGTCTCCGCAGAGGCCACCAGACCTGCTGAGTACCTCCAGCAATTTCTGTTAAAGAATATTTTTCCTATTTGCTATATATTTGGAACATTCGTTGCTTTTAGATCCCCAGCAATCACAGCAGTTTCTTTCTAATTTGCAGCTGAAACATGTCCAATTGGTTTGGATTACGCAGCTAATGTATTTTCTTAAATTGTGCAAAATGCTCCTTTGACTGAAGAAAAGGAGGGGGAAAATATAAGTATTTGAAAAAAAATCATCAAAATAACCCGAGCGGAATCAAAAAAAAGGATTTAATCAGCAGCATTTATTGCCATGGAAACCAAACTCAATTTAAGCACTCTTGTATGTGGGACTTACAGGAATTGGGGATGGTACACAGCTGGAAGTGCAAGAGATTCTGATTTGTAATAAAATAAAAGCAAATAGAATTGGTCTGTTCGAAACAAAAGGCAAATACAATTCCCCCGTAAAAGGCAGTAGCAATTTTTCATTTTCCAGATGTGTAGCAATCTTGCGCACAAGGACCAAATAAATCTGATAAACTGCGTCAGCAACAGAAACACAATGCTCCATTTTATTACCTGCGATATCAGTTGTAATGTTACATCACTTGTGGTTACAATCACAAATGCCGTGACTGTTTCTGCTCCTGCTACCAGCTTTGAGATGAACCAAGGCAGAACTTGGCCCCCACATCTGAGATTTTGTACAATAACATCGATATCATAAAGAATCACGGAAAGATAGAACGGAAAAGGGGCCTGTTCGGCCCATTGTGTTAGTACTGCCTGTCGGAAAGAGCCATCCAATTAGCTGGCACAGTGGCTCAGTGGTTAGCACTGCTGCCTCACAGCACCATGGACCTGGGGTTCGATTCCAGCCTCGGACGAGTGGAGTTTGAGCGTTCTCCCTATTGAGGTTTCCTCTAGATGCTCTGATTTCCTCCCACTGTCCAAAGATGTGATTGGCCGTGCTAAATTGTGCCCCGGGTGGATTAGCCATGGTAATATGTGGGGTTGCAGGGATAGGGTATGGGGCTGGGGCTGGGTCTGGGTAGGATGCTGTTTGGTGAGGACTCAATGGACAGAATGGCCTCTTTCCAAACCATAGGGATTCTATGATTTGCTAGTTTCTTGTAAGACTTGGACCTCTGTGACTATAATGGGTTATGAAAAAAGACTGGCAGCTAACATAACAGGGCAGTCCGAAGTCATCCACAGGCATATAAACAGTGAAAGGGGGTAAAAAGATAAATAGAGATAATTAGGGACTAAAGGTAGCACTGTGAGTGTTCCTACATCCCAATTACTGCAACATTTCAAGAAGGGAGGTCTGTGATTAGAAGGGTTCAAAAGTGATAAGCAGGAATTATTGGACAGACTTTGGTACTCGGAACTGACAAGACACTGGGACCGGTTGAGATGCATCCAAGAATATTGAAGGAAGTGAGTGTTGAAATTGCAGAGGCACTGGCCATAATCGTTCAGTCTTTCCTGGACATGGGGTTGGGGCCTGGGGACTTGAGGTTTGCAAAGAGAAGGAACTGTGTTTTTCACACAGTAGGTAAATAGGGTTTTGAATGCACTGCCTCAAAGGGTGCTGGGGACTGGTTCAACTGAAGGATTCAAAAGGGCTGTGGATGGTAATACTAACAGCAATGTGGTGCAAGAAGGTGAAGGAGGGGTGGAAGAATGGAACTTAGTCATGGTACGCATTCAGAGAGCCAGTGCAGGCACAATGGGATGAATGACCTCTTGCTGCTCTGTAATGATTCTGAGATTCACATCTTGCACTGAAGGAGTGCCACGAGAAGACATTGTATGATTGGCTGATGTTTCTTAAAGAGACAGAACAGATTTTGGCCCTTTCGTCCGAGGTGTGTGCAATCTATTTCATTAGCATCAATAGCACTGATCCTTCGCTGTGTGCGTATGAAAAAGAGAGAGAGAGAATGTGCCTTTCCTCCCATTTGTGAGTTGTGCATTTTGAGACCTCTGAGCTCAATGTTTAATTGATTCGCACCAAGTTCAAAGTCAGGCTCATTATCATCATAACAATGCATTATGGTTTCAAAAGTAAGGCTTCAATGGAAGATTCATGAAGAGATTATTTCACCATCTGTAGCAGTCTGATTCTGCACTGAAGATGTTTCCTATCTACTTTCAGCTAGGGAAGAAAGCCACCTTTCATGTTGCTGAGAAATCCTGTTTGTTTGAGGTATAAAGGTGAGTTCCCTTGATTTCAAATGACCAGCAGATCCACATCATTCTTTGTTTTTGTGGTTGGGTTTACATAGAGGACAGTGACATGTAAACGAAAGGGGCATATGAAGGATTCCCCAGATCTGACATTGGAGATGACTTCTTACCTACCATCAGGAAAATCCCCATTGGAAATTCAAAGCTAAGGTGTCATAAATAAAAGATAAGTTTCTCGTCACTGCTGCAAGAAAATCAGGAGAAACTTCTTCACTCAGAGAATGGCCACAGAATGAAACAAGCTACCACTTTGAGCAGTTGAGTTGAATTGCACATGAGGAGGAGCTAGGTTAACATGAGGACGAAAGAGACGCCTCGATAGATGGGATGAGATTGAAGAAAGCTGGAAGGGACCTTGTGGATCACAGAACCACTCGATCGAATGACTTGCTTCTGTGTGGCAAATACCATGCCAAAAATATTTAATAGACTGTTTTGGTGCAGTCACCAACCTAACTGATCACGAGTGTGGGGAACAGAGCGAAGAAGTACAACAGGGAAAGACTGTTCAAAGTGAGGACGGGTTCATTCTTGTCACAAATCTTATTGTTAACCTATGAAAGGACCAACAAGCAACTAACCCACCCTCGGGAACTTTGAGACCTCTCTCCTACTTTCTCCCCCTCTTTTATTATTCACCTCTTATTTATTAGATGGATACATGAAGATCTAATCTTGAAACCCACACTCTGAGTACTCACATCCAAAGTCCTCAAGGGAATACTGTGTTCCACAGAGTATTAGATCATTCCTATACTGATGACTTGTGGTAAGAGCTAACAAGTCCTCTTATCGAATATTATGGAATTCAAGGATACAGCGGTTAATGTTTGAGATAATTAGACAATATTGTTCTAATTTTTAAGCATGGTAATTATCAATTTATGGCCAATTTAAAGTAATTGAAAAATAAAATTGCCATGAAAGCAAAAAATGATGCCTCTCAACTGTGTACTTTCTCTGTAAACATTTTTGTCATCAAAGATATTTGAGGCATTCTTGAGTTCTCGGATTTAATGTGCTCCATGTTTGTCTGTTTTACCCCTTGATGGATTTGTTATTGCTTCTGTTGGAATGTGTTTTATCATGAACTTGTGGGAAAAATATATTGTACAGAGTTCCAAATATGGTATTTTGAGGTCACTGGTTCCTTTCTCCATAATGATTTGGATGAAACATTTGTTGTATGATCCACCCAGCACCACTCTCATGCCTTACTGCTATTTTTAATAACTCTCGTCATTTCATACAAGTAGTTTTTGGGCTGTATGGCAGACATTAAGAACTTGGTTCAGAGAGAGAGCTAACACTTTGGCTCCTGATTCAGTAACACAGTCAGGAACCAAGACGAAGGCTGTCTGACCATTGGGCAAGCTACCACAGAACAATCTTGCCAGTTGTGATTTTCAAAATTGTGCATCTTGTTGCGGTTTAGCCACTGCACATATGGCTCAATTCCTAGGGTTCCCAGCTAAAGAAGTTTGCTCATTGCAGAAAGCAGCAGTGTTAGCAACACTCTTGGCTTCAGGGATGGTGGTCCACTTGCCTTACGGAGAAAAGACTTTTAAGTTTCCCTTTCTTCTCGGCTGTGTTTCTTGTATTTCCATTTTTTTTTGTACTTAAAATGGCTTGTTTTTGTTAATCCTGGTTTTTTTTTTGCATCTAAGATGGTGCGAGAGAATGGTGACTCTGTACACTTTTCACTGTACTCCTGTATCCCTGTACTTGGGCGCACGTGACGATAAAACCTAATTCTAAGTAGTTATTTTGTAAGGTGTGAAACAGCCGCAAATATTGTCAAGAGGTCAGTGATGATAGAAAACAAATCAGGAGCTGGTGATGATAGATGTGCAGGTGTCTGATCACCTTGGGATTAGTTCAGATTCCTGGAGTTGAGGAACGCCAGTTTGAGATCCATCAAATACAAGGGTATTCCAGGAGATCAAGAGGCTCTAGAATCCCTGCCATTATCCAGTATTTAAACAGCAAAAAATTGAGGAACCTCTTCAAAACTATTTCTGTTGTGACTACTGGTAAGTGGTGTTCCATGTTAGAATAAGGAGGTAACTATTGGATAGGAAATAAACCTCATGATGCTTCAAACCTGCTTAGTCATTCGGAGGGATCATGGCCGATCAATTGCCCCATCTCTGCCTTTCTACGCAATCCCGCAAATCCTTTTGTATTAAAAACAGTCGATCATCCTTGACTTTGGTAATTTTTTTTCTTTTATGTTATATCCAGAAGTTCTCTTTTGACTTCCGTCAAAGACTGAAAATCCACTGGTTTTTGGGTTAGAGAATTCCAGCATTTGTAATTGTTTTAATGAAGATATTTCTCCTGATCATATTTGATCCTTTATCCTGAGGGTGGTCCTCCTGGTTCTAGTCGCTCTGATCACAGGGGAGGCTCCAACACATCATCTAACTTTGTCATGTCCCATAGAATCATGAAAACACTACAGCATGGAAAGAGGCCATTCAACCCATTGAGTCTGTACCAGCTGAATAAACTAGTCACCCATTAAGATCCCATTTTCCAGCACCTAGTTTGTAGCTTTGCAGGTTCCAGTACTTCAGATGCTGATCCAGGATTCTTTTTAAATGAGATGAAGGTTTCCAACTCAACCTCCAAACTGAGTGAAGAATTTCAGACACCCTCTGGGTGAAAAAGTGTTTCCTTTGTCCCCTCCATTTTTACTAACAAAGGTTTAAATCTGTGCACCCTGACTTGCAAGTAACATCTCTGCTACAGGAAACAGATCTTCCCTACCCACTCTGTCCGATCCCTCATTAGAGTTATAGAGTCATACAGCATGGATAAGACCTTTCTATCTGACCAATCCATGATGACTATGTTCCCAAACTACACTAGTCCCACCTGCTTGTGCTTGGCCCTCCAATCCTTTCCTACTCATGAACTTATCCAAATGTCTCTTAAACGTTGTGTCCGTACCTGCAACCACCACTTCCTCTGGAGGTTTATTCCATACACAAACCACACTCTGTGTTAAAAAAAGGTTGCCCCTCACGTCCATTTTAAACCTTCCTCCTCTCACCTTAAAAATATGCCCCCCAGTTTTGAACTTCCCCACCCGAGGAAAAAGATCCTTGTCATTCACCTTATCTGTGTCCTTCACGATTTTATATTTGATCAAGTCACCCCTCAGTCTCCTGTGTTGTCAGGAAAATGACCATAGCCCTGCAACCTTTCCTGATAGCTGAATTTTTTAAGTCCAAGCAACAAATCTCCACTGTACTTTCAGTGGGGCATTTGTAACCTTAGTGACCAAACTGTACACACAATTCAAGTTGTGGTCTAACCTGGATCGTACGAAGTTCTAATATTACCCCCCTGCCTTGGCATTCAATACTTCCCCAAGTAGGAAGGAAAGCATCCCACGTGCTTCATTTACCTGTCCTGCCACCTTCAGGGACCTGAGGGTGTGTGCTCCAAGTTCTTGTACTCAGTCGCCTCCTCTCAGTGTCCTCCTGTTAATTGTGGATTCCCATTTTGTACACTTTCCCCGACCCCACAACCTCACACTTCTGCAGATTGAATTCCATTTGCCTTTTCTGTCCACTCAACCAAACCACCGGTTAATATCACCCTGCAGCTGTCAGTTTCAGCAACAAGTCCAACCTCTCATTTACTCTGTCTTCCTAAAACAACTCCCTCCTGCAAGGCATCAGTTGTTGCACATTTTTCCCAGCTAACTATATGCTTTCATGGTTAAGGAGACTGGATCAGGGTACCTGAGTAATTTAGTCAAGACCCTATACAATTGCAGTAAGATGACTTTACTCTTGTACTCCAATCCCTTTGTAATAAAAGCTAACATCATTTGCTTTCCTAATTGCTTGTTGTGCAGTTCATCATTTGGTTGCAAGTATACCCAGGTTTCTTCGTTCACTGACACTTTTCAGTCTCTCATTACTTAAAAAGTGTCCTGTTGTTTTCTTAAAATGAGGAGAACTTCATTCTTCTCCACATTACATTACATCTGCCATGTTGTTACACACTCCTGTAACCTGCCTATTTGCTTCACAGCCTCCTTGTGTTCTTTTCAAACCATCACCACATTGAAAGCTCCATTTGTCAAAGCTTCAAAATTCCATTTGGTTAAATACCTGTGAATGTTTTGGCTGAAGCTTAGATTTTTGTAAACTGCCTGCTGCGTTGTCAAATGAAAAGGAGCGATGGTCCAAACATTGAAAGGTGTGAACTCATGTAAGAGATGATTGGAAATTAGCCGAGCTCCTCTAACAGGCCGTGTCTGCGTTGGAGCGTCGAGTAGACATCTGTAGTAATGAGTAGAAGATTAATAGTTTACAGAAGTCTTGTAATTGCAAGATTGTTGTTTCCCTAACAGTTCTGCAAATCAGATCCTCAGTGGGTTTGTTCAGGTTTACAGTTGCCAGATATCAGTTGTTTTATTAAGGCCAAGAATCCTGAGTACAGTTCGTTACAGACTGTGACTATTTATTGTCTCTGCAGTACCTTGACATTCATGAAAATTTTGCTTTCTTCTCCCCATCCCATTCCTTATCGCTTGCCCTTTTGATTCTCCCCCTCCCCTCTTGTCCTCCTTCCCTTTATCTCCTCCTTTCTCTTTTGTTTTACAGTCAATGTATTCATCAGATTCTAGAGAGTGTTAATCACATTCACCAACATGACATAGTGCACAGAGACCTCAAGGTCAGTATCTTCTCAAGAAGACGTAGGAACGCAATCATTTGGTTTGGAAAAAAAATGTAACCTTGCTGCATGTTATCTGTTGCCCTGCACTGTTAAGAATCCTTGGCTTGAAATTTCCTGCACGGGTAGTATTACGGTCCCACGGGTGCTTTGAGTTATTGCTCATGACAGACAGCTGAATGCAGCAAGCTGGCTCACCCAGTGTACATGCTTAATGTCTCTTTCTTGCACCGGGATCAGTAGTAATGCCCAAGCAGTTCTCCTGCCAGCCTGGTCTTGTATTTCACGCTCCAGAAGAAGTGCAGCAATTAGCAACATAAATCAGGAGAGCTGTCCCATTGCCTTCCCTCCTTCATCGGGACGGATGTCATGTTTTATATCTCGTAATAGCCCCTTCATAATTTAACAGTCTTGTAAGCTGCACCCGGGCAGGACTGAGAATCCTGGCTTCGTATTTCTTGATGGACTATCACATAAGTGCTGGAAGCTTATTTTATGTGTGTGCACTCCATTATCTGTTAAATCATTTAGCCCAAATTCTATTCATTTGATGTTCTCACCCCATTGGCATACAACTGTAGTGCATTTGTATTGCTGTACTGAATGTGTGCTTTTACCCAAAACATGTGCTATGTAGATAAAAAGGTGTGTAATATTTGCTGGATTTACTCCCCAGTTTGGGGGGGGGGGGTAAAAAACACACATTAATCTCCATCACAGAGAATAAAATGAATTCTGAGGTGCTTTCAGGTGCAGATGCAACTTATCTTGAGTCAATGGTAAGCCAATTAAAAGCATACATGATTATTTCTCAAGTCAAACATTATTACTGAAAAACAGTGCATAACATGAAGGCTTTCATCTTGCACTTATCAGGACAGATGCAAGAGTATCAACTTTCAAAGGGAACAGCAATTTTTACTGCATGAGAAAAGGGGTGCTGATTGGTTGTCAAACTGTTGCTCCCTGTTGAAATTTGCATTTCCTTGCATTTGTTGTGATGAGTCCAAAGAGCTTTGATGCTTGTTTTTTCTTTCATTCAGAAATAACTCTGTACACAAAAGTCACAATCACATGTTATTGCAATTAACTTATTGTGGCCCTTCATGCAGTGTTTGTGCTGATTGAGGTCATCAGTCAGGAAAAATATTACACTGCAATTGAGGTAGACTCCTAGTACCCTTCGAAGAAGATTTCAAGGCCATTACTCCTCCCCGAAGAAACCACAACCAAATTAACTAGCCCTGCGTTTTGCTGTGGTTGGCTTCTTCCTTTTAATAAAAATGTCTTGCTCTTTAGCTGGCGTAACAACGGTCACTGCGCGTCCGAGGTAATTCCAAGTGACGTGACAAGTTGCTGCTGAAATTCAAGGCTATTTTCAAATCAGATTTATGTAAAAATGAGCAATGCACTCATGAGTGTGGGGCTTTTCAGCTCTGAACCATAGCAGGGTATAATTATCAAGCTTAACAAACATAACATGTTGTTTATTGCAGAAAGAAGAAATGGTTGTAAGTTCATATTTTTGCACATTTAAGGCAAGGAAAAGTGACATTTCTGGAAATGTCCCTTTAATATTAAGTTGCAGAAAACATGTCAAAGTACCTCAGGATTTTTATTTGAGTTTTTAATTGCACATTATTCAACAATAAAATGACAGTTTCAAGAAGTAGGTGTACTCCAGTTTTTGAAGTCTATTTGCCTGTACAAACATATAACTGTCCTGCCCCCTAGCGTGCCTGTGCTGGCTTTGCAGTTGTTGGAGCCTTTGTTATTCATTACATTAACCCTTTGAGGACCTCAGCTTCAGTGAACTTTGGGGAGTGAGGGCAGGGGTTTGCAAAATCGTCCCATTTCGCGTATGACAGCTCAATTTGCCAAGAAACAATCACTTTTCTGGATCAGTTCAGAGAGATTAAGAATTCCCAAAATTCACCGTTAGTGGCTGAGGGTGAGGAATGCTTGGAATGTGTTGATTCTAAAAGCTGCAAAAGAGGTATTTGACTCTCGGAGTGTTAGATGACTCTTGTAAGTCATCAGCTGCAGTAGTGGTCAGTGGGACCTCCAATTTTGTTTCATAGGTTTAGGAGTTTGGCAGCCCAAAGCTGAATGATTCATTGTTGCCCCTTTTTCCTCAGGGTTTTGGGAGAGAGGAATGCTGCTGGGAATTGGGCTTTGTTTGTTTACAGCCCTGCCATGGGTTGAGATATTTGCCCAGATCCCAAGGCGTTTGGGTTTGGTGGGGATAACCACACCAGGCACCAGCTTGCTGTGACATTTGATGACAGGAACGAGCTCAATGACCACAGTCTTTGCGTTTTGGTGCTGGTGAGGGCAGGAGTGGGCTGCATCGAGCAGACCAATAAATTTGGAAATTGATGCGTGTGTGTCACAAATTGGCAAAAGAAAATGATCATTCTGGCTCAAAGTTCTAATTCAACAATTGAAAATCTAAATACTCATGGATTGAACAGTAAAGGGGCATGCCTTGAACCAATGCACTGGTTAACTTTTACAAAGTATTGATATAAAGTTTGAGCCATTTTAAGCTGCGATGCATAAGCGTTGACTGTCGATACATGCTTATCAAGTGTTATAGCTCCTGCTTTGTGTTTTGACTTGTCATTAATTACTTCTCTTATTAATTCCATCATTTTCCTCTTAACGGCTTTGGTTCGCCACCTCCAAAGCCAGAGAACTTGCTACTTGCCAGTAAATGTAAAAATGCCGCAGTGAAGCTGGCCGATTTTGGATTGGCAATCGAAGTCCAGGGAGACCAGCACGCATGGTTTGGTAAGTCCTTGAACATTTGTCGCTTTGTTGCAGTGAAATGTGGCTGTCACTTGCCAAATGTAGAATACACTGTTGCTGAGGATTACAATACAATTGTAATGCTCTATCTATCATTTTATAGGTTAGCTCTAGTCAACATGCTGTGGTGTGGCCCGTGGAGAATGTAGACCAAGTGTAGTCTTCAGGTGAGATGGGGTTAGAGGAAGGGTTAATAATCGGACCAAGGCTTGGGGGTAAAATTCAGTCCCACTCATAAGTTCTCACATTCTGCCCTTATGATATAAATGATGGTTTTTTTCTGTAGTTAAATATCAAAGAACTGGGCCAAACATTTGGAACTGATTGGTGCCAAGAGGTTTCTCTGCAGTCGAGGCTGCATTGCTGTGATATAGCAGCACCAGTAGATGGAGGGCCCAACGACACCCTGCAAAGTTTACATAGGCAGTTTCTTTACAGAGACACAGAAATATAATAGAAAATGTTGACATGGGAAAGGCAGTGAATAGGAGGTAAGATTTCTGATAGGACATGCATATAGACAGCAGAATTGTAGCACTATATATATATAAATATGGTGCAGACTCAGTGGAATAAATAGCCTCCTCCTGTGTTGTACAATTCATTGTAAAAATTTACATAATGATAACCATTAATTACTTCCTGTACAGTGAGGATTTTAGCTCAAGGATGCAACGAAGCCTGCTGAAATTCCAGCAATGATTATATATCTTTAATTAATACGCAATAACTTAATAGGGTGCATGTATGGATTTGTGCAACCCCGAAATAAGGTTGCAAAGATTAAATTACCAAGCCTGAACTTGCATAGTCGTGGACACTTTGCAGAAATTGGAGTGTCGTTGAATCGTAATTTTTGAAACAAATCTCCAACAAAATACTGGGTTTGTGTCCTTTTGGACTGAGAATCAGTGTCATTATGTGACAGCCCAAATTCCAGGGATAGTCAATGCTGCCAATACACTGCAGATCACTGATACTAGCATTTTGTTGCGTGGGTCCCGCTGTTAGTCTTGCAACAAAATATTTAACTTTTGCTGAAGTTGTCGAGCCCACTGTGCATTGCAACTGCATTTGCCTGCATCGTGTAGGACTGGTACCTCATCAGTGACCCAACAACCGACAGATTCCTGCCTCTGTCCTCCCTGAAAGACAGCACTTGATCCACACACAGGAAATGGGCCATCCCCACACTCCCCTCCTGGGATGGTTGACCATTTTGGACCACTGCAGGCATTGGCGTCAAGCTCCTGCAGTCTTGTAAGGGAGCTCCAGGATTTTCCTTTATTCATTCGTGGGATGAGGACGTCGCTGGCTCGGCCAGCATTTATTGCCCATCTCTAATTACCCAGAGGGCAGTTAAGAGTCAACCACATTGCTGTGGGTCTGAAGTCACATGTAGGCCAGACCAGGTCAGGAGGGCAGTTTCCTTCCCTAAAGGACATTTCCCTAAAGTAACTTTTACAAAGCACTGATAAAGTTTGAGCCATTAAGCTGTGATGCATAAGCGTTGACTGTCGATACATGCTTATCAAGTGTTATAGCTCCTGCTTTGTATTTTGACTTGTCATTAATTACTTCACTTACTTAATATTAATTAACTTATGATTGGGACTGTTAGTTTGACTCAGCAACAGTTAAGCTTACTTGGAAGGGAACCTGGAGGTAATGGTACTCCTGTACGTTCCCCACCCCTCCCACTTGCCTCCCATCAAAACATCCTTCAAGATGTCGGAGGCCAGAGGATCAAAGAGCTGACAAAGAGTTGTTGCAAATTGCCACCTTACGGCTGTATCGTGTGGATAGACCGGTTGTTTAATCCAGGGAAGCGGGGAGTGAGGTTCAACCCAAACTAGCACGAAAACAGAAGTTGCTGGAAAACCTCAGCAGGTCTGGCAGCACCTGTGAAGGAAAAAACAAGAGTTAAAGTTTCAGGTCCGGTGACCCTTCCTCATCCGTTCTTTCGGTTCTTATTTAACACACAATCAAGCATTAGTCTAACCCGCGGGGCAGATGTTCCTCATTCAGATAGGATCTGTCTCCATTTCAGATTGCCAAGTCACCCCTGACTTACCAAAAACAAACTCCAGAGGAAAACGTCATGTTGACATTGCCATTTCCTGAAGAGCAAACGTTTTCAACAGACACTTGCAATCATATGTTTATGAAAAAAGAAACAGGAGTAGGCCATTCGGCCCCTCGAACCTGCTGCACAATTCAATTGGATTGTGGCTGATCTGACATTCTTCATGTCTACTTTCTGGCATTTTCTTCTTAACCCTTGATTCCCCGACTGGTCAAGAACCTTTCTACCTCCGCCTTAATATACATAAGGACTCTGCTCCCATATCTTTCTGTGGCAAGGTGTTCCAAAGACTCCAAACCCTCAAAGAGAAGAAATTCCTCCTCATATCAGTCTTAAATTGGTGTCTCTTTATTCTGACGCCATGCCCTCTGGACATCAACTCTCCCGTGAGACCTCTCAGCATTTACCCTGTCAAGCCCCTTCAGAATCCTGTATGCTTCAATGAGATCACCTCTCATTCTTCGAAACTCCAGTGAGTAGAATCCCTGTTTAACCTTTGCTCATCTTGTATGAGAATTAAAGACCGGATTATATTTCCATATTATTTGTCCCAGAGTGAAGAGGCTTATTCTGTTTGTAATTGAATTAAAGACTATTATAGAAAATGGAAGTACTAATACTAATTAAATCTTTTAAATTCTTTGATGGTGCGATTCCCCTGTGATCCAATGAGTAGCTGAGACCTTGCTTTGGTCCATGCTTTATGCAAAATTAATGATTTCATCCACGGCAGATGTTGAAAATGTTGCAATTTTACAATATTACAATTTGTAACGAGGCCCACTTGCTGGTTGGAGGAAAAGAGAGCTCACCCAATGATGGCTTGCATACTTTCTTACCTCTCACTTGGCCTTGAGTTTATCCTTTTCTTAACTTCTGCAAGGTGGTGAGGCTGTAGGGAGTTGGAGAACCACTATTATGAATTGTGTTACTGAAGGCAGCTCAATAATCTGGGTCAGGCTTGTTGGCCTGGCCAAAGTTATTTTGGCCGCGCATCTTGCCATTGCTTCTTGACTGTGTTGATGGACTGGAATCTCATCCAAAGGGTTAGTTAAGCTGCAAACTTCTTTCCCCATTTGTACAACTCCGATTATCCAGGACAGGTTTAAACTGCAACATTTGAATGCCCTGTCCGTGGCACAGTGCAATCCCATGTTGTACCGGATCATGGGACAGTGCAATCCCGTGTTGTACCGGATCATGGGACAGTGCAATCCCGTGGTGTACCGGATCATGGGACAGTGCAATCCCGTGGTGTACTGGATCATGGCACAGTGCAATCCCGTGGTGTACCGGATCATGGCACAGTGCAATCCAGTGGCGTACCGGATCATGGCACAGTGCAATCCCGTGGTGTACCGGATCATGGCACAGTGCAATCCCGTGGTGTACCGGATCATGGCACAGTGCAATCCCGTGGTGTACCGGATCATGGCACAGTGCAATCCCGTGGTGTACCGGATCATGGCACAGTGCAATCCCGTGGTGTACCGGATCATGGCACAGTGCAATCCCGGTTTGTACCAGATCATGGCACAGTGCAGTCCCATGTTGTACTGGATCACAGCACAGTGCACTGCCATGTCGTACCAGATCACGGCTCAGTGCAGTCCCCATGTCGTACCAGATCACGGCTCAGTGCAGTCCCATGTCGTACCA
>JAHRHZ010000070.1:16930676-16945832 GCA_024137785.1 Ginglymostoma cirratum
CACGGCTCAGTGCAGTCCCATGTCGTACCAGATCACGGCTCAGTGCAATCCCATGTCGTACCCAGACCCTAAAACAGTACAATCCCATGTTGTACCAGATCACTGCTCAGTGCAGTCCCATGTTGTACCAGATCCTAATACAGTGCAATCCTATGTTGTACCAGATCATTGCACCGTGCAGTCCCATGACGTACCAGATCACAGCACAGTGCACTGCCATGTCGTACCAGATCACGCCTCAGTGCAGTCCCATGACGTACCAGATCACGGCTCAGTGCAGTCCCATGTTGTACCAGATCACGGCTCAGTGCAGTTCCATGTTGTACCAGATCCTAATACAGTGCAATCCTATGTTGTACCAGATCATTACACAGTGCAATCCCATCTTGTGCCAATCCATGGCAGAGTGCAACCTCATCAGCCCGTGATCGACACACTGTTCCATCACTTGTTGCTTTCACATTACAGCTGAGTGAATATAATGGACCCAGCAGGAATGCTTCCGTAGGCTGCACAGAATGGGAACCCTCTCTGTCATATTAACAGGTGGAAGACTGCAGGAAGCATGCCATCGAGGATTACCCTCAGCTCTGTTGGAATCTGCATTGCAGCTGAATCTAAAGCTGTTGGATTTGAATCCCCCGCCTGGTCTATGGCTATGTAAATCACATTGACACTACAATGCAGTACTGAGGGTGAACTGCACATGTCTGAGACATCAAACCGAGGTGTCATGGCCGCTTTGCATGGATCCTATTGGTGGCACTCAAATTAGAACCAGAACTTCATCTTGTGTCTTAGCCAACATTCCTCCCCAGTACATCTCATGCTTGGTGTTTGGGATCTTACTGTGTGTGATAGGACTGTAATGGTTACCAATACTGCAGCAGGCTCTGCACTTCAGTGTAATCCACTGTTCAAGATGTTTAGGGCGTGGGATAAGGCATTATATAAATGTGAGCCTTTCCTCCTGGTTCAATTAACTGGATTTAAACCAGTTGTCATATTTTTGCAAAGAAACATTTAATTTAACACTCTCTCACTTGTCACAACAGTTGTACAGCTGAATGTATTACAAAACTGATTTTTTTGAAAAAAAGATCTCGCGTTGCTCATCAAAGATGCTGCTCATGAGCAATGATTGTCCAAGTGGCAGCAACTAATACTAACAACCGGCCAGATGATTGAGTGCAAAGTCCCGATCTTTGACCTGTTATGTAGTTCCATTCCCAATCATGGTTATAGGGTTTTAACTTACTGTAGCAGCACTTCGTGGAGATTTGGTCAACACTGTAATTGTGCCAATGCACCATCTATCATCTGCTAAAGTTGTCAAAACACATCAAAGCTGAAGCCATAATTACCCTAACAGTGTTCTGAGTGGGTCTAGCTTTGCACTTCCAAGAATATTGGTGAGATTGGACTGCATGAATATCATATTGCCCTAGCTGAATATCCTCACTAACAACATCTTGGGGGTTACCATTGACCACAAACTCAACTGGACTAGCCACATTGAACACAATGGCTACAAGATCAAGTCAGACACTAGGAACACTATGGCAAGGAACTCAACTGATTCCCCGAATCCTGTCCACCATCTACAAGGCTGAAGTCAGGAATGTGATGGAATACTCCCAGCTTGCCTGGATGGGTGCATCTCCAACAAAACTCATGAAGCTTGCCACCATCCAGGGCAAAACAGCCTATTGGATTGGCACGGCATCCACAAGCATCCATTCCCTCCATCACCAACGCTCAGTAACAGCAGCATGTACTGCCTACAAGATGCATGGTAGAAATTAATTGAAAATCTTTAGATAGCTCCTTCCAAATCCATGATCACTTCCATCCAGAAAGACAAGGGCAGCAAATACATGAGAACGCCACCACCTGCAAGTTCCCCTCAAAGCCACTTGCCATCCTGACTTGGAAATATATCTCCATTCCTTCAGTGCACTTAGGTCAAAATCCTGGAATTCCCTCCATAAATGGCATTGTGGGTCTACCTATAGCACATGGAATGCAGCAGTTCAGGAAGGCAGCTCACCACCACCTTCTCCAGGGCAACTAGGGATGGGCAATAAATGCTGGCCCAGCGAGTGACACCCATATCCCACAAGAGAACAAAAAAAAGGCAGGAAAGCTGACTTTTCGGGCCTAGACCCTTCTTCAGAAGAAGTGTCTAGGTCCAAAATGTCAGCTTTCCTGCTCCTCTGATGCTGCTTGGCCTGCTGCGTTCATCCAGCTCTACACCTTGTCATCTCAGATTCTCCAGCATCTGCAGATTCTACTATCTCCAAAAAAAAGGGCGTACTGGTTATGTTAATCCAGGGGTCTGATTTCATGATCTGGAGGCATGATTCAAATCCCACCGCGAGAATTTAAATTCACTTTATTAAATAATTCAGGAATGAAAAGCCAACATTAGTAACCATGGCCATGAAACTACAAGGTTGTTTTAAAAATCCATCTGGTTTACTAATGACCAATGGGGAAGGAAATCTGCCACCCTTATTTAGTCTGGCCTATGTGTGACTCTTGACCCACAGCCCTCGGAACTGGATCAGTAAGTCATTCAGTTATGACCATCACCTTCTCAAAGACAGTGAGGGTTAGGTAATAAACACTAGCCTTGCCGCATCCAATGAATGACTAATGAAAGATTGGGATAAGTTGAATGACATGTAGCTTGTAATTTAAGTATAAACCACAAGCTGAAAGCCTGGCACAATTTGTACACATGGAAAAAGGCATGCGTGTTGACTGTTGTACATGACAATTAAATATAGACATGAGGTCCAGTCATATGCTGCATTAGGACACAACATGATGCCTAATATCAAACTATCGCATTTTGGAAGCAAGTGCATGGAGGAGACATCATTCTCTGTAGTCAACAGGTTTGAGTTAGTTTTGTCCATTTACACTTCTCTGAAGCCCCTCGTATTTCTCAACACTTACTAAATGCAAGTTGTTTCAAAAACATAGAGACAGAGAAATATGTCAGTGTTTTGGTGCCTGACAAGGAGATGCTCAAAAGATGAGGGATTTAAGAGAGTTAAGGAAATACCGCAAGGTGAATCCAGAATATTACTTTAAAGCAAATTTCAGGAGCAAGAGAAGGGGTGATGATATTGAAATAGAAAGAGGTAAGTTAGGAAGCAATGCCCAGGAATTATTCTTCACACAGATGGATTGATCTGTGGAACCAATTTCCAGCTTCAGTAGAACAAGAAAAGTGTTGGTGTTTAATAAACTATTGGGCTCTGCAATGGAGTAAAGATGTGTTGAGTGACCCCCTCAGTGGTAACTATCACAGGCTGAGTGCTCCTTTAGGGGAGGCATTGGCCAACAATAAATTACAAATAGCACACAGTTCATTTCCAGAGATTGAGGGTTAACGGTGTGTTCCCTGCCCTTTGCACAAAGATTTGCAGCACAGAAACTGGCCATTCAACCCATCTGGCCTAAACCAGTGTCCATTCACCAGACGAGCCTGCTTTCATTTCAACCTGTCAACATAAGTTGCTATTCCTTTGCTTATCATGTACTTACCCGGCTTTTCCTACACTGTTCACCTTAACAGCTCTCTGAGATAGCTCTGGTTTAGCAGATCCCTGAACTAAGCTGCACGCTGCATTCAAACGATCAGGTGTGCAGTTCTTAAGGAGACCGTGCTTCACATTAAGTGAAAAGCAAACCGTACCCCTCTCCACTTTATCCTTTCGCTCTCCCTTTTGTCCAGTCGCCCTGCTCTAGAACTAGGGGCATAGCCTCAAAATAAAAGGAAGCAGTTGAGGAGGAACTTCTACCCCTAAAGGGTTGTGAATCTGTGAAATTCCCTGCCCAGTGAAGCAGTTGAGGCTTCCTCGTTGAATGCTTTTACAACACAGATAGATTTTCAAACAGTAACGGAATTAAGGGTTATGGTGAGTGGGTGGGCAAGTCCACGAAAAGAACAGTCATGATCTTATTGAACGGTGGAGCAAGCTCGACGGGCCAGAAGGCCCACTCCTGCCTTATATTCTTATATTCTCCCCACCCCCCCCACCTCGACTCTAGCAGGAGCCCCTTATTCCTCTTTAACCCTCCCTGCAGCACAGTTCAAGATGGCAACTCCACCACCACCTTCTCAAGGGCAAGTAGTCAGGGGCAATAAGGGTTCTATCAACGCCTACATCCCACAAGCGAACTTAAAAACATATAAATATGACCTTCGTTGTGCAGGCTCTGGCTGTCGATGACTGCTAAGACTGTACGCTTGCAAACTGTGACCCATAAACAGAGTTAGTTCTTTGAAACACCTCTGCTGGTTTCGTACTAAAAGTTGACCTATCCGTATTTGTTCAGAGGATTCAGGATCTACTTTCCTTAAGCAAACATGGTTACTGAATCAAAGCTCATTAGAGCTTCCACTGAACAGATTCAATAGAAGGATAGAGTTGATTATCTCTCCATCTCTGAGGGATGGGGTTGATTCCTCCTCCTCCCACTGGCCCCTTTCGACCCATTTTATTCATTCATGGGCATCTCTGGCTAGGGCAACATGTATTGCCCAGAGGGCATCTCAGAGTCAGCAACTTCGCTGTGAGTCTGGATTCACATGTGGCCTAGATTGGATAAAGATACGCGTTTCTTTCCCTGAGGGAGATGGATTTTGCCGACAATCAGCAGAGATTTTATGGACATTATCAGGCTCTTAATTCCAGCAGGTCAAGCAGCATCATAGGAGCAGGAAAACTTGACGTTTCGGGCCTAAACCCTTCATCAGAAATGGGGGAGGGGAAGAGGGTTCTGAAATAAATAGGGAGAGAGGGGGAGGTGGATAGAGGAGAGGATAGGTGGAGAGGAGGTAGACAAGTCGAAGAGGCGGGGATGGAGCCAGTAAAGGTGAGTGTAGGTAGCGGGGTAGGGAGGAGATAGGTCAGTCCAGGGAGGACGGACAGGTCAAGGGGGCGGGATGATGTTAGTAGATAGGAGATGGGGGTGTGGCTTGGGGTGAGAGGAAAAACAGGTTAGGGAGGTGGAGATGAGCTGGGCTGGTTTTGGGATGCGGTTGGGGGAGGGGAGATTTTGAAGCTTGTGAAATCCACATTGATGCCATTGGGCTGCAGGGTTCCCAGGCTGAATATGATTTGCTGTTCCTGCAGCCTTCGGGTGGCATCACTGTGGCATTACACCTTTTACACCATTACACCATCTTACCTTTCCCAGAACAGGGTCACTGTTTCTCTCTGCCAGACATTTATCCAGTTCCCTTTGGATCCATCCTAAAGGCAGTACATTTCAGATCATTATTCACTGTGTACAAAAGCAGCTCCTCATTATTTCCCTGTCTCCCAATTCTTTTAGCAATCACTGAAAATCTTTGTTATTGTAGTTACTAGCATTCCTGCCAGTGGAAGCTGTTTCTCCCGGTATATTCCACCAAAATGCCTTGAAATGCATGTTTTGTATTTCTGTTTATTTACCACTGTGGTTTGACAGTGTTGAGCTGTCTGCAGGTCAGGGCAGCTCTTGCTCAGCTGCCACTTTGAACATTAAATCCAAAGCATCTGTCTGACTCTGTCACTAGTTTCTCGCACTTATTTCTAAATGGGTTTAATTAATTTTTGATGACTTCTGTAAAGCTGCGGGCACATAATCTGCTTATTACTCATTACCTGTCAGCATAATGGCCCATTGCTTTTGTGTGAACTGATCATAGATTGACACTTTTAGCTTTCACAGGTAATGGGCAAGTTTAAAGGCTTTACAATAATAATCTAAGATTACAAAGTGTCCAATTCTTGGATTGCCATTGAATCTTGAGACCTTTACTTGACCTTGAGTTTCAAGCTTTCTTCTTTCAACTTTCTGAATGCACTACAATGTACATTCAGCCTCAGAATTTTTTTTTAGTTCATTCACGGTATGTGGCTGTCCCTGGTTAAAGCCAGTGTTTATTGCCCATCCCTAATTGCAGCCACATTTTTGTAGGTCTGGAGTCACGTGTAGCCCAGACCAGGTAAGGACAGCAGCTTCCTTCCCTAAAGAGCAATAGTGAACCAAATGGGTTTTTCTGACAGTTGGCAATTGATTCATGATCATCATTAGACACTTGATTCCAGATTCTTTATTGAAATTAAATTCCACCATTTGCCACAGTGGGATTTGAACTGGGTCCCCAGAACATCAGTTGAGTTTCTGAGTTAATAGTCTAGCAATAATACCACCTAGTGGCCATTCAGCCCATTGTGCCTCTTGTTCTGATACCTTGACTCTCAGCTTTCTTATAGCTATCACCATCCATGTATTTCCACACATTCTTTAAAGGCATTGACGATTCCTGGAATATAGTCGCATGGACAGTAGTCTCTCCTGTAGCTCAGCTTGTGTATAAGTCAAGTTAAAGCTCTGGCAGCAGGCTGTGTGAACATGAGGTGTTTGCAGATAAAAACCCACTCCAAGAGGCCATGAGCTATTTGCAGTAGAGGTTACTGGACTGCACTGAGGTATAGGTTAATTGATTCTGCCCTCTCCCTCCATGGGAGCACAATGTAGAGACCCTATACCATGCCAGCAGAGTGGTATACATACAGTTGATTCTGCCAATTGACCAGCACTTTCCACGGGGTCCCTGGTGATTCGAGACCCAAGTTGAAGCTGACAATGAGGAGTTTTCCTGCAAAAACTCTTGCTTCTCTGTATTTCATCCCAGACTGAAGAGCAAGATTTGAACCTGCAACTTGCCTGCTCTGCAAGGCTTGGGTATATGCTACACAGCTTTCTCACATTAAAATGGAAACAGAATGCGTTCTGTCGTCTCATCTTTTGTTTATTTATTTTCTGCATGGGATGTCGCTAGCAAGGCCAACATTTGTTATTCATTCATTTTTTAATTTCCAAAAACACTTTATTCGTAAAAAATATGTTTATACATATGCATAGTCACAACCACAGTTCAGTTCTGTACAGTAGCATATTAAGGAACCAAACAAACATTTACCTTTGACTCTCTATTCAACAAACAAACCAAAGGCATCTCTTAACTTTTGCAAGATTATATTTACATATACTTGAGGCCCTGGCAGTGTATGAAAATTGAACAGGCATCCAATTAATTTTGGCTGAAAGACCTCAGACAGTGGACTTTCCCCACTGCACTTTGGCAGCAGCTGCTCCGATCTTTGGTGCATCCCTCAGCATGGATTCCTGCACCTTGGAATGTGCCAGTCTGCAATACTCGGTCGGGGTCAACTCCTTACACTGGAAAACCAACAAGTTTCGGGCAGACCAAAGAGCATCTCTCACTGAGTTGATGGTTCTCCAGGTGCAGTTGATGTTTGTCTCGGTGTGCGTCCTGGAGAACAGACCGTAGAGCAGAGTCCTGCACCACGGATAACAAGGTGTGGAGCTGGATGAACACAGCAGGCCAAGCAGCATCTTAGGATCAGGAAAGCTTGACGTTTCGGGCCTAGACCCTTCATCACCCAAAACGTCAAGCTTTCCTGCTCCTAAGATGCTGCCTGGCCTGCTGTGTTCATCCAGCCCCACACCTTGTTATCTCAGATTCTCCAGCATCTCCAGTACCTATTATCTCTCCTGCACCACGGAGCTGCTTGGAGCAAGCCACCGTTAGTCATCAATAATTGCTCCTGACGGAATGACTTGTTAGACCAAATCACAGGCCTAAGTTAACAGTCAACCGTATTGCTGTGGGTCTGGAGCCACAAGTAGGTCAGACTGAGTAAAGATGGTCTACTTGCTTCCCTGAAGGACATAGTGTGAAACAGTTCTTTTACAACAATCAGTGATAGGTCACCATCACTGAGAATAGCTTTTAATTCCAGATTTATTCATTGAATTTTAATTCCACTCGCTGCCATGTTGGGATTTGAACCTATATTCCCAGAGCATTTGCTCCAGCCACCGGATTGCTAGTGCACTGCTTGGAGCCCTCCCTCTCCTTCCCCCTCCTAGTTTATCTCGATCCTCCAAACCTCCTCATGTTTCCCAACCTTTTCCGGATCTCTGTCAATACTGCGATACATCCAGGTTCAATCTCTAGCTACTGTCCTGCATTCCACCTGCATCTGAGTACTCACCACATGGGGACTCACCAATCACCCTGGTTTCTGTCATTTGGGGGCGGAGGGTATCTGCTTTCTAAAACAAAGTCGTCCCCTCTCCTTCGTTCTTCATTTCTGACCATTTAATCATCTCAGCAGTCAGCATTGTAGATTTTTACAGAGCACTTAGCATTATGTTCGCTAAGTACTCCATTATCAACATGCTGGGGGTTACCATGGACCAGAAGTTAAACTGAAACAGTCAAGTAAAAAACATAGCTAAGAGACAAGGTCTGACATTAGGAATCCTCATCCCCAAAGCCTGTCCTACAAGGAACAAGTTAAGGGTATGGTGGAATACTCTCCACTTGCCTGGATGAGTGCAGCTCCAACAACAATCAAGAAGTGGACACTATTCAAGGTAAAACAGCTCCTGCGTGACCACCTTCAAATTAACTTGCACCACTACCAGTGCATAGAGGAAGCTGTGGGTTCAGTCTACCAGGTGCACTGCAGCAACTTATCAAGGCTCCTCAGCTTCTAAACTCTTGACTTCTACTAACAAAAAGGACGAGGGTAGCAGGTACTCAGGGGCACCGCCAACTGGACGTTTCCATCCAAAGTTCACACCATCCTGCCCTGGAATGATATCACTGGTCCTAGAACTCCCTGTCTAACAGCCCTGTGCATGTCCCCATATTGAAGATAGAATTCAAGGGTTCAAGATAGGATGGGAAACAGATGCTGGCCAGTCAGCGGTGCTCGCATCCCATGAAAGGATGTATTAAAGACACAAGGAGGTCATTCTACCCACAGTGTCCACCCCACCTCCCATGATCCACTTTTTCCCCACTGACATTGTTTTATCTAATTTGTGTAGCAATCCAGATAATATTAAATCTGCTTCCTCTGTCCTTTCAGCAGAGATCATAATCCAGAAAGAATCTCCCTATTGCTGTTTTCCATTTTGATTACATCTGCTGTCCCCATCTACTAGTCTCCATTTTGATGACACCCACTCCCTTCCATCAGTATCTTGCGTCAGTTTGCTGTCGGCACAGCTGACCGCTTTTTTGCTACTCACACGTATCATCAACACCTACTTTTCATCTGTATCAATTTAGGACTGAGGTGAGGAGAGATTTCCTCGCCAAGAGAGTGGTGAGCCTGTGGAATCCTCTGTCACAGAAAACATTTGAGGCCAAAAACATTGAAAGTTTTCAAGAGGGAGTTCAATATTGTTCTTGGGGCTAAAGGGATCAAAGGACACGAGGAGAAAGCAGGACAGGGTACCGAATTGGATGATCAGCTGTGATCATATTGAATGGTGGAGCAGGCTTGAAGGGCTGAATGGTCTACTCTTGCCCCTGTTTTCTATGATTGTAAGTGGACATAAAAGATCTCATGATTCCATTTCAGGGCATGCTTGGAGAATTATCTCTGATGCCCTTGCCAACACTTATCCTTCAATCAAAATTCACTGCTCTTATTCCTGTTTTTCTGTTAATTAAGCATGTTTATCAGAAACTATGCTTCTGCCGAATTTTTTGTTTCAGGTCACTGATAGATTCTGTTCTGTCTCAAAAGTCTCAATGCCTTTACTTTACCATGTTCTCTGACGAGCCGAACCCACACAGTAAAGGAGGCAATGGCCTAGTGGTATTATTGTTGGACTGTTAAATGCAGAGACCTGGGTAGTATTCGGGGGACCTGGATTCAAATCCCGCCATGGCAGATGGTGGAATTTGAATTCAACAAAATATCTGGAATTAAGCATCTAATGATGACCTTGACTTGATTGTCAGGAAAAACCCATCTGGTTCACTGATGTCCTTTAGGGAAGGAAACTGCCAACTGGTCTGGCCTACGTGTGACTCCACAGCAATGTGGTTGACTCTGAACTGCCCTCTGGGTAATTAGGGATGGCCAATAAATGTTGCCCAGCTAGCGATGCCTTCATCCCGTGAATGAATAGAAAAAATCAACAGAACAGTCACTGTACTTCATCATTGAGACGTCTTGATAATGATCTCGTCCACTATAATTGCCAAATAACGTGACTGGATAAAGCTCAAATTATTTGTCTCTATTTGATGTGCTGATCATTGACTTTCAGGGAGAGCAATAGGCGTGCGTCAAAGAAAAAATGAATTTAATTCTGGTGTCAAGTTCAATGGCATGGAACCGATTTGTTGTGATTTTGAGCAGTTGAATCTACGTTAAGGAATGGAACATCACAGCTGGATATTTAATTCCCACAGGGTTTGCAGGCACTCCTGGATATCTCTCTCCAGAGGTTTTGAGAAAGGATCCATATGGAAAGCCAGTTGACATCTGGGCATGCGGTGAGTGGAACTATTTGGGACATGACCCGGAGAGTTTCGAGGCCATGAGTCTTCGAGGACAGCTGACTGTCACCAGTAACTTCCACAGGCTGTCGTGCAGCTTTGAGTGTTGGGTTGAGGTGTTGGTTAGCTCAGTTGGCTGGATGGCTGGGTTTGCAATGCAGAGTGATTCCAACAGCATGGGTTCAATTCCCACACTGTATGAGGTTGCCATGAAGGATATTCCTTCTCAACCTCTCCCTTCGCTTCAGGTTGACCAGCAGGTTAAACCACCACCAGTCATCTGTCTCTGATGAACAAAGCAGCGCCATGGTCCTCTGGGTTTTTGGCAGCTAGGCTGAGGATGGGTTGGTTCACAAGCTAGTTAAAACAAATCTGAAAATTTACTGGAAGCCCTGAATTAATTCCAGTGTTGTTCAGAGCAAGGCAGGAGATTTAATTTATATCCGCACAGAAAAAGTTTCAAATTAATACAGAATAGGCCCCTCTAGTCTGCTCTGCCATTCGTAACTGATCTGACCCTCAGCTCCACATTCCTACTTATCAGCCACTTGCTTTTTATCTATCTCTGCCCTTATAATTATTCAATGACCCTATCTCTTCCATCTGTCTGGGCACGAGTGTTCCACTCAACTGAGAAAAATAAATTCCTCACCCACTTACTGCCTTTCAGTGAGTCATGTCAGCTCTTGGCAAGTTCACTGTATGGAACCATGGATACTTTACCTGCACAGCCCCAGCCTGTGCTTCTCAATAGTAGGAAAGGCGGAGAAGAAACACCTAAAATGAGGCAGCAAGATGTAACTTGACAAGTTCTGCCTGACAGATTAATACTCACACATTGCTATTCATTTGTCATTTATTTCAGGCGTCATTCTCTACATCTTATTAGTCGGCTATCCTCCCTTCTGGGATGAGGACCAGCATAAGCTTTATCAACAAATTAAGGCCGGAGCTTATGATGTGAGTAGAAGCCAACTTCAAATTGATCATGTTATCTTCTGAGACTGGTGTTTATTAATCTGATTGAACCATAAATTATTTTTGGGGTCTTAAAATCCTGTATTACTGATCTGGGAGCAGGAGAGAAGCTGATCACAGTTGTTGTCATAAATAAAATCTCATGGTTATTAATAAAACATATTTTAAATGTGCAGCGTGCAAATGATATAAGTGGCAACTGTCTAGCTTACTATAACTTATCGGGGTCACATTGTCATAAAGCTGTTTAGTCTGTTTTACCAGTTGAAGGCAATTGTCCTTTCTCCCTGTGGGTTCAAAATAAAATTTCATGAATGGAATTTTTGCTCACATTTTGAAACAATTTGGCACACCATTGTTAAAGCTCAAGAAAATGAATAGTGTTAGTGCTGAGACATCAGCGAATCATAAAGCACAGAAGGTCACCGTTCAGCCCATCAAAACCAATGCTGCCCTTCTAACCAAGTTACTCAGTTATATTCACTCTCCTGCTCTTTCTCTGGGTATTCTTGCATTTTTGGCTTCTCTTTTCAAGTTGCTGTCCAATTCTCCTCGGAATCTGCCTAGGATGGAACCTGCCTCCCTCTATCAAATGCATTCCAGATCTTAGCAATTGGCTGTGTGTGAGAAATTCTCTTCATCTACACCTTGGTTCTTCTGCTAATGTCTAATTAGGTCTCCAAGTTGCCACTCCTAGTCCCAGTGAAAATAGTTTCTCCAAATGTACTGTTATCAAAACCCTCATAATTTTGTACATTTCTATTAAATTTTTCAATAATTTTATTGTTTTTAGAATAATTCCAGCTTCTGCAGTCACTCCACATAACTCCTCATCCCTGCACCCTACCCATCATTCCTACGAGTGAATGCCATATGTCATTTAAGGTCTAAAGATTTGCACCTCAAGGTCCCATGTGCTTTACTTGCAGCCTTTCTACTGTCACTATCATCATCATCACAAAGGGCCACCGAGTGCCATATGTCATTTAAGGTCTAAAGATTTGCACCTCAAGGTCCCATGTGCTTTACTTGCAGCCTTTCTACTGTCACTATCATCATCATCACAAAGGGCCACCGAGTGCCTGCCAGGTTAGCTATAGTGTCGTGAGGCACAGAGTGAGGATCACTCTCTGCCTTATTCTTACACTATTCCTCAGAATGGCACCACCTGTGTTAAAGTGACATTTGCCCACTTAGCAGATGGGGTTGTTCTGAACAAGGTTGTCAAACCAGGGTGTAATCTTGTGCCATTAACCCAACAAAATGTGCCTAAACTGGGTGACTCCTACATTGTTGGGTCTGGTGCAGGCGGTGGCGATGTAGTGGGGGGTCTCCCTTGAGGCTGGGTGCTGGCATGGACAGGATCGGAAAGACTGATGTTCTGAACATTTCACTTCTTTGTTTTTCTAATTTATTCCTATGACCTATAATGCTGAACTATTTATTTCTTCACTTCTGTATTATTTTTGTTTCCTAAGAATTTAATCGAAAGTATCTGTACCTAGGTACCTTTGTACCTAAGATGGCACTGTAATGCGATGGCTGTGAACTTTTCATTGTACTCATTTGAGTACGTGTGACAATAAAGCTAATTCAATTCAATTCAAAATGTGGGCCTTTGTTTCACATATGACTGTCCTAAACATGAGACCGAGGAGTTGACTCTATTCCCTTGCAGCGCATGTTTCAATTTTTGTTTGTTAGAATCTGTTTCCCCAGTGTCAAGTCACTTAAAACAAAACTGAGCAGCCTGCAAATGTTTAGATTATTCACTTCTGCCATGGGAAACTGGAAAAATGTCACTATTCATCAACCATATGATTTGTCTGACTTTGCAAGTGCCATGTATAATCATTAATGCCCCTTTTTCAGTTGTTTTGAGGCAAGAAAAAGTAGATTCTTTTCCAAAGCAGTAAAAATACACGTTTAAAATTACCTGACATTGTATTCAGCTGATACATACTGAACAAATAGGATTGTTAAAAAAAATTGATCTGTGCAGTGTATATTAAGATGAATTAATAGCAAATTAGAATGGCAAAAAATGAGAGGTTACTTCAACATATGCTATAAATTACACGGAATACACTATAAATCATTCTGAATCCCAAATGGTTAGACTGTCATTCAGTAAATTTTAATACTTTTTCTCAGTAAGAGGATTATATCATTAAAGTGAAAAAGCATCACTCAACCTCATCAATCATTCCCTGTCTAGAACCTTCTAAACCTACTTCAGAGACCCTGTACAGTAACCTCCTCCACCAGTCAACTGGTCTTAGCAAATTCGCTCTAAAGCATTTGAATTTTTAACTGTATTTAAATATTTTTCGTATTGTTAACTGTTTTTCAGTGGCAGCTTTGCCATTGTCTGAAAAAACTATTGCTGGATCATTCTTAAGGTTTTCATAAGGAAAATAAGCCAAACTTCACCAGTTTCCTTACACTACTCAGTCATTATACCTGGAATCACCTTTGGTACTTGCCTCAGTATCTCCTTAAGAGTGATAATGTTTCCTGTAATGTGTTGTGCACACAGTTCTTTGATTTGATTTGATTTATTATGGTCACATGTACTTACGTACAGTGAAAGGTTTTGTTTTGTGTGCAGTGCAGACAGATCATTCCATACAACGTGCATAAGGCTGATAAAACAGAGTGAGGAGTACAATGTTACGGCTGCAGAGAAGGTGCACAGAGAGTGAGGTCAGCGTTAAAGTTGAAATTCCACATGGGATGGGAGAAAGACCCAATATCTCCACAAGGCAACTTAGAATCCCTACAGTGCGGAAAGAGGCCATTTGGCCCATCAAGTCTGCACCTACACTTGGCAGAACATCCCACCCAGACCAGGCCCCCGAGCTTAAGCTGCACATCACTGGACGCTATAGGGCAATTTAGCATGGCACATCTTTGGATTCTCTTGTGATTTACCCTCACTTTTATCTGATTAACACTTCGAGTTCTGTACTTTTTCACCCTCGTGCAATGCTGCTTTACCCAGGACTTTGTCTTACTGGCCTTGTAAATGTTTCGCCTACTCATTTTTAGCCAATGAAAAGTTATTATGTGTAAAGAATCTATATAGTAAAAGGGAAAAACCAGTCAAAGGGTTATTTTTAAGAATAAGAGCAACCTCTAGCTATTGATCTGTAATCTAGGAGCGTGTTGCAGTGCTGCGCCACTGCACTCCCACTGGATTTTCAACTTTCTGTCAGGGAATAGCGAACTTGTGAATGAGGCGGCGCTGTAGCCCTGTTGTGCTTTCACTTCTCATAGGGTCAGCTCGTCACTGACAGACAGATGGACAAAGTCCTTCAGTGAGCACTCTCTCACCTTGGCCTGTTGCTCTCAAATCATTCCAAATTCCGTCAGGACGTCAAGACGTTAGGTGAAATATTTGCTGCAATCTGAAAAACCCCAAAGAGGCAAATGCGAAGGCTTTTAGCTGTTGGTGAAACTGATGCTCAGAGGGAAACGTCAAGCTGGACAGAGGATTCAAAAGCAAAGCAAAGGGACAGAAATTATTTTCTCCTATTGTGCATTCTGATAAAGAATTTAAAATACATGCACAAATCTAAAAATGACTGCAGACGAGATCAACGAATGATGTTTAGCACACTTGTGGGATATTCTGTCTGTTGCTATAAGGCAGGTACTATTGTTACAGAGATAAAAGGTACTGCAGGTGCTGGAGAATCCGAGATAACAAGCATGGGGCTGGATGAACACAGCAGGTCAAGCAGCATCATAGGAGCAGGAAAACTTGACGTTTC
>JAHRHZ010000070.1:16946232-16961536 GCA_024137785.1 Ginglymostoma cirratum
TCAAGTTTTCCTGCTCCTATGATGCTGCTTGACCTGCTGTGTTCATCCAGCCCCATGCTTGTTATCACTATTGTTACAGAAGTGGGTTAACGTGCCAGTCCAGCAAAGACATATGAATGTACCCAATGTCTTTGGCAGCAGTCCATTCTAATGTTTTCTCTGAGCAGCAGCAGCTGGTAAGCCGACAACAGCACTTGGGAGAAAAAAATGTGAAGAAATAGCCAGAGATGCAAACAGAAATTGCAGGAAAAGCTCAGCAGGGCTGGCAGCATCTGTGGAGAGAAATCAGAGTTAATGTTTCAGGTCCAGTGACCGTTCCTCAGAATCGACCTGAAAAGTTAACTCTCTGTTTTTGTCTCTGATTTACAGCATCCACATTTCTTTCAGTTTTTATGAAGAAATAGCCACGCTAGAGAAAGACACATATTTAATTCGAATTTGACAAGAACAAAATGTTTCTGTCACCTGTCTTTTTCTCCATGTCACAAAGAATTGCCTGTCCATTTCTCCCCTCCTCAACTTTGAACCATTCTACTTGAACGGAGCTCCAGTTTCACAATCAGTGAGCATGCTAACTATTGGCCCGTGCTGGAATCACAGAATTATTACAGAACATAATGAGGCCATTTAGCCCATCGTGTTTGCAATAGCTCTCCAAGCATTTTTTTGTGTTATGCCAATCTCCCTGTAACCCTATACATCATTTTAGTTTAAATCATCATTTAATGCTGTCTTGAGTGCCCCAGTTGAACTTTTTTTTCTCTATTCATTTGTGGGAATGTGGGTGTTGCTGGCTGGGCCGGTGTTTATTGCCTGTCCCTAGTTGCGCTTGAGAAGATGGTCGTGAGCTGCCTTCTTGAACCACTGCAGTCCTCCTGCTGTGGGTTGACCCACAATGCTATTAGGGAGGAAATTCCAGAATTTTGACCCAGTGCCAGTGAAGGAACGGTGATATATTTCCAAGTCAACTTGCCTCCACTACACTTCAGGACAATGCATTCCAGGGATCTGTCGCCACTACACTCCCACATTCCTGGGCAGCCAGTACTGTGCAGTCCAAGGAGTTTGATTGTGAACCACCCAACAGCTTCTGTAGTGGAGCACAATGGTCCTCAGTCACTGTACAACATCAGTTTGAATTATACCCCACTCCCCAAACCTTTTGTCTTGCCTCGTTTCTCACTTTCTTCACTCATTAGAAATAAGGACGCATCAAAGACTTCGCCAACATACTCACCAAGAGTAGAGGAATTTGCATGTCAGGTCAGTTGAGAGGTTTAATCTGTTTGAACTAGATTCAGATTTAGGGCACTATTTTCTAATCAACCGGTTCAGAGATGTTATGTAACACATCTGGAGCAGGTGGGTTTGAACCCAAGTCCTTCAAATATATATGGCAGAGAGAGAAGGAGAATATTCCAGCCCGTTGCTGTGCTGAACTCTCTACCTCACTATTCTGACATTAATTCAATGGACCAACTGACCTCCAGTGCGGTAATATCTCCTGGGTTGTCCACGATCATTCAGTTTCAACTTATGCATGTGATGCGTTGTCACTTGTTGTCCATGACTTTGTATCAAGAACGTCACTGATAATGAGCAGGAAATGACACACTCTCCATTACTTTCCATTTCTTTCCTAGTTTCCCTCTCCAGAGTGGGATACGGTCACCCCAGAAGCCAAAAATCTGATCAATCAGATGCTGACCATCAATCCAGCCAAAAGGATAACTGCAACAGAGGCCCTGAAACACCCATGGGTTTGCGTAAGTACCAGATACAGCTTCTACATTTAAAATTGTGAATTTTTTTTTGCACCCGCTTTAGTTTTGCATTGTTACTGATCCTTTACTGTGGCCAATGTCATTAGAGACATGAAGATGTACGGCACAGAAACAGACCCCTTGGCCCAACTCGTCCATGCCGACCAGTTATCCTAATTTAATTTAGTTCCATTTGTTGACATTTGGCCCATATCCCTCCAAACCCTTCCTATTCGTGTACCCATCCAGATGCCTTTTATATGTTGTGATTCCACCCACCTCTACCAGCACCTCTGGCCACTCATTTCATACATGCACCACCCTCTGTGCGAAAAAGATCCCCCTTAGGTCCCTTTTAAATCTTTCTCCTCTCACCTTAAACCTCTGACTCCCCCACCCTGGTAAAAAGAAAAAAGCCTTGGCTATTCACCTTATCCATGCCCCTCATAATTTTAAAAACCTCTATGAGGTCACCCTCAGCCTCCGACGCTCCAGGGAAAATAGGCCCAGCCTATTCAGCCCCTGCCTACGGCTCAAACTCTCTAACCCTAGCAACATCCTTGTACATCTTTTCTGAATCCCGTCCAGTTTAACAACATCTTTCCTACAACTGTCCTCATGTTTTCAAGTTTAGGCCAACGAAGACCTCTTTGGAGTAAATCATCTTCCAGTTAACAAAAATATGGAGCCTTTATCACCGATCTCACACTCTTGCTTGGCCAATGACCTGGAACACGCTCCTTAAAAGCACTGCCAGGTGGCACTGCACCCCATGGACTTCACCAGTTCACAAGGGCAGCTCACCACCACTTTCTCAGGAGCAACTAGGGATGGGCAACAAATGCTGCCTTTTGGATGCAAAACTTAAAGATGTAGTTATGAAGAGTCTGGACTCAAAGTCTCTGCTTCTCTCTCCATAAATGCTGCCAGACCTACTGAGTTTCTCCAGTAGTCCCTGTAGTTTGTTTCAAATATACAGTGCTGGACACACCTTCAGTTGCATTGGTGATTACAAATAGTTGTCAAAATGTTCTGAATTGGGTCCATTGATTGTGATGAATTGGTCACATAAACACAGACATAGAAAGAAAATACTGCTGATGCTTGAAATTTGAAGAGAAAACAGGAAGTGCTGGAAAATAAAACTCCGTAGGTCTGGCAGCATCAGAGGAATGAGAAACGGTTTATGTTTCAAGTCTAATATGACTTGACATTTTCTGTTTTAATCGATGATTATTTTGATGTATACTGGCCCAAATAACACGAGATATCTCTTGGTACATTTTCAGCAACGATCCACTGTAGCATCGATGATGCACCGTCAGGAAACTGTTGAATGTTTGAGGAAGTTCAATGCCAGAAGAAAGCTCAAGGTAAGCCCAAGGTTGTACTATATCCATGAGATCATAGGAAACACCAGAAGATGAAGGAGTGGATCATTATAAAGGTATTTAAATGCCTCATCAAATGAGGGAATACGATTCAGATAACCTGAAACCCAGGCATGTTTTTTTTGGTAGATATATTGCTAACCAGCGTTTCAGGTTTCCTGGGATTTTTTTGTGGGATCTACAAGACAGGTAGATGATACCTTCATCACAGTGCCTCTTCCCAGCAACAAGCATGCTGTGCGAGATTTCGGGGCATGGATAAAACGACAATAACCTGCCATCTAGAGGAGGAAGCACAACATATTAATCTCTTCATAAAATCGTCAGGAGCTGTATCAAATTCGATAAATGCAAATCACTTATAGTGCCTTTTAAGCAACTCCAACGTCCTCTAACAATTGAACTACTCATATACCCACGGGAACAATTAGGAACATGCATGACTGCAGGAGAAGGCTGGAGGGAAAATAGTCATTTTGTTATAGGCAAACTGCCCATCAATGAGGAAGCATGCCCATTGTGTTCTGTGGTTTGGCACTTCTCCATTCGGTCTTCCCACCCACAGTCTGATAAAATATCACCTGCAAGATTGAAGATACAGCAATTGGAATAGGATATTAGATCAAAAAATTATTTGATTTCTTTTTTTCAAAAGTAAAGTGAAACTCTTTAATTAGTTCCAGCTCAGGCTTCTGGTTAGTATCGAAGAACTTGAATTTATATGGTGACTTGCAAAAACTCAGAAATATTCCAATCTGATTTGCAGCTAATGACAGACTTTTTCAAGCATTGACACTTGCAATGCAGGAAATATGGCAGTCCATTTGTACCAGTTTTCATTTTGCTAAATGTTGGCCAGAATTATAGGGAAATCTCCCCTGCTCCATTTCAAAATAGGGTTGTGGTACTTTTAAGTCCCCTGATCCTAATAGACAGCTCCTCAACAGTGCAGTGCTTTCTGTGTTGCACTGGGGTTGGTCAACCTCGATTATTTGCACATGCCTCTGGAAAGCGTTTGAACTGGAGTTTTTTGATGGTTTAATTGTTCTTTGTTGAATTATGTGAGCCTGTTTACTATTGATGCTCACAGCGCTAGAAAAGTTTAGACTGAGTGTAGAATCACGGAAAAGGAAACAAAGCTGTAGAAAAAGCTGGAAGCCTGAGTTAAAACTCGAAGCAGGCAGTTCAAAGCATTGTGAATAAAATCAATTACACACACACATACCATTTATGCGAGGTTCTAAGACATAAAATGTATAACCAAACTCACTGCTTTCAAACTCTGGAAAGTAAGTGCTACTCACCAAGCCATTGCTGATGGGAATTTTAAAATTCCTCCAACAGCTTAGTTGTTCTACTAATACTTTCTCCCCAGACATTGACTAGTTTTGATTAACTCCTGTTAAGGGCTGATTTTTGCTTGTTCTGTCACATCCTAACAAGATCCTTATTTGTGGTAAGTGGTTCAGATGTACAAGTAAAAAGTAACAGGTTCGCTAGCTGTTCTTTTCTCATTCAGGGTGCGATTCTGACCACAATGCTCGCTACAAGAAACTTTTCAGGTATGTCTGTAAGTCATTACTTGTATCATATTCTATTACATACAGTAAAAGAATTGTACCTAGAATCACTGCTGGTGATATTAGTGGACAAATTCTTAGTGTATTTGCAAGACATTCCTCTTTGTGTTATTTTAACGCAAGCATTAATCCATTAACATCTGTATAAAAAAAGCAGACCAAACCATTTCATCAGTGCTAATTAAGTCTTTGTCCACTAACAATTATGACAAAAATTTCTGGGATTGTACAAATGTAATTATTCTAAACAGCTTATTACATACTGGGCTAAATATTTTCCTCATTTAAAAAAGAAGTTGCCAAAACTCTTCCATTACCCTGTTTTTACGTGATTCGATAAATGTGCAGATATGTTTTTACACACAGTATAGGGCATTGAGATTATATAATGTCCCCTTCGAAGCTCAGCAGGCTAATTGTCTTTTTGCAGCCCACTAACAGTTTATTCATTAATTGGTAAGGCATACCAGTTAGGAGCAATGATTATTTCACAAGCGTTTACCAATTTATGTCTGTGTATAAATTATCTGTGGGAGAGAGGTTTTGTTGGCAAGGCTGACATTTATTGTCCATTCCTGGTTGCCCCTTGAGAAGGTGTTGCTGAGAAACCACCTTAAACCATGTAGCAAAAGTGCTTCCACAGCCCTGTTAGGTATGAGAATTCTAGGCGCCTAACCCAGCTGTTACCTCGAAATGCTTTTGGAGGTTTGTTTAGAGAGGATAGTGCTCCCATAAACCTTTGTTCTTCCCTGCGTTGGAGGTCACAAGTTTAAGAGGAAATAATGTTTCAAAAAGACGGGGATTTGAAGGTTTTGCACCTTGATGTCTTTTCTTCTGTTTAACAGCCTGACATGACTAGCAGAAAGACATGAATCGTTCCTAGATTGCAAACTTGGAGGCAGTTCTCAAGAACTACCCAGGCATGACTCGCCCTTGCCCAGCGATCCATTCAGCCCTTTCCCACTTAGTGCTGCTTGCTCAGAAACAGAATGGCCTCACACCTTGCCCTGCCCTTACTCTGTCCTCACCACGCAGATTGGCCAGAATCCATTATTCTGCTGGATCTGAGATTTGTTCCATTTCGTTGCGTTTCCTTGTTCTCGTTTGCCTTTGTGTGGCACAAGAACTGATGAAAGTAGAGATAACAAGCATGGGGCTGGATGAACACAGCAGGTCAAGCAGCATCATAGGAGCAGGAAAACTTGACGTTTCGGGCCTAAACCCTTCATCAGAAATGAAAGTAGTCGCCCGCTTTGCCATCTAACCTGGGCCAGATTGGCTTAGCTGTGACAGTAAACTTAAATATACTTCCTCCTGCTTGCCAGCCTCCCTACAATCCTGTACCTCACCCACGCAAAGACCATGTTGCCTCTTCAGAGAAGCAGAAAGTCCGGTGTGATAACCCAAGGCCGGTCAGGGTAAAAATACACCCGAAAGTTCTGCTTCTACTGAGGTTGTACAAATGCCACAAGGAAAAGATGCAAAAACTCTTTGAATCCAAGAATGCAGCCATGCAAGTAACTCTTGACGATCTCAGTGAAAGGGAAACTTTTTTTGAGGAGTTTCTTGTGATGAAACTTTTGACAGCCTTGTTTTGCTTTTCACGGTCAATGGAAACACTTGATCGCTATACCATAGAGTCATTATGTTCCGTTCCGGATGTGGTCAACATGAGGCCACTGATTGCCTTTTTAAACTGACAGAGGGTTCAGCGTTAGTATTGGTGGGTGCTTTGTATTCATGGGGAACTGTGTTCATTAAGTCACTGTTTGGTAAGTCTGATCTATTTGGGAAGGAATGAGAGCAGTGACTTATGCACTGCCTTTAAAGGGAACATAGCGTCCCAAGGCAGCAAGATGAGCAGGGGGTGAAGTGGTGAGGAGAAAGAAATAGCAGTTTTGAAGGAATGAGGAACCAAACAGGTTTGAAAGCAATGGGAAATCTGAAACTGGCCAGCACTTTATTCCTCCAGGGTTTGCAACTCTAACCCTCCTTCAGATCAGCTGCTCCTGAAACCCTCATCTCTGCCTGTGTTACTGCTGGACATGACTAGTCCATTGGCCATCCCAGCTGATCGCCCACATCTACGTTTAGAAAAAATCCCAAAAGAACTGCGGATGCCGTAAATCAGGAACAAAAACAGAAGTTGCTGGGAAAGCTCAGCAGATCTGGCAGTACCTGTGAAGAAGAAATCAGAGTTAACGTTTTGGGACCGGTGACTATGCCTTCTGAGGGAGGGCCACCAGACCCGAAATGTTAGCTTTGATTTTTCTTCGCAGATGCTGCCAGACCTGCTGAGCTTTCCCAGCAACTGTCGCACATCTCCTTCCTGTGAATATGAGCCCCAAATCTCCACTGCTGGTGTTCTGACACACACCAAGGCCTGTTCAGCTATTACCCCTGAGTTCCCTGATCTTATGGAGCTTCCTGACTGGCAATACTTGCATTTTAACATTCTCAACTTACTTTTCAAATCTCTACACAGCCTCGGATTGTGTATTTCTGTAATCTCCTCCAGGCCCTGAGTCCTCTTGAAATAACGTGCTCCTCTTATTCTGGCAAGTTCCCAATTTTTAATCGTACCAACCCTCAGTCCCGTCTCGCTCAGCAATGGCAGCTGCATCTTTGGTTTTCCTGGGCCCTAAGCTCTGGAATTCCCTCCTTTAACCTCTCCTGCTCTCCTTGCTCTCTTTAAAAACTCCCTGTTTGACCAAGCTGTCTTCATCCAACATAATATCGCCTTACATGCTGCCGGTGTTAAATTCTAACTTATAATACTTCTGCCAAGTGCCTCGGAGGGTTTTGTTATGCTAAAGATGCTACATGAATGTACATTGTTGTTGCCAGTACAGCAGCCCACATCAGTGATGGCTGGCAAGTGTTAGCTTTTCTATGCGTCAAATGAGGTAATTTCCCCAATGAATTGTGGCGCCCTTCAGAAAGCTACTTGAAGCTGATAGATATTATGTTGTACAGGGGACGGCAGGAGTTTTCCATTAAAGGTCAGTTAAATTGGTGAGACTGCAGAATTCCAAATCTCCCTCATGGTAGCATTCCCCTGGAGAACAGCCTGGCAGCACTTCATTCCCCATCCCCCTAGTCTTTGATGTGGATTTTCTGAATGCAGCAACATTGCAGTTTGCTGGGATCTGGGGATGGCAGCTATAACGTGAGCAACACCTGGAGCTCCTCATAGAATCCCTACAGCGTGGAATCAGGCCATTTAGCCCATCAAGTCCACACTGACCCTCTGAAGAGCATTCCACCCAGACCCATCCCCCTATCCTATCCCTGCAACCCTGCATTTCCCACGGCTAATCCACCTAACCTGCACATCTTTGGATTGTGGGAGGAAACCCACGCAGACATGGGGAGAATGTGCAAAATCTGCACTGACAGTTGCCTGAGGGTGGAATCGAACCTGGGACCCTGGCGCTGTGAGGCAGCAGTGCCGCCCACAAATGTACAAGAGTAAAGGGGGCATATCATGTTGTTCAGCCAAGTGAAGGAGGGCATCAAGCAGCAGCTGTCAGCATTGGGAGGATGGATTTACAGGAGGGAAGAAATGTCTTGAAAAGCAAAAAAAAAAGAAGCAACCTAAAGGCACTAATGAACTTTTGAAACGTAGTGATTGCAAATGATGTTGAGATCCCTTAAGCTAAGCATCTGGTACCATTTTAAGTTAAGCAAAATGCAAATTGAGGTTTGTAAATCCCATTGATGGAATGAGGTCAGCTGTAGGCGTCAGTGTCCCTACATCACTGCTGCGATGAGAGAAACACTCAGTCGCCATAACAACACAACAATACCAGTGGATACTCCTCCACCGTTGTTTCCTGCCTACCCAGTATCAGGAGTTACCTGTGCATGAGTGCTCCAGTCAGTGATTACTCCACAATTAGCAAGAATGGGGGCCGTTGCAGACAGAAGACCATCTTAAAGCAAGCCCAGGTTGTTTCCCCAGCCTCCCAATGCAGACTGGTGTAAGAAGGTGCACACCGTAGATGGCTAAAACACTATCTTTTCCTGTGCCTCATGTTGAACTAGCAGAAGTTACCGGAGACTTGAGGGTGGGGGTAGAATAGAGGAGATGAGAACATTTTGCTTGTTTACCCAGTGGTGATCTGGAATGTGTTGCCTGAGAGTCCAGTGGAAGCAACTCCAACAGAAACTTTTGAAAGGAAATCAGACGAATATCTGAAGTGGAAAGAATGGCAGGGCTGTGGGGAAAGGGTGATGGTGGGACTATTTCACTGTGGCTTGGAAATTAGGAGCAGGAGTAGGTCATTCGGCCCATCGAGCCTGGTCCACCATTCGACGTGATCAAGCCTGATCCTCTTACCTCAACACCAGAATCCCTCCTCTCCCCATATCCCTCGATACCTTTAGCTCCCAGAAATAGAGCCATATTCAATGAGTTGTCCTCCACAGCATTCTGTGGTCGAGACTTGCACAGGTTCCACACCCTTTGAGTGAAGAGATTTCTCCCCGTCTCAGTCCAAAACAGGCCTCACCCCTATCCTGAAACCCTGCCGCCTTGTTTTGGAGCTCCTGATCAGGGGCCTGCAAAGAAACAGCATGGGCATAATGGGCTGAATGGTCTCCTTCTGCACTTGTGGTTCTGTGTTACCTTGCATGCACGAAAATTGTGACGTAGAGGGTATGGAGTAAACGGTGGGCATAAAACACATGCTGTTTTGCTGTTCCTCTGATTAACCTATTGGGCCTTCTCGGCTCCGATCACTAAATCCTTCGCTTCCAATAGTTGGCAGGCAGTACACAGCCCCAGCTGTAACAACCACAGCTGCTGTTGGTCTGGCTGAGCAAGGTATGTGGCATTGAACAACCCATGTGAAAAGCAGCATGCAAACTGAGTGCTTTCACCTAACTCAGAATGACTGTCATTTAACCATCATTCATCATTGCTTCCCGAGGTTTTTTTGAAAGCAAAAAGGTACATGAATCTTTAAACCTGGGCGGGGAAATGTACTGGTCCCATTAAAAGCCTGCAGCCGCATGCACGCACCCGCACATTAGCTTGTCTACTAGCTTTGGAAGCTCCTGCAATATTGGCATGCAAGCAGTTAACATGTTCATCTGCACTGCCATTGTCTGCATTATTAATGGGTAGCCATTAGACACAAGCCTGTTAATGTCAAGGCTGAAACGGCAGACGTGAGACTGGACTTCTGAGGACTCCTTCCTGGACCCAAAATCTTGGGCAGATGCTCCCTGACCTTCCAACTTCCAGCTTCTGCGGTATTTTCCTGTTTGTGTTAAGCAATTCCTTGCTAACATTGGACAAACCTATGGGAGCACTGTACTGGTGTGTGGGTTGCCTTTTCATGAGCCCCGTCATTTTTCTTTTGACAACTTAAATGCGGAGAGCCTGAAGTTGAACACAGTGGGGACAACAATTATTTTGGCCCAGAGGAATTGCAGTGAGTTAACACATGCACACAGCTGCATCTGTGTTATTTTCATTGGAGTCTTTGTAAAGTGTTCTGAAAGAGTAACTGAAATTAATATTTCAAATGTTTAGATGTAGAGAAGCAATGCACTATTGCACATTGCTAGGTTTCATCTTTCTATTAAAAGTTTAGTTCGTCCCATCGTGAAAGATCCTTTAGTGTAAACTCGTCATAAAGGGCAGAAATTAGAGAATTTGTTCTTAAAAGGCGGCTTACAAGAATCTATTCACAGAAGGGTACATGGAACAAGTGGCTATTGAACCCAAATCAGTTCCAACATTTAATGAACTGAAGTGAAAAGTTGAAGGAAAAATAGTCAGGAAATAGAAGTGAAATAGGATGAAAAGTTGGCACAAAGGTATCTAAACACATATAAGACAGAGAAATCAGAGTGATCTAACACATTTCCACTGTTCACGCGCTACTCTGAATGTCAAAATACCAACATTTTATAAAGTGTATAACATAATTGAATTTGAAGATGTTTCTTCGCTCCATAACTCATTCCAATATTTTGGTGACTGGTTTTAGTTCATGGTGCTCAGAATACAAATTGGGCTTCAAATTTGCAGGACCCATTAAAGACTGTTTCACGTGTTTTGAAACTGTTTTCAGCTTTTCAAAAGCGTGGCTCTGCCTCTCAATCCTAAAAAGCTGAAAACGATCAGTCATTTACTTATCGTATTCAATAAGTTAAGGTTCTGAAGCACGTTTGCTGGTGAGAATCTATCCCAGGGGAACCAAATCGGAGAGACAAGGTCAAAGAGATATCTGTGCACAGGCCTATAAAGGAGGGAACAAGTACACACTGTGGTGGAAAAAGGACAAGTCTAATTTCCAGAGAACGACTGTTTGGGTCCTCTGTCAAAAATCTGAACATGATCGTAAAATAATAAATGTACAATGTTGCAGCTTTTAATTTTTGTTTTAAAATCCAGAATGGCCAGCCCATAATGATAGCTGAAAATTCAGGTAATTTAAAACCATAGCCATCATCTAATTAGAATCATTTTGGTTTGAGATCAGGTTCCACGGACCTTGAACTTTTCTGGTTCCACCTATACCCCTGACCCAACCTTTTCATTGCGCCTCTGCTCCCTATTATCTAAGTAGGTGTAAGGCATTCTCTTCTCTCTGTACTTTCTGTGCTTTGTTGAAGGATGATGCTTATTAAATAGCCCAAAGATACTAATGTAAAAAATATTTTGAAAGGTATATATGATGTAGTTGTTAAATTGGGTTTTCCTGTTTCACATTTGTGTTGACTTTCTGCAGACAAGACAAAGAGTAAAGTAATTTACATTTTAGTCCACTTCATTAATAAGCTGAAGGGTGTTGGGGAAGGTAGGAACAAATCTGACACATTTGTCATTGAGAAACTACTGGTGAACGCAATTGTGTTCCGGAGTGTGTTTTACGATCATTGGAGGAAGCATAAAATACATCATTTCCAATCTTCTCATCTGCCACATTGACTGAGCTGAGCGTGCGCTGTCCCCATTTCATGTGATTAATGTTTCCCATCAACTCCGTGTGTGCATGAGGATTGGTTGCCTGCCTAACACGTTTCATCATGTTGGAGCCCTTTGTTAATGGGACTATTTGCCCAACAGCAGCGAAGCGTGTGACCTGTATTGGGGCAGTGGCTGCAATTCATATCCATGTAGAGACATTTCACTCATAGGGCCACTCCATTTGGAATGTGGAATGTAATGCCAGGCGGAGAATTGAAAAAGAAGCATGTCGATTCCCACTCAAAGTCTTGGTCCTTTATGGCAGGCCCTTAGGAAGCATGTTTAAAGTGGCACACTCACATCTCCTCTCCAGTCTCACCTCCAGTAAAGGTGCACCTTGGTCTGTCCCTCTTTCCATGTCCATTTAATTTCCCATCCGTCAACGGCAATTTACCAATTTGATTTCAAATTTAATCCCTCGATGTGAGATTTTCTCACATTGGTGCTCGCCTTTCACCCATTGCCCCATATTGTGTCCGATCACAAATTTTCCCATTGGATAAAGCAGTCTGTTTGGGCGATCAGAGCAGGTCAATTGGTGATAAGGGCTATGAATGTACCTGCGTTAGTGGTTCCTATGGACCTGCCTCATGCCATTCCCAAGAGCCGACACCAGACCACTGCATTTGGAATGAATTTGCTTTGAAAAACGAAGATCTAATACTAAATATTGCAATTCAAACATCATTCTTTCTCCTCTATATCTCTTCCTTTTTTTCCCTCACTGTGTAATTCACAAAAGGTAAGATTGAGACAGTAACTTCCATTACTTAACTAAATATACTTGAACTTGCCCTTCCGTGGTTTGCTCTGCCATTGACAATTTCCTTGTTTTCAATCTTCAGAAAGCTATTAAATTCTCCCAAAATGACTCCTGTGCCAAACGGAATGATAGTCCGATTTGTCAGAAATAAATTAATCTTCACAGAAGCGAAGCAGTTGTACGATAAACGCTTACAATGTTTTGTTTCACTTGATCTTACAGCAGCAAAGAATTTACTGAATAAGAAAACAGATGGTGTCAAGGTAGGTTTAAGGTTTTGTGTGTATCTCATTTCCTTAGGGGCTATTTCGTTCGGTTTAAAATCTGCCATTGTAATTGAACAACACACAGAAAACACTCAGAATGGAATCAGAACTTGAAGGCGAGAGACCAGATCTCATTTAATGTAGAAGAGTGTTTTCATTCTTCATGGCATCTCTGAAATTGTTCTCTGAGTGATAAATGGTTGTGTATTGAAATTGGCTCATTTATTGCCTCAGCCTGATTTAGCTGCACTATGGACCCAAGAGTTGCCGATTGCACACTTTCTGATCAGCCCTGTCTTTACCGGCCACCTTTCTTCAGCTTTGTTTTGCAAAGAGAGCCTGACTAGAGGAGTACATCTTTTGTAGTTCTCCCTTCCATTCCCAATTCATCCACAACCTCTAGATTATGTTTGACTGCAGATTGAAATTATACTTGGAGCTGTGGCGAATGTGGGAATTTGGAACTTGCAAAACTGTAACTTAGAGGATAAGGATTTATGAAGGCTGATCCATAAGACTAGCATCTTCAGTGAGAAGTCACATGACACCAGGTTATAGTCCGACAGGTTAATTTGAAATCACAAGCTTTCAGAGCGCTGCCCCTTTACCTGTTGGACTCTAACCTGGTGTCATGTGACTTCTGGCTTTGTCCACCCAAGTCTAACACCAGCACCTCCACATCAATCTTTAGTGAGGCCTTTTCAATGCAGCATTGTTCATGCATGCAATGGGGGCTTAAACGTTTTTTGATTACAAAGACAACCCAACAACCTCTCTTCCCCACCGCCCCCCCAACCCCCACAACCAATTGAATGACCTTTACTACACATTCACTTTGTAATTATGCTCAATGCTTTCAGACTTGGTTATTAGTTAGTAGGATGATGATGGAACACTGTTTGAGTGCAAAATGATGGTTTGGATAATTGTGGATCTTTCTCGTCAAGTGTAATTAAGACTCTATAATAATAGTGCGTAAAAGAAAAACGCACAATGGATTATATAACGCTGAAACAAAAACATCTGGCAGTTAGTCTCATGAAGAAGGTAACTTTTAAAAGCCAACCTACATTTAGTCAGTCAAGACCTCATTCAATGATGGGCTTATGAACTCATTTGGAGGTCTCTCAGAATGGCAGGTTTGGAAAAGTTTAATTACATCATACTCCTGTGACAAATTGGCAAATGTGTAGCCATTCAGTTTTATGTCTGAAGGAAAAAAAACAGATAGAATGTTCTGTTCAAATTATGCGAAGCCAGAAACAGTGGAAGCCCAAAGAGACATTGGAGTGCAGGAGTCCACGATTACTAAAATGCCATGAACAGTATCAGGATAAAATTTAGAGTGGAATGTTGACCTTTGTATTCCAGTGCTGTGGATACAAGGGGGTAAAAGTCATGCTACACAAAGCCCTGGTTAGACTACACCAGAGACACTGGGAACAGCTCTGGTCACTACATTAATGAAGAATCTATTGGCCTTTAGGGAAGGGAGGTGCGTGTGAGGACTGTAGTGCAGACTTATGAAAATAAGGGTTAAGCAACAAATAGAGATTAAACAAAATAGGATTTCCTGGTGTATAGAAGGTAAAGGGGTAATTTGACCAAAATTTTAAAGGGAACAAATGAGGCAGGTAGTGGGAACTTATTTCTGCCAGCTGGCAGGGAACATAATCAAAAAATAAGAGTCAGGAACTAAATCAGGAAGCGCTTTGCACGTGCAGGGTGTAGAACTTTTGAATTCTCTTCTGCAGAAGGCATTATGATTGGCTAACGAGAATCTATCTGAGATATTAAGAATTACGGGGCATAGGCAGGTGTATGGAGTTACGTCCCATATCAGCCACGATCTAATTGGATTGTGGAGTAGACTTTGTTGCGTAGGGAGTGATGGGTGGAAGTGGTGCTAAAATGGTTGGTTTCTGTTGCTAGTCAGGGGAGGGGATAATGCACATTGACATAACTTACTGTGCATCTACCCAAGCTGGGTGTCTTCAGTAAAAACAAAATACAGTGGATGCTGGAAATCTGAAATAAATCATAGAGTACTTGGAGAAACTCAGCAGTTTTGCAGCACCTGTGGAGAAAGAAGCAGAGTTAATGTTTCGAGTTCACAATAACTCCTCTTCATTCCACAGATGTGGCTGGATCTGTTGAGTCCCTCCTGCAATTTTGCTGTTGTTAAAATATTCTGGGGACATCAGTTCAAATCCCACCATGTCAGATGGTGAAATTTGAATTCAGTAAAAATCTCAAAGAAAAATCTAGCCTATACTCAGCAGGTCAGACAGCACCTGCGAAGAGGGGAGTAGAGTTAACATTTCACGCCTGAGATGACTCTTCCTCAGAACAGAATGCGTTGAATCCAGGCACTTGAGTGAAAGTGGGAATTATTCCATTCTATCCTTTGTTTTTGCACAAAAGCTGTCAAAAAGAATTATATAGTAAGTACAGAGGTAACAAGATGTGGGGCTGGATGAACACAGCAGGCCAAGCAGCATCATAGGAGCAGGAAAGCTTGACGTTTCGGGCCTAGACCCTTCATCAGAAAATGGC
>JAHRHZ010000070.1:16971536-17017321 GCA_024137785.1 Ginglymostoma cirratum
CTTCATCATTTTTTTTCTGATGAAGGGTTTAGGCCCGAAACGTCAAGTTTTCCTGCTCCTATGATGCTGCTTGACCTGCTGTGTTCATCCAGCCCCATGCTTGTTATCTCGGATTCTCCAGCATCTGCAGTACCTTTTATCTCTATCAGTGATAAGAGGTGGACATGTAGGTAGATGGTCTGATTAAAGACAGCAGATGTAGTTTGTAAATTGCAAGAAGTTTTTCTCATGTTAGGAGTGGAGGCTTCACGTCCAACCAGAGCTACGCTCAAGTGTACCTTCAATCAAACGTACAGTATTAATTCCTATAAAGGTTTAGGCAGAGTGAATTATTTAGTGATGCAGTCTGGCTGGTCTTTCACATTGCTCAACAAATCCAGTAGCCCAATTCCACAGAAACCTAACTCTGAATTTTTAGGTAAATCTGAAAGATACTTTAGGCTGTAATCACAAACAGATTGGTGGACTCTCCCTAGGCTCTGGATTACTGAGACCAAATACATCAAGAAGACTGATTGCGTAGACGAGATCTTTATTCCTTTCTCTGTAGAAAGTGTAGGGTGTGATCTGATTGGGGTGTTTAAGATGATTAAAGAAGTTGAGAGGGTAGATCAAAAGAAATTACTTTTGCTGGAGGAAAAATGGGGGGTGATCTTAATTAGAATTCTGCCAATCAAGAAACATTTCAGACAAAAGGAAGTAGAAATCTGGAACCATCTGCTTTTGAGGGTGGGAGTTAGCAGAGATGGGAGGCAATGGTCTAGAGGTATTATCACTGGAATGTTGGTTCAGAGACCCAGGGAATGTTCTGGTGACCCAGGTTCAAATCCCACCATGGTAGATGGTGAAATTTGAATTCAATAAAAATCTGGATTTAAGAGTCTAATGGTGGCCATGAATCTATTGTCAGTTGTTGGAAAGACCCATCTGGTTCACTTAATGCCTTTTAGGGAGGGAAATCCATTGTCTTTATCTGGTTTGGCCTACGTGTGACTCCAGGTGTACAGAAATGTGGTTGACTCTTAACTAATTAGGGATGGCCAATAAATGCTTGCCTAGCCAGTGATACCCTCATGAATGAATGAATTTTTAAAAAACTGTGAATCTCTGACTTCTTTTTGGCAGGGATACAACGGTTATAGAACCAGTATTTGTAAATGGAGTTGCAATATGAATCAGTTACGGGGTGGCAGAATAGACTTGAGGGGCTGAATGGCCAACTCCTCTCATATAGGAGGTGCAAGGACAGCTGCTGTCCACATCGGCACTCAGTCTCGCAGGCCTGAGCAGTCGAGTGCAGGATGGGAGCTTCCGTTTAGTTTTTTTACAGGACTAGGATCATACAGAAACCACTGCAAATGTAAGGTTTCTTGGAAACTGTGTCAACTTTCACCCAAAACTATGTTGCACTGACAGATGAGCGTTCAGTGTAATTGCAATTGGACTCATTGGCCTGAAGTATCATCCCCAGATCGAGGGAATTCCCAGCTCTGCAAACCCGACTTACAAAAATAGTTGCCTTGATATCCAACCTGGACAGATGTGGGGTGGAGGATGCCACATGCAGTGAGGGCTGAGTGAAAGGGCTCTGCCTATGCGCAGGCATTGCGTTGAATTAACATTATTTTATACAAAAACCTTCGCCCCTCAAAACCCCTCACCTCCATCCTCACACTCGACTATTCCAACCCATGGTCACTACCCACCACATAGCATGCCTTTCCACCTAGTATTTGCGTAGACAGACTACAAACCCCTGAAGAGACAAGACAAAGTATGTTTAAATAAAGCCCTTTAGACTCAAAGACAGAAAAACACACACAGCTATAAAATCCGATTTCTTATATTTGCATTTCTTCTCACTACATCATATCTTATAAGAACAAACATTTCATTAAAGTGCACAAGCCTTGATAACAACAGACATTGAAATTCATTTGTAGTCCCACCTCAAAGAGCCTTAAGAGCTGTTCACAGATTGTGAACAGGTTCTGTTCCGCACTCCATTCTCAAGTCAATTTATGTGTAAGTCAGACCTGTTATGCACCAGACCAGACCCCTCAAAATATTTTAAGAAGGTAGCCTAGACCCTAAGTTTTCCTTATTATAAAGATGGATGTAAAATGCTGTGTTCCAGGTGTGATGGGACTGGTCAAGCTACTTGACGTTAAGCAAAACACAATTTACTTAAACACTATAGTTAAAATACAAACCAAAAGAAAGAGGAATTTAGTATAACTTAACTACTGGAAAACTGAACCAAATAAAAGAAACAGTACCTATTACTAATTAACTGTTCCAAAGTAGTAACATCACATGAACACACCCCTTGGCAGAAAGGCAAGTTTAGACACCGATTCCCACTTTGCAGTTCTCCAATCCAGGAGGAAGAAACACCAAGAGAAGATTCAGAGAAAATAGCAGCAAGAAAGCATTCACTGAAGCTTCCAACTCTTTTGAGACACCAAACGCTTCTGCTCAAAACTAAATCTTAAAAACTAAATAAAACTGGAAAGCCTGGACTCTGTGAGAGCTGGCCACTCCTAGGCTGCTTACATTGTTCCAGCTTTTGAAAAACTCCCCAGAGGCTCACAAATTGTTTACTTTCTTAAAGACAGCTCGATACCTCTGCCTTACAACTTCTCTTCAAAATAAAAGGACTAAATAACGTCATAGAGTGACAGCATCATCACAGAAACAATGCAGGGCAATGTAAACCAGCCATTTGTAAGTATGTGAAATGTTCGTATGACAAGTCTGTAAAATTTACACCCCCTGTATGGGATTGCATTCGTAAGTGCGAGCATATGTAAGTCAGGGGCTCATAAATTGGGTAACCCCTATATCCACTTTGAGTTCTTAATCAAAACATGAAATGGTAGGCACCTTGCTGTGATAATAGATGATTGTGATAATCAGTCAAGCAGTCCTAATCCAAGAATGGAAACCAACAGGCTTACGTCAACACACACAGTGAAATAAACTTTTAAAAATCTTGACTCCTTTTTTAAGGATTTAAAGGATAGGAAATCTAAATAGCTTTACTGCTCCCTTTGAAAGTTGCTTTTGACAGTTGATTTTGACAGGTCTGTTCACTTTTCCAGTGAGCTTGACAGTGAATGAGTTTATACATCTTTCTGCATATTCATGCTTACGTCTAAATATTCCAAAGGGCACCTTGATTTTCTCAAAGGTGTCCCAAGACCATATCCAGAAAGGTACCTTAATGCTCCAAAAGAATCATTTACCTACGTACAGATATACACAAAGTTCAAATCTGCTGATACCATATCTTCACTCTCCTAGATTGCCAAAATTGCACAGGAGTAGAAAGAGATGATGATTTAAATGCCGTGCTGCCTCCGTGCTTTACACAAATCATGACAAAACCCTATTTCTGACCCTGAGAATATATGAAGTGCCACTTTTAGGGGTGGTACTTGTAATAAAGGCTGGGCATCTGCCATGAGAGAGAGGCTTTCCGGGGTGGGGGTTCAAATATGTGCCATCACTTTGCCCATGTGTCTGTGGCATTGTATAGGAAATAGATTGAGAAGAAAAGCTTGTGTGTTTATATTGTGCTTGTTGTGACCTGCGACATCCCAAAACATTTTAAAGCCAACTATATACCTTTGAAGCTGGAGCTGTATTGGAGATGCTGCAATCAAATTACACACAGGCAGGCAGCAATGTGATGAGGACTGGATAATCTGTTATGGTACTCTCGATAAGAGAAAAGATTGTTGTCCAGAACATTATGTAGCTCTTCTTCCATGTCATCTTTAATATCCAGTTGAGAGGGCTATGACTGACCATCTCTTTTGGAAAGCACCTCCAGCTATGCAACATTTCCTAGTGTCTTTTGGTCCAATACAACAGCGTAAAAGTTCCAAAGAACATCTTAAGGGGTTCAATCTTCACTTTCTATACTTAACTCATTCATGACCCTTCTCCCTGAAGCCTGTAGTATTATTGTCCATTCGCCAAAAAGTTCAATGAAATGCCATGTCCCTGATCCATTGGGAATAAATAGTTGGTGGTTTTTAAAACCCTATGAAGGAAACAGTGTACTGATGCCAACAACCTCGGTTCAATTCCTGCACCAGCTGAGGTTACTATAAAGGACTCTCCTTCTCAACTTCTCCCCTCACCTGAGAAGTGACCCTCAGGTTAAACCACCACCAGTCATCTGTCTCTAATGAGAGAGCAGCCCTGTGATCTGATAAGATTATAGCGACTTGACCTGACTCGTTCAGCTATAGAAAGTAAGAACTTGTATCCATACAGCACTCTTCATAATCTCAGGGCATGCCACAATGTCTTACAGGAGACTAGAAGCTTAGCTTTAAATGTAGGAATTGCTGTAATGCAGGATTATGATGAAATGAGTTAAGGAAAATGAATACCACTCTTAGATGAGTTGCTTAGTAGGTTTGAGGGAAAAGTACTTGAACATACTCAATGTTACATAAAATGTGTGTTCCCACACAGAGATGGAATGAATTGTGTTGTATATGGCTCCCAACGCTCTTCACATTAACTCCTTGTTCGGGCAGATTTTCAGGCTTTGAATGATGACTATCCTTGGAATAAAGGAACCGTCCGCAGTGAGATGCAATCTTGTTGATCCAGTTGGACTTAGTTTGGTTTGTATTGATAATCGAAGGTAAATGGCTGGTAAATATAGTAGCTGAGCTGACCCAAAAAGAACTGCCCCTTTTTAATTACTTTCTATCCTCCGCCTCATCCAACCCCCTAACCCAGACTCGAAGGGAGCTCAAAGTGCAGCTGAATCACGTTCTGAAGGCACTTTAACATTGCTGTATCTGCATGCTGTAAGTTGGTTGGTGTAACAGTGTTTCCGACCGGTTTGTGAAAGCTAAACACCCTTTTGTTTTCTGCACAGCCACAGACAAACAACATCAAAAACAATACAGTCAATGCCCCAAAGGAAAACACGTCTCAACCAACCACAATGGTACCTGATGAATTCTTTCATTACCTTCGTATTGTAACTTGACCTCAGTGGGGTCACAACATGTTTCTCGTGCTTATTTTTCCAGGGGACAGTCTGTATTGCAGTCCAGAGGTCAGCCAGTTTCCTCTGGGTGTGCGCTAAATGACGTTATATTATAAGCTCCACATTATTTTGGTGCCAGTTTATGGTATCGGGCAGAAACGATGGGTCAGCGATGCTCACAGGTTCGAAGGAACTGCTGGAAATCTGAAATCAGAAAATGCTCGGTATATCTGGAAGCATCTGTGGAGAGAGGAGGAGAGTTAATGTGAAAGTAAAATAATGAGGGTGCTGGAAATCTGAATAAAACAAGAGCTGGAGCTACTCAGCAGGTCTTGTGGCATCTGGAGAGAAAGAAACAGTTAACATTTCAAGTCCAGTTGAAGAGTCATATCAGGCTTGGAATGTTATTGCTGTTTCATTCATTACAGTTACTGCCAGATCTGCTGAGTTTCACCTGCACTTGCTGTTTTGTATCTCAGCACAATTCATGTGTCAGGCTGATGGGAGGTGTTAAGGGATTAACAATTGTTAAGCCCGAGGGACTGGGTTACGAAAGGAATCAAAAAGGAATAGGATCAGGGGTGAATGGATGATGGCTGTGATGATGGTGCAAGGCAAAGGTAGACGACAATGAGACAAATAAAGGAACAAAGGGAGACCTGGAGCAAGTGTGAATTGCTGTAGATCAATAGCAAAGAAGGGAAGCATGGGAAACCTGACAAAGCAGAGAGTGTTGGAGTGCTCCAGCAACACAGTTGTTTGGAGTTGGCCCAGACACAGAGATGGCCGTTGGAATGACCACCTGCACATGAGTAAACGGGCTCAGTGATGCCAAGCAATATGGCTGACTGTTGTTTCCGAAGCCAGCATGGCTTTGTCCTGCATGTAACGGCATCACCATCTGTGTATGCACCTCTGACTGAGGTGGAACGTCTGCTTATCCGGGCAAGCCTATGTCCGAAAGTCTGGTAGTGGGGTCATGGGCCAGGAACGGGGACCACAGAGTGGTGACATGATGCTGGCTGTGGAGCAGAGCAGCTGACAGCTACTTATGGTAGGTGAGAGAGAGAGAGAGAGCGACATTAACCAATGCTTCACTGAGTGCCTAATCAGAGGTTCAATAGACTATACTTTTGGTTGGAAGGTAGCAGCACCCATTGCTTGGCAATGACATTGCATTGCCCAGTGCAGTGTCTGCACTTGCATGCTCCATTCTCCTGCAACCCACAGCTCTGACTGAAATCCAGGTAGACCCCACTGGTCTTGCAAAGTTAGGCAGTCCCTGTCTCCTATTGCCAGCACTTTCTCCTGGAGAAGATAGGTGCAATGGTTGAAACCTGAAGTTATTCAAGCTTTATTTTATAACATGAAGTGAGACAGAGGAATATGAATTGGTTATTGAAGTGACAACAATGGTGATAATATTGGAAAAGGTAATGGGGTACATTTTCAAGCCTGCACTGTCCACTCTCAAAAGCGTTAAATGTTAATACATGGAGAAGCAGATCAAAATAAAATGACCACTATTTTTGAAAGGGCCCATGAATAGAATTGGAAACATGTAAATAGTGTGGAGATTAACTTGGACCATTATTGTATGTGGCAACTCAACAAACTGGCATGAAAATCTTACCTCCAGTAGTTTAAGAAGTGCTAGTGCATCTAAAATAAATGTCTTCATTGAGATAAAAGACACAATTTTTTATAATAATGCTCAGTATAATTGATGCCTTGTATTTTATTGGGACAATCTAACAAAATGTTTCAAACTGCTCCAAGCACATATAATCCAAATGAGATTTGCCGCTATTGATCAGCTTTGCTCTGTAATTCGAAGAATGGAAACATGAGCATAATCTTTTTTAAGAAAAACTTCTTTTAAAAAATTTTGAGAAAAAACCTGACTGGCATGAACCAACAACACAAAGCAACCAGGACATTCACCTGCCTTTGTCTTTGAGACACCAGTGCGTTGCCATCATTTCTTGGTTTTACTTCAGATTTGCAGGAATCATGGGATTTTCTTTTATTTGTAGAATTTAACATCAATTGCTGTTGGGTCTGGAGTATTTTGAAATGACAAGTTCGGTGATTATACAGATGAAGTAATTCAGGTTCCGGTATTAGTCAATACCTTAATGTTGCTTAATGTGATTTGTTAATGTTGTTAATACCCCTGTCCTCCAATTGGGACAGTGTGTAATTACTAAGACTCTATACTCCCTCTCCTACATGATTCTTTATGACCTCGTGTCCCTATGGCCTTCAGTATTCCAGGCTTGATTAATTTCATAGTCGCATTTATTTGGAAATCTCTAGAATGGAAGGATTAGCAATGAACGACTCAAACCAGTTGTCCAGTGACTGGATATCGAAGTCTCCAACTTTCCTAGATTGTTACTTCGTCAAAGCTAACTTGGCCATTTTTTTAAACATATGCTGACTTTGTTGCAAATGGGATCACATAATGTCTGTTGAAGCCGAATATGTTCTGAAATGTTACCTGTCATTGTTTTGTTCCCATTGTTTTAAATAAAAATGAAGACAGATGTCACCGATGTTGAGCTGCAAGATTTATCTATTAAAGCTCTTTTCTCTCCTGTTTTATCTACTCAGGAGCCACAGACAACAGTAGTCCATAATCCTACAGATGGCATTAAGGTAACAGTTTGGAGTCTACTATTCTGAATTTCTTGTGATTGTATTTACTGAATTTCACCTTTTTCTATTGAAGATGATACTTGTGGGATGTAACAGAGGCCTAACTCCAAAGAGCAGGTTTCAGTCACGCTATTGTTCTCATGGATTAAGTGTATAGACAATGAGATTACCCCTAAAGCACTTTCACTTGCAGCTGGGTGATGAAGCTTCTCCTTATTGCAATCCTAAATGGTTTACAGAGTATGCTTAGACTGTGACCTCTGGTTCGGGTCTCCTTTGGAATGTGCTTCCTATGTTTACCCTGTCTTGTCCTGTTAAACAGCTGAAGGCATGACCACCAATGATGAAGCAATTAACATTGGGAAAACTTTACAAAAGCCACAATAAATGTGCATACATCCTGAGTTTGGAGAGTTTACAAAAATAGGGAGTGGCAAGGCCGTGTAGTGTTTTGAAAGTAAGGATGAGTTTTTAAAAATCCAGGTACTACTTGACTGGGAGCCAGTGTCAGTCAGCAGACAGTGTCTATTCATTTCCATTCTCTTGATGATGATGAACTCTGTGATCTACAGTGGCTCAAAACAAAAAGCAACAATTTGTGTTAAACTTGAGAGGTTACCGAAGTGCCAGTTCAACACCCTGAAGCTGTAGCAAAAGAGCATCCTTTCAGACATATCAGCTGTGACTTTGCTCAAACCAGCATTATTCGCTCAGGTGTATATAGCCGAGCACAACAGCTTGCATTCCAACACGTTCAGTCACCAGGACTTCAGCACGCTGCTGTTTTGCATGTTGACTTATGTAAAAGTGTTAATTTGCCAAAGAAAACCCTTTGAATTGAATTAAGAAGTTGCACCTAAAGATAATGTGTTTTGAAATTCAGCAGATGCCATTATTGTAGAATTCTGTTTTTAATATGCTTTGAGTCACTTTTACAACCCATACTGAATCTCCCGGGTGCTCAGGTTTCTGAATGTAATATAGGGTATACTGTATTGAATAAATTCGTACAGATTTAGAGTCCTAGAACCATAGAGTCCATACAATGTGGAAGCAGGCCATTTGGCCAATTGACTCCACGCTGACCGTCCTAAAAGCATCCCACTACACTATCCTTGTATCTCTGCATTTCCCATGGCTAACCCATCTAGCCTACATATCCCGGATACAATGTGGCAATTTAACATGGCCAATCCACCTAACCAGTACATCTTTGGACTGTGGGAGAAAACCTTAGAACAGGGAGAAAATGCAAACGCCACGCAGTCGCCCAAGGCTAGAATCGAACCCAGGTCCCTGGTACTGTGAAGCAGGAGTGCTAATCGCTGAGCCACCAGGCAGCCTTTTAGAGAATTATATCTTGCAGATGTTTTTGCTGTGGATCTGCTTTTTTAACACAACCTTCCCTTCTTTCAAAGTCTTCCATTCCTGGATGTCTAACTGTAGTGAGAATTGGTTAAATATACCAGCTGTTAAGGGGCTAATTAAGGTCCTTTAACTGCAGCCTTGATGATGTGGTCAATTAGTTGGGTGACTACTTTAAAACATGCTGTTAGTGCTATCTTTCAGTGGGACGTTAGAAAGATCTGAGGCACTCCATCAGCTCTCTCAGTTGGATGTAGATGTCTCCATGGTACTGTTTTGCAGAAGGGCAAGGGAGTAATTCCTGTGCCCCTGTCAATATTTATCCCTCAAGTTACATAATTTAATACATGTGTCTTGGTATTATCATATTGATGGCTGTGTAGGTTTGCTGTTTGCAAATTGGCTGCTACAGTCTGTACATTATAGCAGTGATTGCACTCCAAAAGTGCCTCGTTGGCTGTGAAATGCTTTGGGACAACTAAGTGAATGATGCAAATCTTCTCCTTTCAATGTGTTGCCTCCCTAGACTTGCAGCCCACGACCACCCAGGAGTTAAAGAAGAATGTTTCAAACAGGTTTCCCATCCTGCGAGTCTGTTTGAAATGTAATGTGAAATAGATTGTGAGCTAATTGTTGTCGGTCAATATGTGAGTGTGCCTGTCATCTGTATGTTGTATTTCACGGTTCTTCTCAGTTTGCTTTCTCTTTTAATGGGGAGAAATTGCAGACCAAGGTCATACCTACACTGGCTAAAGGCAAAAAGCTGGTGTCTAAGTTAGACAGAAAGTAAAAGTACACTGGCTCACTGGTTAGCACTGCTGTCTCACAGCACAGGGACCCTGGTTCAATCCCTGCCTGTGTGGAGTTTGCACATCCTCCCTGTGTCTGTATGGGTTCCCTCCGGGTGCTCCGGTTTCCTCCCACAGTCCAAAGATGCACAGGCTAGGTGGATTGGCCATGCTAAATTGCCCTGTATTGTCCAGGGACCTGCAGGCTAGGTAGATTAGCTGTAGAAAGTGCAGAGGTATGGGGATAGGGTGGGGTTCTGGCTGGGATGCTCTCCAGAGGGTGGGTGCAGACCCGATGGGCCAAATGGCCTTTTCCCCCACTGCAGGGATTCTACGATTCTAAAGATAAAGTCACCATACTCCCAGAGGACCATAGGGCAGCTGCCTCATTAGACACCGATGACTTGTGGTGGCTTGACCTGACGGGTGATGTTGAGAAGTCAGGACCTCCATGGTAATCTGGTGCAGGAAGTGCGGTGTGGTCAGAAAGTGGTGTAATACAACAGACAGTTGAAAGATAGTAAGAACTGCAGATTGCTGGTCACCTGATTAAGTTGGTATGGGTGTGAAACTTCCCAACAGGTTGCTGGTCTGTTTTCTCATGATGCATTCCTGTTGTCACTAAGGTTAACTGTTGGCAAAAAAAAATCCATCTTCACAAGGACTCCATTATAACAATTACTTCCACAGCACAGCCTGTAAACAGTTTCTGTCCTCTGATATGAGACATTTACAGAGGTGAGCCAGTGTTACAGGCACTGGGGAGTGAATCATAATGATTACAATATTTCAAGCAAAGCCTGAGAAACTAAAACACTGGATTTGTTTCTAAGTGGCGACAATTACTTTAGGGAATGATGCTTTTTAATGTTTCAAAGATGATCTCAGGATTTCTTGAAAAGGTTAATGGCTGCACTTTTCTTTTCCCCCCCTGAGTGATGTCCTTCCAGCCAACAGCAATTTGCTATAAGCCTTTAACTAATGGTCTGTTTTGCAAATGGCGAGAGCCTTAGAAATATTTACTGCTGACAAATCCAACAATAAAAGAACTGCAGCCCCTTCGGCAAATCTCAGGAACAGTAAACAAATCTGTCTTCGCATGGCTGGCTGTGTATTGCTGCTTACTGGAAGCACAGTGACGCAGTGAATTGCATTACGCGCAGTTCTTCCACAGCCTGTGACTCGTGTTACTGACGCTGGCTTGTGTAAGAGCAATTGTCATTGCAATGGCTACAGTAGCGGAGGAGGCAACAGCTTCATTTCCACCTTTATTAGCTCCAATTACGATTATTCAGGTCCTGGGGAGAAGAGAGCATTGGGGGAGGTGGTGGGGGAGGTGGATAATTAACAGTCTCTGTGTGGGCTATCTCACGGCCAAAAGAAAGAGCAAATTAGCAGCCAGTATTCCAGCTGCAATATGTTTTGTGAAAAGACAGTTGGTGTGAATGGGTTTGATCAAATGGATAGTCACACCTGCACAGGAGCCACTTGAATATCCAGGGGACCACACCTTTAGTGAGGCCTGAAAGGGGGGAAAAAAAGCCAGAAGGTAGAAAGCTGAGAGGGAAAAGCAACTCAAAACTGAATTGGCAATTTTTTTTTTTAAGAACTGTCGTCAAAGCTGCAAACTGGAAATTTTCAAAACCTAGCCTAGGCTATAACAGTCTGGATGCTTTTCTCTGATCATTTGCTCTATATTTCTAAATTGAATTGTGAATGACCTCAGCACGAGAATGTTTCCCAAACCTTCTTGCATCGTTTGATTTGGGGTGACAGAGATTCTGTGCAGAAACAGAACTGCTAGTTGCGGATCCACTAAGGCTGCATTGGAAGTGGCAGTTTTGACATTAATGGCCCTTTATTGCATAGTTGATGTGTAATCTACGCCACAGAAATCGGGAGCATATCTGTAGGGATCTCGGAGATGTGACGGTATTTTTTCTCAAGTAGAGTGCTGAAACACACACATACACTTACGGAGCACTTGAGAAAATTTGCTTGTCTCTCTGAATTATACCATTTGTTGCCGACTATTTTACCTAGAGCTGGAAGACTGGATGTGGGGCATAATCAGAGTGAAACGCTGTCTCTTTTCTGACATTAAATGTCTTCAGAGTTTTGAGTGCTTACAGAATGGTCCTTAAAGTATGCGTGGCAACATGTTAGGACAATATCGCCGCTGAGGGAAGACCTTTCTGTCCATGTCAGGTTCATGCTAATAATGTCAAGGTCATGGGTTCAATCCCCCTCTTGAGCAACTCTGCAGGCTTCCAACCGCTAAGTGGACATTCTGTATTTTCTTATGGCGGCTCGGTGGCTCAGTAGGGGTGGCGCAGTGGTTAGCACTACTCCCTCACAGCACCAGGAACCCAAGTTCAATTCCAACCTCAGGCCTGTGTGGAGTTTACATGTTCTCCCCATGTCTGCATGGGTTTCCTGTGGAGAGGGGCAATATATGCTGGCCCAGCCAGAGATGCCCACTTCCCCTGAATGAATAAAAAGAAAAACCTTGAACATTAAACACTTCTCTGAGATCTCAAGACTTGTTTTTGAAGCAATTCACTAACTTGATCAAGGCAATAAATGAATAATGAGCATTAATGTGGCATGGTGGTTCAGTGGTTAGCGCTGCTGCCTCACAGCACCAAGGACCCAGGTTCGATTCCACCCTCAAGCTACTGTCTGTGTGGAGTTTGCACATTCTCCCTGTGTCTGCGTGGGTTTTCTCTGGGTGCTCCGGTTTCCTCCCACAGTCCAAAGATGTGTAGGCTAGGTGGATTAACCATGCTAAGTTGCACCATAGTGTCCAAGGATGTATAAACTAGATGGATTAGCCATGGGAAATGCAGGATTACAGGGATAGGGTAGACAGATGGATCTGGATGAGATGTTCTTCGGAGAGGCGGTGTTGATATAAGGGACTGAATAGCCTGCTTCCATACTGTAGTGATTCTATGATAAGGGGCAGCGAGAGACAACAGGGAGCAGAACATCTTGGTTTTGAGTCAACTTCATGCCACCACTGTGCCCATCATTCCCTCATCCCCTTGGATGCTCCTGGTCCACTTCCAACTATGGGAAAGTTCTGTGAGAATAACACAGTATTTAACAGTTGAAAATTCAACATGAAAGAGATAACAAGAACAAAGGACCCTCAAATCATGAGGAATATTAACAGAATTTTCATGCGTGAAGTGCACAAAGGCAACATTTTTTTAATATAGATTCCCCACAGTGTGGAAACAGGCCATTCGGCCCAACAAGGCTGCACCGACAGTCCGAACAGCATTCCACCCAAACCTATCCCCATAACCCTGCGTTTCCTATGGCTAACACACGGAGCCTGCACATCCGTACGGGTAATTTAGCAAGGCCAATCCACCTAACTTGCACGTGTTGGGACAGTGGGGGGAAGTCGGGGCACTCAGAGAAAACCCATACAGACACAGGGAGAATGTGCAAGCGCCATACAGACAGATGCCCAAGGGTGGGATTGAACCCTGGCACTGTGAGGCAGCAGTGCTAACCACTGAGACACCGTGCCACATTAATGCTCACTATTCATTTATTGCCTAGATCAACTTTGTGAATTGCCCTCAAAACAAGTCTTGAGATCTCAGAGGAATGTTCAATGTTCAAGGTTTTTCTTTTTGTTCATTCAGGGGAAGTGGGCATCTCTGGCTGGCCAGCATTTATTGCACCTCTCCCCAGGAGAAGGTGGTGGTGAGCTGCTTTCTTGTACCGCTGCATTCCATTTGGTGTAGGCAGACCCACAATGGCCCGAGGGACAGAGTTCCAGGATTTGACACAGTGACAGTGAAGGAACAGCAATATATTTCCAAGATAACAAGGTGTAGAGCTGGATGAACACAGCAGGCCAAGCAGCATCAGAGGAGCAGGAAAGCTGACGTTTCGGGTCTAGACCCTTCTTCAGAAATGGGGGAAGGGAAAGGGATTCTGAAATAAATAGGGAGCGAGGGGGAGGCGGAAAGAAGATGGATAAAGGAGAGATTGGTGGAGAGGAGACAGACAGGTCAAAGAGCCTGGGTTGGAGCCAGTGAAGGTGAATGTAGGTAGGGAGTTAGGGAGGGGATAGGTCGGTCCAAGAAGGTGGGGTGAGGCTATTAGGTCATAGATGGGGGTGGGGGAGGAGTGGATAGGTGGGAGGAAGGACAGGTTAGGGAAGCGGGGACGAGCTGGGCTGGTTTTGGGATGCGGTAGGGGGAGGGGAGAGTTTGAAGCTTGTGAAGTCCGCATTGATACCATTGAGCTGCAGGGTTCCCAAGCGAAATTGAGATGCTGTTCCTGCAACCTTCAGGTGGCATTGTTGTGACACTGCAGGAGGCCCAGGATGGACTTGTCATCCAAGGAGTGGGAGGGGGGGTTGAAATGGTTCGCGACTGGGAGGTGCAGTTGTTTGTTGCAAACCAAGCGTAGGTGTTCCACAAAGCGGTCCCCAAGCCTCCGCTTGGTTTCCCCGATGCAACGCTCCTGTATAAGAAGGGTCTAGACCCGAAACGTCAGCCTTCCTGCTCCTCTGATGCTGCTTGGCCTGCTGTGTTCATCCAGCTCCACACCTTGTTATCTCAGATTCTCCAGCATCAGCAGTTCCTGCTGTCTCTGTAACAATATATTTCCAAGTCAGGATGGACAATGGCTTGCAGGGGAACATGCAGGTGGTGCTGTTCCCATGTATCTGTTGCCCTTGTTCTTTCAGATGGTGGTGGTTATGTGTTTGGAAAATGCTGTTTAAGAATCCTTGGTGAATTTCGGTAGTGTATGTTGTCAATGGCACGTAATGCTGATACTGAGCATCATTAGTAAAGGGAATGAATGTTTAACGATGTGATACCAATTGAGCGGGCTGCTTTGTCCTGGATGGTGTCGTCTTGAGTGTTGCTGGAACTGCACTCATTTAGCCAAGTGTTCCATCACTTGTGCCTTATAGATGAAGGACAGGCTTTGGGGAGTCAGGAGGTGAGTTATTCATTGCAGGATTTCTAGCTTCTGACCTGCTCTTGTAACCACAGTATTTATACGAGATAAAAGGTACTGCAGATGCTGGAGAATCCGAGATAACAAGCATGGGGCTGGATGAACACAGCAGGTCAAGCAGCATCATAGGAGCAGGAAAACTTGACGTTTCGGGCCTAAACCAGGGTATAAAAGGTTGTAAAAGTGCCACACACTCCTTATTTAGGCAGTGCTGATCCATGGATGCAGTGGTTCCAGGACACAACTCATCATCATCTTGGGGCTGGGCAATAAATCATAGAACTCCTACAGTGTGGAAGCAGGCCATTCTGCCCATCAAGTCCCTCTGAATAATGTCCCACCCAGGCCCACTTCCCCCTCCCCAATCACCCTGTGCTTCCCATGATAACCCACCTAGCCCAAACATCCCTGGACACTCCAGAGTGATTTAGCATAGCCAGTCCACCTTAACCTGCACATCTTTGAACTGTGGAAACCGGAACATCCAGAGGAAACCCATGCGGACACAAGGAGAATGTGCAAACTCCACACAGACGGTCACCCAAGGGTGGAATCAAACCTGGGTCCCTGGGTCTGTGAGGCAGCAGTGCTAACCACTGAGCCACCTTGTCATCCTTACCAAATGCTAGCTTTACCAGCAGTGCTCACATCCTGTAAAATAACATGTTTTTTCAATTACACTGTCGCACTTGCTGCTGTGCGCATCCGCTGACTGATCTTCACCAACTGGTTTTATAAGCCATAAATCTGTGTGTTTACATCTGTAATAGCTTCCTAGAGTGACCGCAGTATCCTCAATCAGAATGGAGATGTTCGGGGGTTCTCCCCATCAGTTGCACCTCGAGATTACACCAAGGTAAATGGATAGGATTGGTTTTATGTCCAGAATCCATTTTATCCAACTGTCTTCCGCATACAGCATTCTGTTGGAGAAATGACCCTGCTGTTATCTGGGGTATTTGCTGTAGTTTTACCCCTGTTCTGTTTGCTGTAGTTGGCAAAGAACTCTTTTTCAGTACAAATGGTAAATAGAGTCAGTTTCCTTGACTATTTGTAGTAAAATAGACTGCAATGACTGCTGCTGTAAGTTGATCAGTAAAAAACCTCTGAAGGCAAGTAGTTTGTTTCACTCTGAGAAATGCAGAAGACTAGCCTCAAATTCCACCATGCAGATGGTGAAAAGACCTTGAATTCTATATACAGATCCGATTAAAGGTAGTGATCGGTTCCCACAGCATATTGGAGTTTGTGGCTGTTGAATCAATTAACCTGTTAAGATGGTTTTATAAATATCAAAGTCAAATGTTTCTCTTTTTGCTGTTCATTGTGAAAGTGGTAATCAATGGTTATGTCTGACTGTCTGCTCTGGTGTTGAAAACTGTTTCTGTTTCCTAGGGATCATCAGAGAGCTGCAACACGACCACTGAAGATGAGGAGGGGAAAGGTAGGTGTTTATTTATGCTGAGCCAATGTTTTAACATCAAGCTGTGCCAGAGGGACCTTAGTATCTATCCAGACCTGCTGATAAACTCTAGCCAGTTATCCTCCTGGGATTTTGTTTGGTGAAATTGCACTCTGTTGTTCTGAATATTTATCCACCTTTTGTTAGAAACTTGGGTTTCGACTTGCTTGCTTGAATTAGGAAGATGAGTGCATGTGGCGTGTTTCTGTTCTTGTTCTCGACTGTAGTTGTGTGTACAGAGCCATCTGTGAAGATGGAGTTATCTTCCCTTCCATTATGTCTCAAGCATAGCAGATCAGATCCCACAGCTGATCACCCACCCTGGTGATTTCTTGCTAAATATCAAAGCGCTGCCAATGACTTTATGATTTACATGTGAACACAGAAACATGATCTATTCGCCTGTGTTATTCGTCATTCTCATTTTGCTTGCTATTTTCTCTCTTAAGTTTGCTTTTATTGTCCCGTGTCTACGACTTGCGATTTTGGGAATAGACATCAACTGAAAGCAACATTTAGGCTTCAAACAGCACGTAGACTGTGACGATGTCATTCCAACAGCATTGTCTCAAACTACAACAAAGGAACATTTGTGCCAATATGATAAAGCAGAATTTGAGCTTCTTTGGAACAATGTTGAAGAATCAATTCCAACAACCATGTTTCCTATAGGGTAGCTGTGTGAGATTTCGATGGAGCCGGTAGTTCTGCATTTGTTGTTCTGTTGGTCCGTAGGGTCTGCTATGCGTAGTAGCCCTGTTACAAGATCCTTTAGTCCCACACAGCAAGATCGAGTATCACAGAAACTTGATGGCTTTGCGTGGAAATAAAATTTCAGATTAAGAATGGTACTTATGTGTAGCCTGACCAACAACCAACATTTGATTTTTAGAGAGGGAGAGGAAATTCACGAATGAACAGCTCAAAATGCAGTTCCTAAAGGTGTAAAGACACTCTGTCTTTTGAAATCATTGATCAGGGTTTATCGTCCCCGTAATTTTGCTGTCAAACTGCCTCCAAAGCTGTCCTGCTGCATTGCTGTATGTGCACATCGTCATTGCAATAGGCAAACTGAACCCGATACCAAAGGTTTGCTGAGTGTTAACAGTCAAACAAAAATGTAGGGGTGCTATGCATTGATTAACACTCAATGATCTTAAAGGTGACACTTCAAGCAGAATTAAACTGTGGGAAGCCTAAGCTGTTAACTTCTTTGTAAGATATTTAAGTAACAAGATTGCTCACACGTTTTAATAAATAGACAGCTAACTACAAGCCAGAAGGCAGGTCAGCTCCCCTTCCTCCTCACCTAGATCAGCAGCCACACTCCGATTGTGTTCACGGAACAGAAATCATTTCGGAAAGAATCCAAAACCAAAAATGCTGGAAATCACAGTGGGTGAGGCAGCATCCATGAAGAGAGAGCAAGCTAATATTTCGAGTCTAGATGACTCTTCATCAGAGCCCCCTATTTTCAGAGATAGTAGGAACTGCAGATGCTGGAGAATCTGAGATAACAAGGTGTAGAGCTGGATGAACACAGCAGGCCAAGCAGCATCAGAGGAGTAGGAAAGCTGACATTTCGTACCTAGACCCTTCTTCATTTCTGAAGAAGGGTCTAGGCCCAAAACGTCAGCTTTCCTGCTCCTCTGATGCTGCTTGGCCTGCTGTGTTCATCCAGCTCTACACTTTGTTACCCCTATTTTCAGTTCTGCTGATAGCCCCTTGATGTTGAGGTAGCCGAACAACTGTATCTCCCACGCATCTACATCTGTCATTGACAATGTGTGTGGCAAAGGCGACGGTGGATCTTATAGAAGGGACGGGCACTTTGAATGCGTGTGTCAAATCTAGAAATCTTCAGAATGAAAGATGTAAGAAAGATGTAACAAAAGATGAATGTCTTCAAGGCAGAGATTGATAAATTCTTGATCTCGCAAGGAATCAAGGGCTACGGGGAGAGTGCGGGTAAGTGGAGTTGAAATGCCCATCAGCCATGGTTAAATGGCGGAGTGGACTTGATGGGCTGAATGGCCTTACTTCCACTCCTATGTCTTATGGTCTTATGGTAAGCACTTTCGACTTCAAAAGAAAAGTGTTGCTGATGACATCGAAAAGACTGAATCAAATTAATCTTTTGATAAATAATCTCATCTTTCAAACTTGGCCACAATGATGAACAATATGAGAAAAGCATTGTGGGCTCAGAACCCGCCGTACACCGACAATGCTCACCATACCCTCAGTGTCACACCTACAAAACAAGTGACAAATTAGCAGCATGTGCAATCTTGTGACATATTCAGACCTTACTGTCCGTGGCTCTCTGTGGAAACGTGTGCTCCACAGGACAAGTATGCAAATCTTGGGAAGAATTGAGTAGGGTGGCTTAAAAGTGAGAGGGGAAAATTTCTTGCATCAGAAGTGATATTCAGTGCGGCAGCATTTAAAAGGACAGACGTGGGCTTCACCCTTTAGATCTGTCAGTCGGAGGTCCGTAGCCCACGATGGAGGCTGGGAAGCTGCCATCACAAAGCTACTCCATCCCCAGGAGGCAGTCGATCTCCTTGCATAAGACCCGGAAGATTTCAAGAAATCAAGGCAAACTGATGAAAGAAATTATTCTTTTTTGTACTGCCTGGTGGGGCAATGCAGTCTCAGCCTTAGATTCTGATGACTGCTCCTTTTCCAGAGTCCCAGTCAGTAACTATTCTGAATGGAGTGGGTAATAAAACATGGTAAGCACGTTGTGCTTTGGGACGATTTAGAAATAACTTCTGCTGATGACAAAAAAAAAAGCTAGTACCATGAAAAAATGATGGAAGCAAAAACTATTAGACCAAGATACTAAATAAAAACTGAAAGAACTGCGGATGCTGTAAATCAGGAACAAAAACAAAGTTGCTGGCAAAGCTCAGCAGGTCTGGCAGCATCTGTGAAGGAAAGAACAGAGTTAATGTTTCGGGTCTGGTGAGTTCTGAGGAAGGGTCTCCGGACTTGAAACATGAACTCTGTTTTTGCCTACACATATGCTGCCAGACCTGCTGAGCTTTTCCAGAAACTTTGCTTTTGTTTTAGACAAGATATTACTCAGTGTCACATGTGTAAACTAAAATATTGGCAAAGTTACTCTTTAAACATAGACTTGTTTTTAGTAATAGTATTGAGTCTCCAAACATCTCTTTGGAGGTACAGTAGAGACTGCATTACCAGTCCAGTAACATATGTCACGATATGAACCTTGCTGTTGGATAGCTATCATCTAATGCATCAGTGGCTATCCCATATTCCCTTTCGCATCTCAGAGAACCCATTCAACTATCTTAGGTAACACAGTATGGAGCTGGAGGAACACAGAAACGTCGGGTCCCAACCTGATACATCAACTTTCCTGCTCCTCTGATGCTGCCTGGCCTGCTGTGCTCCTCCAGCTCTGCACTGTGTTATCTCTGACTCCAGCATCTGCAGTTCTTGCTATTCCCCATTCAGCTGTCTTGTCTCTTTCATGAAATTTGAATAGTTCATTCTCTCTTAGGCTGCAAGTAGCTTTGGAAGTAGCTTGCACGTGTCTGATAGAGCTTCTTAATTATGTGTCTGAAGATGGGATTAATTAAATTCCTTTTTCTTGCAAACTCTATTTTGCATTGGAAATAGCAGCAGCCAAAATGTGGTGCAGAGGTGAGCAAACAGGTTGTAGCAATTTTGTTCCCGGTGACTATACCTTTGTCCCTCTAGTATGCATTCAGTGACCATTAACACAGGAATGCCCTGGACAACTTTAGAACAAAGGCACTTCAGTTGGTGTGCTTGTGACATGGTGACTGGTAACACAGCATGAACCTCTCATACCAACCATCGTTTTTGGATTTGACGTTTGACATTTTACAGTCAGGTGACTTTCCTGATCCCCAATTCTTCCCTGTTTGTCTACGTTTGAAACTAGCAGTACGACACATGACCTACTTACACCACTGGCTCTTTTAAAATAAGAAGTGTTTGCAGGATGTGGCCCTCAGTTGCCCATCCCTGATTACTCAGAGAGCCGACCACATTGCTGGGGGTCTGGAGTCACATGTAGGCCAGACCAGGTAAGCATGGCAGATTTCCTTCCCCAAAGGTCATTAGTGAACCAGGTGGGTTTGATAACCAACAGTGGTCACCATTGGGCTAGTTTGTTACTCTAGATTTTTTTTTATATAGAATCCCTACAGTGTGGGAACAGGCCCTTCGGCCCAACAAGCCCACACCGACCCTGAGAGCATCCCACCCAGACCCATCCTAATCTACACATCCCGAAACGCTACACGCAATTTAGCATGGCCAATCCACCTAGCCTGCACATCTTTGGACTGTGGGAGGAAACTGGAGCAAACCCACGCAGACACAGGGAGAATGTGCAAACCCCACACAGACAGTAGCCCAAGGCTGGAATTGAACCCAGGTCCCTGGCGCTGTGAGGCAGCAGTGCTGACCCCTGAGCCACCGTGCAGTACATGTCTAACAAGGTGGGATTTGAACCAGTGTCACCAGAGCATTAGCCTGGGCTTCTTGATTACTAATCCAGTGACATTGTCAATATGCCACCAAAATCCCAAATGGATTAGTCCGGGGTACCTGGGATTAGTGATGGCAGAAGATGGAAGTTTGGAAATGGAGATTAAGCAAATGATTAGCTTTAGTTGGACTGATTGGAAAAGGTGCAATGGAATGTTGTGTGACAGATAGATAGATATTAGTGATAAGAGACATTTACAGGATGGTTGTGAGCCTATCCTTGCTGTATTGGGCAACATCAAGAACAACAATTGGATACTAATAAAATTCAGACGCGGAGATGATGTCTGGAGTAACAAGAAAGGGCAAAATCAGAAACCAGCACTTCAAACGGTCTGTGAAGGTATGACGGCATCGAAGGAAGCAGCCAAGAAGAGATTGAAATGGTCTGGTCATCTGTTGTGACCTGAGGTTGGAAGTGTAGTAGGGCGAGTAGCAGAGATGCAGGAAGGAGGAACAACGATGGCTCTAAGACCAGATGGAGGGATATGACAGTGCAAGAGTTAATACAGTGGGACTGGCAGAGGAATGGGTGAACGATGGGAGGAGAGGGAGAAGTCATTGTGGCAACCCGGTGGAAAATAGGACAAGGCACAGGACAAAGCAAGGCTAGCCAATTGTAAATCCTAAAGTATAAACATATATATTACTCTTAAATACTGTGGATGTTGACATTTCTGTACAGTTCCATAAATGTCAAAGTAAGAAGAAAAACAATTACCATCGCACACAGCACGTGAACCGGGTCAGAACATCAGTATTGGATGCTGCCGCTAAGACTGAATGGCAAGTTCCAGCTGATTTTGAATTAGGGTTAATTATTGCTGGCACAGGATTGCTATTGTTATGATCACAGCTGAAGTTATCACTGGACAAGTCAGATCCCATAATTAAATCTGACTTGATAGATTGTATTTTTCAATTTGGTTTTAACACAGTTGTCTTCACTGAAACACAAGTGCTGCAGATTTGGTCTTAATGATAAAACAGAAGTTTACGACACAAAAGAAATGAAGACAAAGTAGAATGAACTAAATTATATGTATTTAACACAAGTTTAAAGATTTCAAACCCCAAGTCAAAGTACAATTCTATAAATTTCAATATCACTCTTCAATACCTTCTCAATCATAGCTAGAAGGATTAAATTAATGGGTGCTTTAATTCTCAGCCTTGAAAACATAATAGACTCTTCCTTGAGTCTTTATAGACATGAGCATAACTTTTCTCAGCTTCAGGTAAGTGCTTCATGGTTTTAACCAAACAGTTCTGGTCTGGAATTTTTAAACTAAATTCCTTAAACCGAGGTAACCTTCCTTCTAGAAGAGAAACTGTTTTATACAATCAGTTTCAACCAGGACTTCTGCAAAACTGAAGCCAGAAGGTCATTCCAAATTATGGGTGATTTCTCTAACAGTGTTCCCTCCTCTCAGGTCTATGCACACATCCACTTCTAGTTTCTCCAATCGCTGCTGCGCATGGACCTCAGGGATCCAGGCAATGGTTCACAAAATTGAAGGGAACAAAGCCCTAAACCAAAAAATACATACTGGATCTTTGTAACTGAAGCTTAATGTACTGCACTGTTCACCTTGTTCGCTCATCAAACCTCTCCCAATGTAAACAAATTCCCATTACCCTCCAAGAGCAATACCATTCATTTTTTTTAACAAAAAAATGACTTCAGAATGCGGTGCAAGTTAATCATTAAACCCCTTCTCTCTTGCTCTCTCTTACTCACACACGCACACACACACACACACTAAATCCCCATGCCACAAGTTCAAAATCCAGAATCCAAAATAAATGGTATATATCTCACTTAGGTTACATTATCTGTTGAAACAGTCGGTGTACATGTAGTTAACAATCAATATTTGAATTAGACATCAAGTATGAGTGTATGTGTGTATCTGTACTGATCTGATTTTGAATAATAATAATGTTAAAATGAGTGTTTTGATTGAGTTCAAATAGAACAAATGTTAAACCATCCATTGATTTCTGTCCCATCCACACCCTTTATAACTTGCTGGTGCAAAAAGAATGTGTTTATTTTTTTTGTGCTGTTTTATTTCCATGTTGTCTGTCTCCTGTTTGTAACGGCTGTTCGTTCTCCGCAATGCTACTGCGCAATGAGTGCCAGCATCCGCACCCGATGCCGGCGATGACAGTAATGGTCTTACAAAGAGTCAGTCTGCTGTCTTGCATTCAACCGAGTCAGTTCACACTGATCATCTCCCTGAGATGACGCCCAGTAAGTTAGCAGCAATTACCACCCTGTTTGCTGCCCTCCGGTGTGCGTTGTGTGATGTCGGGCACTCACCTCAGATGCGGGTTTTGCATGCCAAGTTGGAAATTGGATTGTGATCCTAGGCGTGTTAGTCAGCTGGCTTCGAAGGTTTTTCTCACTTGGACTTTGCAACCTACTTTGCAAACTTAAAGCTTTGTAAGTGTGTGTGCTTGTAGTCAATGATAAACTTACAAAGGTGTGCAGTTTGCTTTAGATAACAATGTATAATAACGATCCATTTAGCTTGGTTGCGTTTACTTTAATGAGCCTTCTAAGCTACAAATGTGTATTATCTTTTCCACCTACAAAGCTAACAGCTATCCATTATTATCAGCATTGCAATGAAGCATGCACAGAGCTTACAGGTTTGTGCATTGCTGTTACCTGACCAGCTTGCTCCTGTGCACTCCCCAGTGGCTGTTTTGCAGAATAGCAATTGAAGGAGGCTGAATCAGCTGCCTCTTTGACCTAGGCTGTGCAGTAACCCATCTCCCCTGCCGTAATACGGTAGACACACCTCTCTCTTTACCTCTGGTCACCCTCATATAGAGTTTGTTGTAATCCTCTAAGTGGAGAGTCCATATTTATTACACTGATATTACAGTAGAAGACTTTTTTCTAAGATCAGCAATGGAATTTTGATCTACTGGGCTTTCTCCAAAGATATTCAGAGTGACAGAAAAAGATGTAAAACTTCATCATTGGGCGTTCTTTATGGATTTTAGATGACATGAAATTACATAGAATTTACCCTGAAATTTGACCCAAATAGCTTCCCCAAAGTCTATCGTGCGTTGAAAGCAAACATAACTTGTTAACAACCAAAAAAGAACTGTGGATGCTTTCAATCAGAAACAAAAGCAGAAATTGCTGGAAAAGCTCAACGGGCCTGGCAGCATTTGTGGAGAGAAATCAGAGTTAATGTATCGGGTCGATTCTGACGAATGGTCATTCGACCAGAAATGTTAGCTCTGATTTCTCTCCACAGATGCTGCCAGGCCTGCTGAGCTTTTGCAGCAATTTCGGTTTTTGTTTGTAACGTCTTAAACCTTGTGCATAATTTAGATGCCTGACACAGGGTTCATGTTTAGGGTTTGACACTGTTCTCATTCACAGGCAGCAGTGCCCTGTCTGTGATTAAGCTGCGAGTAATGCGTTTGATCAAAATCAACCAATGTCCTTTCCATCAACAGTGCAACATTATCGATTTATACTTGGCTTGCTGCTAATTAATCACAATTTGCCCACCTCACTCTATCCTATTGACACTGACATCTTGATAAATTCATCCACTTGAAAACCCCCAGTCTCTTCATGATTAATAACTCACACCGTTCCCCATTTAACATACACTTCTCGTCCTATGCTCCTGTAAAAATCAATATCGTACCAAAATCTATTTGCTGAGAAAAGAACTTTAGCTTTTTGAATCCGCTGGGACTGCTCTTTATGATGCAACCAATGCTCTGTTTTGGTTTCATTTGCAAAGAGTGCATTTTTCTGATGGTATTGGTATCTAAATGATAAATAACAGTGTCCCCAGACAGCTCCCTGAGGTTTGTTTTATTCTTATTTCATGGGATGTGGGCATTGCAGGCTAAGTCAGCATATGTGGTCCAACCCTAATTGCTCTTGAGAAGTGGTGATGCGTTGTTCTCTTGCACTACTGCAGTCAACCTGATGTATCTCCTCCTTTCGTGATCTTTTAGTTTCAATTTGAAAATATTTTGCTTAAAGGTGCTCTCAGTTTTCCAATCTAGCATCATATTGTCCCTCTTCTTCTGCTGTTCCAATCGAAAGGTAGGATATCGAGCACAGGTTCCTGTCCTTCATGGTAGCTGTTGTGGTCTAAGGACTTTGGGACCCTGGAACCACTTTGTGATGATGTCACAGAGCTGCACATCACTGTGTATAAATAACACTGGATGGATTCACAACAGTTCAAACAACAGACTAGACTAAACTACATGGGAGCTAAAGAAAGTCTTGTGAGCACTTGGACAGGAACACCACTGAAGATAGATTATTCCTTAACTATATATCCAAGCTTGGTATATCTATGATTACCATGAATAGCAGTATTTAGTATCAATGTGTAAAATATAATTTTTATTATTAATGAACATTAATAATATTAATGTAATAAAGTAAAAGAAGTTGTACTTTCCCAAATAACTAACACCTCTTACTAAGCAAAAAAGTAATTATCAATGATACGTTGTTTCTGATATCATTTACCAACTCACACCACTCCCTGTACAATAACAGTCCCTGTGGGGTAGGGTTGGTGTCTGGCTAATACCAGAAACCACCGTCTCCGGTCTTGGCATCAAGCACAATGGCTACTGCAACAACAACCTGCATCTCCGCAATGCCTTCAGCGTAGCGAAACATCCTATGTCGGTTTGCGCGAGGGTAATCAAAAAATATTCACACTGAATCCAAGGTGAAAGGTGTGTTCAAAAGGTTGGACAAAGAGGAAGCTTTTAAGGAGCTTCTTAAAGGAGGAGAGAGAGAAGTCGCAGAATTGCACCAACCGCTCAGCTTCACTTCCCACACTGGCTGAGGTTGCCACGGAGGTCCCTCCTTTTCAACCTCTCCCCTCCCCTGAGGTGCAGTGACCCACAAGGAAAACCCCCCACCAGTTATCTCTCTCTCGTCAGAGAGCAGCCCTGTGGTCCTCTGGGACTAAGGTGACTTTATTGTTCATTCTTTAAAAGCAGGAGATTAAGGCCTCCCTGGAACAAGCTTGGAGATTGTGTCAGGAAATCAGAAATCTTTGCATGTTTTGGGATAACATCCACAGTGTATACTTCTCCCAACTGCTGATGTCTTTATTTGCCATAAAGCCATAAGAAATAGGAATTGACGTAGGCCATTCGGCCCCTTAAGCCTGCTCCACCATTCAGTTGGATCATGGCTGATCCAATGCTCCTAATGTTCCTTTTCCTGCTCCTTTCCCCATAGCCGTTGATTCCCCAACTGATCAAGAGTCTATCTCAGCCTTAAATATACACAAGGACTCTTCACCCACAGCTCTCTGTGGCAAGGAGTTCTAAAGACTAATAACCCTCTGAGAGAAAAAAATTCCTCCTCATCTCAGTCTTAAATTGGCTCCTTTAATTTCAGACCATGCCCTCTGGTCCTAGATTCTTCCATTAGGGGAAACATCCTCTCAGCATTTACCCTGGCAGGCCACAGAGTCATAGAGATGTACAGTACGGCAACAGAAGACCATGCTGACCAGATATCCAAAATTAATCTCGTCCTATTTACCAACATTCCACCCGTATCCCTCTTAAACCCTTCCTGTTCATATACCCATCCTGGTCACTTTTAACTGTTGTAATTGTACCAGCCTCCACCACTTCCTCTGGCAGCTTATTCCATACACGCACCACCCTCTGCATAAAAAAGTTGCCCCTTAGGTCCTTTTTAAATCTTTCCTCTCTTACCTTGAACCAATGCCTTTTAGATTTGGACTCCCCCACCCTGGGAAAATACCATGGCTATTCACCCTATCCACGCCCTTCATGATTTTATAAACCTCTATAAGGTATCTCAGCCTCTGGCACTCACGGAAAAATAGCCCTAGCCTATTCAGTTTCTCCCTATAGCTCAAGTCCTCCAACCCTGGCAACATCCTAATAAATCTTTTCTGAACCTTTTCAAGTTTCACAACATCTTTCCTATAGCAGGGAGAACAGAAGTTTATGCAGTATTCCAAAAGTGGCCTAACCAATGTCCTGTACAGCCACAACATGACCTCCCAACTCCTATGCTCAGTGCAGCGACCAATAAAGGCAAGTGTGCCAAACGCCGCCTTCACTCCCCTTTCTACCTGCAACTCCACTGTCAAGAAACTATGAATCTGCACCCCACGGTCTCTTTGTTCAGCAACACTCCCCAGGTGTACAGTTGTAGTAAGACTTCCTTACTGTTATTCTCCAATCCCCTTTAAATAAGGGCCAACCATTAGGTGTATAAGTCTGCCCTGATTTGCCTTACCAAAATGCATCACCTCACATTTATCTAAATTAAACTCCATCTGCCACTCCTCAGCCAATTTTCCCATCTGATCAAGGTCCCGTTGCACTCTGAGGTAACCTTCTTCACTGTCCACTACACCTCCAATTTTAGTGTCATCTGCAAACATACTAACCATGCCTCGATATTCATATCCAAATCTTTTATATAAATAACCACTTAAGGATCCTATACTTTTCAATCAGATCACCTCTCATTCTTTTAATTTGTAATCAGTAGAGTCCCGAACTATTTAGTCTTTGCTCATAAGACAACCCTTCCATACCAGGGATCATCCTCAGGAATCTCCTCTGAACTGCTTCCAATGGAATAATGTTCCCTTAAATAAGGGGACCAAAACTGCTCACAGTACTCGAGGTGTAATCTCACCAGCACCTTGTACAGTTGTAGTTAGACTTCCTTACTGTTATTCTCCAATCCCCTTTAAATAAGGGCCAACATTCCATTAGCCTTCCTGATTATTTGCTGCACCTGTGTGCTAGCTTTCTGTGTTTTGTGCACAAGTGTCCCTAAGTCCCTTTGACTCGCAAGTTTCTGCAGTTTTACTCCACTTAAATAATACTCTGTTCTTACGTTGTCCCTTCCAAGATGAACAACTTCACATTTTCCCACATTAATACTCCATTTGCCAAGGTTGGCCTGTTTCGACAGAATCCCAGCAAAAACAGCTCACCAATGGGTGCAATTTTCATGTTGCAAATTAACCAGTGCAGAGAAAGCAAATGAATTCTTTTGCAGAAGTGCGAGGAACTAGGATCCAAATGACAAGGAACATTCTGAAATCCTGACAGTTAATCTGTAAAGGCGGTTCAGAGAAAGTTCACTTGGCTGATTCCTGGACTGAATGAGAGATGATCTTCTTGAAACACAAGTTTCGGAGCGGGGTGCCTGACAGGGAAGAAGATGAGCTGGTGTTGCCCCTCATGGGGTCCGAGAACCAGGGGTTACATTCAAAATTAAGGGTCTTCCATTTCAGATGAAGGGACCTCTTCCCTCTCAGAATTGTTAATCCTTTGGAATTCTCTGCCTCAGTGAGCAGTGAAGACTGGACCATTGATCATATTCTCAAGACTGTTAGATTTTTGACCAACAAGGAAGTCTAAGATTGTGTAGGGGAACAAACAGGTATGTGGAATTAATGCGACCATCAGATCAGCCATTATTAATGAGGGGCTGAATGGCTGCCTCCTGTCCTTAGTTCTTACTTTGATAAAACAAGTTGAAGTTGAAAACCCAATGGCAACCATTCTCAAAATCCAAGCAACGTCCTCAGTTTGTGTTTCAGTTCAGCATTTATCAACATGAAAAATTGCTATTTAATCACACTTTAACAATTGTTTACTGTATTCCTATTATTTCAATCTGTTCTGTGTTAACCAGCTGTTTTCTTTTCTCTCATTACACCTGGGGTAATAACAGATTATCTTGCTCCTATTACACACATCACTTCACTTTCAGCATAGTTAGTCAACGATTGTGTTGCAGTAAAGCTGAATTAACAAATAAAAAATGTCTTAATACTCCACCCAACTTTAAACAGCTGCTGTAGATTTTTCCACAGGGGATAACAGACAGATTAACAACCTTCCAAACTCTCTGGCATTCTTTAAAACAGCCTTTCACCCCCAATTCTTTTGATAACCTGTACTAACGTTTGTTTCTGTGTGATTTGGTGTAAAAAATACTTTACAATTCTGCGAAACACCTTCTGATGTTTGACTTAGTTAAAGGTGCTGCTTCACACAAGTAGTGCACAGGATTGGAACAGGCCCCTGTGACTATGATACTTGGTTAGAATGAGCCTTGTTGTGGCATGACGCTTGATGAGGAGGAATTTGCAGGGCTCCTCAAGGATAGAGCAGGAAAATTTGAGAAAATTTAAGATATCTCTTTCGAAGAGTTGGTACAAATAAGACCAAAAACCGAATGTCCGTCTTTCTGTGTGGTAAACTGCTCACATGAGAATAGCCCAGCTATTCTGAAAAATGTCCGTTTAATTTGGCCGACAAATCTAGACATTCCCCTGCCTATTCCCTGCAATGCTATTTGGATTGGATCATTTATTTAACATCCTTTGGGTCAGTACACATAATACTAAATATGAAGAAAAATTCTAACAAGGGTGAACTGTGAGTCATACTTTATGTGCGAAGCAATTTGTAATCTTATTGTTAACGTAATCCTTGGGGGCATCTCTTGCTCATGTCTGACTCTTGCTATCCAGCAACAAGCTTTTCGGTTATTGGCCATTGATTAAGTACTTTAGCTGATTTCTGCTGTGAATTCTTGATTGAGATTCTTGCCTCTGGCTCTCACTTAAATAGTCAGTCCTTTAGTACAAATCGGCCTCTCTCTGTCGACCCTTTCTAAGTTGGGCTACATTCAGATCATGTTCCAGTGTCCACCCTTCGGTGTGAACATCAACAACCGGTGAAGCAGATTTACTCCACTCCTGATCTGCTATGTGTACTTCAGGATGGTTTGCAAGGAAACTGAGATTATTTCCATCAACACTCCCAGCAGGGTGCACTTCCACCCCAAAAACTGCAGCAGTTCAACTAGTCAGCTCCCTGCTACCTTATCCAGGGTCATTAGGAATGGGCAATGACTGCTGGCCCAGGCAGTGACACACTCATCCTAAGAACAAATAAAAAGATATGGTTTTCACCTCTGAGAGTCAGCTATGCTGCCAGTAGCTAATAAAAAGAAAGGAACAAGAGCAAAAAGTGTGTTGTAGAATCCTTGCAGTGTGTAAGCAGGCCAGTCGGCCCATCAAGTCCATGCTAACAGTCTGAAGAGCATCCCACCCAGACCTGCCCCCATTCCTGATTCCCATAACCCTCCCTTTCTCATCACTAATTCTCCGAACCTGCACATCCCTGGATGCTACGGACAATTTAGCATGGCCAAACCACCTAACCTGCACATCTTTGGACTGTGGGAGGAAACCACAGAGCCCAGAGGAAACCCACACAGACACAGGGATAATAAGCAAATTCCACACAGGCAGGTGTCTGAGGGTGGAATTAAACCCAGGTCCCTGGTGCTGTGAGGGAACAGTGCTAACCACTGAGCCAGCGTGCTGTGTCTCTATAGTGGGAGAGAACTCTGTAGCATCAACTGTGTATCGGTCAAGGCTTAGTCAGTACCGCCAGTGTCCTCAAGTTGGAAAGGTTATGACTTCCAAACCTTCTTTGAATTTGACAGCCAAGGGTTAATTGTGGCTTTTAGTCATCTGTCTGAAAATTGCCTCGTGGCTCGTTATTAAATTTTGTCAGATCGGGTTCTGATGAAATGATGTGAGATTCAAAGCCAAGTCAGTGTAGTGTTACGGACCAGACCAAACCCCTTCAAAATTTATTAAGAAGATAGTCTAGATCTTAACATTTTCTTTTTTAAAGGCGTTGCATTCCACATGCAATTCAGTTGGTCAAACTACAGTCTTGAAGCAAAACCCACTTTATTCATACACTGTAGTTAAAATGTAACAAAAAAGAAGAAATTGGAATAACTTGACTCCAATGGAAAGCTGAACAGAATAATAGATTATTTAACGACTAAACAGTAGCTGTTCCAATATAGTCACATCCCATAACACACCCTTGGCAAAGACAAATTCATTAAAATAGATTGTCTCACATGCCATTTTCCAGTCCAGGAGGAAAATCTATCAAGAGAAAACTGTGAATGGAGGTGGGGGTGTGGGAGACAGAGAGAGAGAGATGTACTGCAGCTTCCAAACCCAGCTTCAAGACCACAGCAACAACTGCTAATGAAAAACTAAAAGTCCTGCTTCTGCGGGGGCTTGACCCTACCGATTCAAGTTGTTTCTATTGTCCCAACTTTAAAAGAAAAAGGTCTGTCAAGCTGTTTACTTTATTGGCTCTGAGTAGACTGATTTGCACCTCTGTCTCTGTCTCTTTCTTCGTCAAAAAAAACCCAGGACAAAATACATCTCTTGAAGCCATAGTATCCTCATGGTATTGAGGAAGCACTGCACTGTTGAATGTGCTGACTTCCAAACGAGATATTAAATTGAAACCCTGTATTTCCTCTCCTTTGGCTAGACATAGAAAAGAATCCCTCAAAGAAGAGCTGGAGAGTCTTCCCTGGTGTCCTGGCCAGTATTTTTTCATCAAATAGCCAATATCAAATTGTTATTACAGCATTATTTGTGGGAGTTAGCTGTGTGAAAATTGATTCCTCTCTATCCTACATTACAGCACTTTAAGTGGCTAATTTCCCAAAAAAAACCTCAAAGTACTCCCATCAATTGGGAAGTGTTTCAAATGTTATAGAGGCCTAACTCTTAAAGAAAAAGAGAAATTGCTGGAAAAGCTCCGCAGGTCCGGCAGCATCCGTGAAGGGATTTTATAAATGCCAGCAGTTATCCCCGCTACTTTGCGACTTGAACGTAGCTCCCTCAGTCCTGCTCTTACCATAGGCTCACTAATTCACTCCTCCTCCCTTTCCCCAACAATGGCACTGACACAATTTAATCAATGTAATTTGAGCAATTCTGATTAGTCATAACGACGAAAAATTGAAGAGTGGTTAAGAGCTGATATTGCACTGCATCATAGCAGTTCCTTCCTGAGGTAGAGTGTTAAATGCCATATCTCCTGTGGATCATTGCCAGACTTTGTTTAATTAATGTTCCTGTGGAACATTTACTACATTCACAATTTATATATACCCAATGCCTGTAGCGCTGTCCAGTACCTTTCTTCCTCAGAAACATTTAACGCTCATTAATCACCAACTGTCAAAAGTGTCACATCATCCTTTTTTTTGAGGGACGTTAGCATTGGTGGCTTAGTCAGCATTATTGCCCATCCCTAATTGCACTGGTAATTAAGAGTTGACCGTGTTTTTACAGATCTTGAGTCACATGTCAGACAGACCAGGTAAGGACGGCAGATCTCCTTCCCTGAAGGACATTTAGAGAATCGGATGTACACCAACCAAGAGTGGTTGCAGGGTTGCCACGTGGATGGGCCAAATGGCCTGCTTTCACACTATAGGGATTCTAAGATTTGCTTCTCCTTCCTGGGTTTGCTACCTGCAGTGCACAGCAAATCAGTCTGAAAATCTTGGCCGATCCTGACCAGTCTGTGGCTGTAACAGTCCTGGGTAAGGAATGCAGAGCAACTAGTACAGACTCAGACTGAGGTCCTGATCCAAGGATTCACTCAGTCATGCAAACAGACTTCCCCTTCCTCTATACCAGCCAACATCTTCCATTGCTACAATTCCAACTGTTCAGGAATTCGGGGTAGTAATGAATAGTGAGTCTCGCTCAGCATAAGCCTTTCAGCTTTTTCGAGATTTTGTGTGGTCTTGTTTTATGAGCTTAAATTCCACGCTTGTGTTTTGCTGTGATCACTGCTTTCTTGTGTGGTTGTATTTTTAAGCATGTATACATATATTATATGTGTCTCTCTCTTTCCTCTTGCCAACACCTTCCCCCCACCCCCTCCCCCCTCCCCTCTCCCCTCTCCCCTCTCCCCTCTCCTCCACCCCCATACATGTATTCAGCCACTGAAAGTCTGGAACTCACATGTGCAGTGAATCACACAGATAATTCAGAACTGTTCCCACCCACCTCTCCTCCTACACAGTGTAAGTGAAGGCAAAGGTTTTTCTAAGTAGGGAATCAGTTTCAGCGCCTGTACTCATCAGAGATTAGCTGGAGTGAATCATACTAAATATTTGTTTTCTGTGCATTGTGATACTTTCATAAAAGAATTAGAAAAATAGTGTATTTGCATATTAATTTACTTCACAGCTCCCTTTTCGTAATTTCACAATGCCAGAGAAAATTCTGAGTGTCAATTTTTAATTTGCATTTGTTCATTACTCCTTAATGTGTTTCTTGATTGCCTTTGATGCTGCTCTCAACTATCAGGTTTAATTTAAACACCACTTTACAATTAATCACAGAAAATTATCCTGATGCTTAGTTGAAGAGAGAACTTGACGCATTTTGTTAAAACAACATTTGAGGCAGTCATTTCATTTCGTAGTTGGTGCGCGTGTGACAGTATCCATTTTGGTGGGCAGCGTAAAGAGACAAACAGATTATTTTACATGTTGAGAGACTGGGAAATGTCATGCTTCAGAGGAACTTGAGCCTTCTTGTACATGAATCATAGCATGTTGACATGTCTGAGGCAATAGTTATTCTAGTTTTTAATTCCAGATGTTATTGAGTAGGCAATGGTGAGATGCTCTCTTAAACCACTGCAGCCCATGTGGCTTAGATCTACCCATAGTACTGTTAGAAAGGGAGGTCCAGGATTTTGACTCAGCGACACTGAAGGAATGACGTTATTATTTCTAGTTATAGATTCATAACGACATACACCAAGGAAACAGACCCTTCAGTCCAACTTGTTCATGCTGACCAGATATCCTAAATTAATCTAGCCCCTTTTGCCAGCATTTGGCCCATATCCCTCTAAACCCTTCCTATTCATATACCCATCCAGATGCCTTTTAAATGTTGTAATTGTACCAGCCTCCACCACTTCCTCTGGCAGCTCATTCCATACACGCACCATCCTCTGCATGGAAAAGTTGCCCCTTGGGTCCCTTTCAAATCTTTCCCCTCTCACATTAAACATATGCCCCTCTAGTTTTGGACTCCCCCACCCTGGGGAAAAGACCTTGGCTGTTCACCCTATCTATGCCCCTCGTGATTTTATGAACTTCGATAGGGTCACCCCTCAGCCCCTGGCACTCCAGGGAAAATAGCCCCAGCCTATTCAGCCTCTCTATATCTTTTGAGATGGTGCATGGTGTGCTGGGCAATTCGAACTGGCTGGTGTTTTTGTGTTGCTGTTACACTTTTCTATCGAGTCAGTAAAAGGCCGTGGCTTTAGAAGGTGCTGTCGTATAGTCATGGAGTTATACAGCAAGGAAACAGACCCTTCGGTCCAACTTATCCATGTATCTAAACCGATCTAGGCCCATTTGGCCCATTTCTCACTAAACCCTTCCTATTCGTATACCCATTTAGATGCCGTTTAAATGCTGTAATTGTACCAGCCTCCACCACCTTCTCTGGCAGCTCATTACAAACACGCACGAACCTCTGCGTGAAAACGTTGCTCCATCCTTCCCTTCCCACCTTAAAACGGAACAGGCCTTGGCGATTTGTTGATGGCGCCTTATATGTGGGAGCTACAGTGTGCGAGTGGTGGGTAGGGTGGTGATATTTCCCCACTTCCAAAAGAGTATTCGAGTGTTTCTGGCTTGTTATTATGATACCTGCTGCCTTGCATTTGATCAGCATACAGTTTAGGCCCAGAGTCACCTGCACAAGGTATGGACGTGTTCATGTTTCCAAGCTATCATGCAGAAAACCAGAGAATGGTATGAAATTATTCACCAGCAATTCCAAACAATAAGAGTGGAAGATGTTAACCATCATCTTAAAAGAGAAATAAAAGGTTAAATGTTTCGTGAAACTATTCTCCAACTACATGTTGATCTAAGTTTATCCCTGTCCTTCATCTGCTCGCGCACCTGCTGTTTGTTCCTAGCTTTTCTATTTCTTTGCCTTAATTTTCCAGGGTTTATTTTTAAATAAATATGCAAGAACATAGTGAGTCACCACAAATGGTATTTATTCTTTGGTGCGGTTATTTGTTCAAAACAATCTGCCACCTTTGGGACATGTTTTCCCTCAGCAGCAGGGTCTGTTTTCTGCCATCTTGTAACAAGAGGATTTTATCACTTCTCCAATGCTGTGACTCCCAATTTACCAACATATCCATGGGTGGCATCGCTGTTTGGAATCATGATTCTAAAGGGAGCAAACAGATCAAGTCAATTCAAGAGAAATGCAGCAGTAAAACCTTTACTGTCATAAATTGTATTCACGAGATACAGAGAGAGGCTGAATAGTCTGGGCTTATTTTCCCTGGATCATCAGAGGCTGAGGGGTGACCTTATAAAGGTTTATAAAATCATGAGGGGCATGGGTAGGGTAAATAGCCAAGGTCATTTCCCCAACGTAGGGGAGCCGAAAACTAGAGGGCATAGGTTAAAGGTGAGAGGGGAAAGATTTAAAAGGGACCGAAGGAGCAACATTTTTGCACAGAGGGTGGTGCATGTATGGAGATGAGCTGCCAGAGGAAGTGGTGGAGGCTGGTACAATTACAACATTTAAAAGGCATCTGGATGGGTACATGAATAGGAAGGGTTTAGAGGGATATGGGCTAAATGCTGGTAAATGGGACTAGATTAATTTGGGATATCTGGTCTGCATGGTCAAGTTGGACTGAAGGGTCCCTTTCCATGCTGTACAGCTCTATAACTCTATGACATTTGGCCTGACAGGGATTAAACAGGAAAGGGCTTTCCAGAGTAAATGCTGAGAGGATGTTTCCCCTCATGAGAGAGTCGAGGATCACAGAGCACAGTCTCCAAATAAAGGGGTGTCAATTTAAGACTGAGATGAGGAGGAATATCTTCTCTGAGGATTTAGAGTCTTTGGAACTCCTTGTCACAGAGAGCTTTAGGGGAGAGTCTTTGTTTAAGGCTGAGATACGTGAATTCTTGATCAGTTGGGGAATCAAGGGTTTCAGGGAAAGGGCAGGAAAGTGGATGTGAGGAATGTCCGATCAGCCATGATCCTATTGAATGGCAGAACAGGCTCAAGGGGCCGAATGGCCTACTCCTGTTCCTATTTCTCATGGTCTTAGTCGCTGTTTGATTAGATGTTTGTGTCAAGCCTTCTTTGTATAATTTATTTGTTACCTTAAGGAAGCAGGTGCTCTTTTTCTTTTTGTTTTGGATGTGAGCATCAATGGTGAGAGCCATGTTTATTGCCTATCCTCATTGTTTTGAGGAAAACAGGATGAGCTGCACTCTGAGTTTTGCAGTTCCTGCATTGAAGATGTATCCACAGTGCTGAGAGTTGGGAAGTTCCAGGATTGACAAATGAATTGAAGATAAATGGGTTGACAGGTCTGTAAACATAGAAGTGACACCACAGTCCAATTCTAGGTCAGTGTGCTCGAAGCCCCTTTAAAATCCTTGAAATATTGTCACGGTCCTGTAGTGTAGTGGGTAGTGTCCCTGCACGTGAGTCAGGAACCCCAGATTCGAGTCCTACCCCAGGACTTGATGGTCATGGAAGTTATGTTCAAAGCATAGCTGAAGAAGTTGACTATCAACCTGTAATTCCTTCTGGCAGATGTTAAAGCCAAGAGGTAAAAGGTTCCTGCTCAACCATGTGATGGAAAGAAATTTACTGGAGCCTTAATTGTCCTTATCCAACTCTTCGGACTGCAACATGTATGTCACTACCAGTAACTTGGTCTTGCCACCTACACAAAATAATATCATAACTTTTCGCCACTACTGAAGTAAATAGATTTGTTTAATGAGAAGTAAATATGCACAGAAAATATCTCCAGCCCATACTTACAGCCGAGTGAAGCAGGGTGAGTTTAAGGACTGTGTTTTAGCTCATTTAGAAAAATCCAAATGAAACTCATTTACTCATAAGCCCAAAGAGTTATCCTCTTTAGCCAATCTAATCTTACTGCTTGTCCACCTCTTAAACAACGGATTTGCACAGCAATATCTCAACCATTGATGAACCTTTGAAAGTACATTCAGGCACGGTGAGAGATTCACTTAATGGGACTTCGCTGTACAGGATTATACAATAATTACTCAGGAGCAAGGCGTTTTGACTAGTTTTAATTCATCCTTCCAGAAGCACTTGAACATCCCCGAAGATATTAAAGAGGAATAGTGCAGATTGAGAAAAACAATTTCTGCTAGCAATTGAGCGTAACAAGTATATCCAGGCCTTGCAGCAATGAAGGCAAGAAAAAGCACATGTCAAAGGAGCTCTCCTCCACAAACAGTAGTTAATGCTAAAACAAACACGGAAAATGCAGGAGAAACTCCGCAGACTGGATAGCATCAGTTGAGACCCGCTGAGTTTTTTTTTTTAATTTTCTGTTTGTTTCAGATTTCCGGCAGAATTTTTTCTTTTATTCAAGCAGTAAATACTAAGTCAGTTGTTAATTTTCCTTCCAATATTGAGTGATCTCTGTTATCCAAAAGGATGTTGGGCAGGGTGTTGGAGTTAGATAGCAGGAGACTAGCCTGAGGATCTAATTTATCTACTTCTGTGTTTCCATGACCCTTGACTACTGTATGGCAAAGTTTCCCAAGTTATTCCACAGTTATCCCATTAGGAAACCTACTGCAAGCATGTTAACTGCTCATTTAAAAGAAACATCCCTGAAGTCATCTACAAATTTGTTCTCTCATCTTATTCAATTAAAGGAATGGACCAAGAGATATTGAGACTTCGACCAGAAAAAGGAAGGAAGCATAGCTGAGCTACAGGCAGCTGGGATCATGGGAATCCCTGGAGGTATATAGGGGATACAGGAGTTTACTGAAGAAGGATATCAGGAGGGTGAAAAAGGTGCAGCAGATTAGTGTGAATCCAAAGAGATCCTTTAAATATATTAAAGGAAAACGAATAACTAGAGAGAGAATAGGACCCCTCAAGAACCAAAGTGGACATGTATGTGTGGAACCACAGGAGGTGGGCAAGGTCCTCAACAAATATTTCTCCTTTGTGTTTACCGTGAAGAAAGATATGAAGACTTGGGAACTTGGGGAAGTTAGTGGGAAGTTGGGGACAGTCCATATCACTGCGGAGGAGGTGTTAGAAGTATTAGAATATATGAAGGTGGATAAATCTCCTGGTCCTGACCAGGCATATCCAAAAACCCTGCAAGAGGCTAGAGAGGAAGTTGCGGGGGCTCTGGCTGAGATACTTGCATCATCACTAACCACAGGTGAGGTCCCGGAAGACTGAAGAGTAGCGAATGTTGTGCCCTTATTCAAGAAAGTCTGCAAAGAAAAACCTGAGAATGATAGACCAGTGAGCTTAGTATCTGTGGTAGGTAAATTAATTGAGAAAATTCTGAGGGATAAGATGCACATGCATTTGGAGAAACAACATTTGATTAGGAGTAGTCAGCATGGCTTCATGCATGGGAGGTCATGCCTCTCAAATTTGTTCTTTGATGAAGTGACCAGGAAGGTTGATGAGGGCAGGGCGGTAGAGCTAGTCTGTATGGATTTCAGTAAGGCCTTTGATAAGGTTCCACGTGGTAGGCTGCTCTGGAAGATTAGATCACGTGGAATCCAGGGAGAGCTGGCAAATTGAATACATAATCAGCTTGATGGTAGGAAGTAGAGAGTAATAGTGGAAGGATGCTTGTCTGACTGGAGGCCTGTGACTAGTGGTGTGCCTCAGGGGTTGGTGCTGGGCCCACTGCTGTTTGTTATCCAAACCAATGATTTGGATGAGAATGTACAAAATATGATTAGTATGTTTGTGGATGACACTAAAATAGGCGGTATTGGGGACAGTGTGGAAGGTTATCAGAAATTGCAGCAGGACCTTGAACAGCTGGTGAAGTGGGCCAAGAAATGGCAAATGGAGTTTAATATTAGATACGCGTGAGGCGTTGCATTTTGGAAAGTCAAATCAAGGTAGGAGTTTCATGGTGAATGGTAGGGCCTTAAGGAGTGTAGTGGAACAGAGGGACCTTGGAGTTCAGGTGCACGGTTCCCTGAAAGTGGAGTCACAGGTAGACAGGGCAGTGAAGCAGGCTTTTGGCACACTGTCCTTCATCAGTCAGGGCATTGAGTATAGAAGTTGGGAAGTTGTGATGCAGTTGCACAGGACGTTGCTGAGGCCACACTTGGAGTATTAGTTTTAGTCACCTTGCTGTAGGAAGGATTTTATCAAACTGGAAAGAGTGCAGAAGAAGTTTATAAGGATGTTGCCAGGACTCAAAGAACTGAGTTATAGGGAGAGGTTGGACAAGCTAGGATCTTTTTCTTTAGTGCATAGGAGACTGACGGGGTATCATAGAAGTGTTTAAGATCATGAGAGACATAGATAGAGTGAACGCATTTCGTCTTTTTCCCAGGTTTGGGGAATCAAGGACTAGAGGGCATCAGTTTAAGGTTAGACGGGAAAGAATACATGAGAACTTGAGAGGCAATATTTTTACACAGAGGGTGGTACACATATGGAATGAGCTTCCAGCGGAAGTGATTGAGGTGGGAACATTGACAACATTTAAAGGGCATTTGGACAAATACATGGATAGGAAAGGTTTAGAGGGATATGGGCCAGGTGCAGGGAAATGGGGTTGGTGTGGATGGGCATTTTGGTAGTCATGGATCAGTTTGGGCTGAAGGGCTTGTCTCTGTGCTGTAGGACTCTAAGTCCAGCCACAGAAAAGAAAGTGCGGATGCATGAGCAGGTGGGAGGCTGGGAATTCTGTGGCAAGTAATTTGTTTTCCAACTTCTTGAAGTCTGCCTGCCATCTATGAGGCAGCAGTCAGGAATGCAATCGGTACTCTCCACTTCACTGGATGAGTGCCGCTTCAACAACACTCAAAAAGCTCAACATTGTTCAGGACAAAGCAACTCGCTCGATTGGCACCAAATTCACCACCTTAAACGTTTACCACCTTCACTGTATGTGCGCAGTGGCAGTGATGTGTATCAGCTACAATTTATACTGCCCCTTTCAATAGCATGTTGCATGTAAATGAACAAGAGCAGTAGATACATGGGAACACCACCACCTTCAAGTTCCCCTCCAAGATGGCATCGACACTGGGTGGCTCCTTGTGAGCTCTCTACAGCAGATCTTATTCACACAATTCTTACAACCGTTCTGCACTTCTAAACCTCAACGCTAAGTCTGTAAAAATTATGCCTCGCTCTGTCTAAACACCGTACGATCTGTATGTCCTTGTGTGTAATGATCTGCCTGTACTGCATGCAAAACAAAACTTTTCACTGTACTTTGGTACATGTGATAACAATAAATCAAATCAAGCCATTTAACATCCTGACTAGGAAAACTTTTCCTCCAGTGTCACTGGGTCAAAATCCTGGAACTCTTGCCCAAATAGCATTGTGGGGTGTACCTATGCCAAATTGACTGCAGAGGTTCCAGAAGGCAGCTCACCACCACCTCCAGGGCAACTAGTGATGGGCAGCAAATACTGGCCTAACCAGTGATGCCCACTTTCTAACGTGTAATTTATAGGGTAGAGTGTTTCTATTCCGTTGACAATCTTCTCTCCCTCCAGCAAACCATTGCTTAGGCATAGTATTCTTTCAACAAGTTAAAATAGTTTAGGATTGTCAGGAATTAAAGGTTAACTTCCTTGGTGCTACAGAAAGCTCATGAGAGCAAAAAAAAAATTATAGATTGGTTTATGTTTACTTCTCTGATTACTTTTGCCGTGATTAGTTATAAAATTTTTATTCATTCATGGGATGAGGGCATCGCTGGCTAGGCCAGCATTTATTGTCCATCCCCAATTACCCAGTGGGCAGTTAAAAGTCAACCATATTGCTGTGGGCCTGGAGTCACATGTAGGCCAGACCAGGTAAGGGTGGCAGTTTCCTTCCCTAAAGGACATTAATGAACCAGATGGGTGTTTCTTAACAATTGGCAATGGATTCACAATCATCATTAGACTTTTAATTCCAGATATTTATTGAATTCAAATTCCATGTGCCCATGGCAGGATTCGAACCCGGGTCCCCAGAACATCACCTGGGTCATTAGATTAACAGTCCAGCAATAATACCACTAGGGCATTGCCTCCCTTCATAATACTAGAGGTGGTGGTATAATGGCTGTTTGGTTGGGGAAGGTTGAATTTAGAGGCCATGTTGTTGCGATCCCCAGGAATATGTTCGGCTGAAGTCGGTAACACTAACTGGTGCATAAATTCTCAATAGGTCCCTCAGCAGTAGTCTATGCAGGGGACTAATGAATCATGAAGGATATCCAATCAACCACTGTTAATGAATACAGCAATGTTACTTTACAGTCCACCAACTGCTCAACCAGTGAGTTCTCACACACAGCTGGTGGCCCCGTTCCCTAACAGCGGCTGATGTGGAGGAGGTATTACAGCAGGAGATTCCAGCTGTGCTGAGGACAAGAGGCAGGAACCTTCCTTCAAACGTGTGCCTGAGGAAGGAGCTCAGAGCCACATATAATCCTAAACTGGGTTATAGCGGGGAGAGAGGTTAGCACCATGCTGTACCAAGCCAGAAGCAAATATCAAGTGAGAGTCCCTTTCATCATCGGCAATAAAAGCAGCGCGTTCAAGCGATCATTCCTCATTATGCCTTGTGTCAACAGGACGTGAATCTTCGGGGAATTCATTTGAATATAAGAGGAGCTCTTGTTTTTATTTACTGTGCTGTGGAAGTTTTGTTCTGAATCACAGATGCTCTGAGCCTGTAGTAGCTTTCATTCCCTCTTTGCATTTCTCCTTTCACTCCTGTGGTCACTAAGTAAATGTCAGGTGAGTCTGGTTTTCTGCTAAGTCCTGTATACTTGCATAGGCAGCTGTTGCACTGAGACAAGGTGACCAGGACCCTGGAAAATAGGTTTGTATGCGATTGACTCCTTTTGTTAAGTGCTGCCACGTTTGAAATCTCCCTTCGAGGGAAGGTTCGGACTGATATTTAAACTCTGTTAGCTTATCCCCTCAAGCCAATGCAGTTTAGCAGATTCTGCCTTTGAGGAAGGGAACTCATGTTGCACATTATGTCTTTGCCGGATGAAATAGCTTGTTTACTTCACGTTGCTTACAGACTTAACCAATACTTCTGAGTGCACTGCCATATTCAACTGTGCTGGACTAATTCGCAGAATAGAGGCATATTAACAAACACAGTAAGATTATGTGCAAATGTGCCTCAGGAATAAGGTGCTTTATTCAGATAAGTGTCCCCGACATTCAATGTAGCAATTGTAGTTTCCACAGAAACAACTTGGGAATCATCTTTCAGCTGATACTTTACTGAATCACTTTTTAATTTTTCTCTCATATTTCTGCACCTTCTAGCGCGCAAACAGGATATCATCAAGATCACTGAACAGCTCATTGAAGCCATCAACAATGGAGATTTTGAAGCTTACACGTAAGTTCCGGGAAGCAGAATGGACCCTGGTATTTACAGTTGGCTTTCTGAGCAAAATGGGATCACTAGCTGGGCGCTGGATGTACTGGGGTGGGCATTGGTTTATAATGTTGATGCTCTTTGTGTTATTATTTTATGGGAATGGGGCATCGCTGTCCGGGTCAACATTCGTTGACAATTTCCATTGCCCAAAGAGCTATTAAGAGTCAAACCTGAATCCTAACCCTATTGCATTCCTGGGATCTGGAGTTGCATGTGGGCCAAACCAGGTAAGAACAGCAGATTTTCTTCCTTGTAATGCGTTGGTGAACTAAACGAGCACTTACAACAAATAACAATAGTTACATGGGCACCGTACAACTACTCTTTAATTCCAGTTTTGTATTGATTTTAAAATTCATAATCAGCTGTGGTGGGATTTGAACCATTTCTACCAGAATTTTATCTGGATCTGGATTACTAGACCTGTGATATTTCTACTATGCCGACATCTCCCCTGGGCTAGTGTGCCAATATTTAATGTACTTTAATGTTTGAGGGATTGTGGGGTTGGAAGAGAAACCCACAGGCAATTTCAGATCAAGCAAAATGTTATCCCCATTTGTGGCATCAAATTACAATTTGTCACCTCAGACTCAAGCTGAGAATTCAAAATAAGATGGATTGTAACTTCGCATTGAAGGTAAATTGAGGGTGGTGCAGCATTTCAGCCGCCAGTTACTGAAAAGCCCTAACAGAATTCCTGAGGAGTCAGCCAGAGACTGAACTGGCATTGAGTGCATCCCTGGGGTTTTGTTTTCCTTGCCTTCACATTTCACTGATTCAGTTTCATTGTTGTCAGTCCAGCTTAATGAACTGCTCTGTTTTAATAGACTGTGCAAAGGTGGGAGATATTCTGCCAAGATGCTTGACTTGTCGGTGAAGCAAAGCTCATAACCAGTGGAAAAGAAAAGACTTGGAGGCAAACTGAAGATGGAACCTGTGAACAGTTGAGGGAGATAAATAGGACATTTTGTTTCAGTTATCGATGAAGTATAAGGAAGGTATCAATGGAGTAAAGGAATTACTAAAATGTGTGTGGGACTCTTTCCTTCAGCAGCTGATTGACCTATAGGTTAGAGGAAGGCGTTACTTGAATTGGTGATGGATACCAGTAGATCGGGGCGGATGAGTTAAATGCACCAAGGCAACAGCAATTGTAATGTGGTGGGTTAGAAATTCCAAGTTAAGCAGCAGAATGTTACTCAAAGGGAAGGCACCAGATTGGATTTGGGGCATTTTTGGAAAAGCAGTGAGTTAACTCACTGTTGAAAGATAAAAGCAGGAACTAACGCGCAGGATTGGGAAAAGTATAGAATTAGAGGAAGGATAATACAGTAAATTACAAACTGATGAGAAGGGAGGGATATAAATACCAATGTCTCCGGGTTGATGGAGTTACAATGCAATGCCTCATAGGATTCTGTTCTGTCTGTTGTTCACTCATTTGAACTGAGGGAGTGCTGTACGAATGAGTGGAGAATGTTTATAAATAGGAAGCATGGCTGGGTTTGTGATGCAGAGGGACACCAACAGTGTACGTTCAATTCAACATTGGCTGAGGTTACCACAAAGGACTCTCCTTCTCAACATCACCTCTCACCTGAGGCATGGTGATTCTCAGACTAAACCACCACCCATCGTCTCTCGCTCTCTCTGTCTCTGTCTCTAATGAGAGAGCAGCCCCGTGGTCCTCTAGAGTGAGTCAGTCCCCATGGTGTCTTTACCTTGCTGATCGTAAATAACCCTGAGCTGCTAAACAAATTGCAAGGGCTTTCTCCTTCCTTGCATTTATAAAAACAACTAGTCAGAGTTGCTTTTTCAAATTCCCATCAGTTCAGGTGATCTAAATTAGACGGCTGCAGTGCGGAGAATTTCCAGTTTGAAGCTGCCTGTTGATAAGGCACAAAGTTTAAATGTGTCAACACGTTTACCAAATATATAATATTTTTGAAATTTTTTTTTATTTTCAGGGAAAACATTTCCCACTTTTGCCCAAGACACAATCATACTCACCAACCAGGCCAGAAGGGATTCCAAACGAAAACTGAATGCAAAGAACTCTCCTGTTGAGTTCTGGATTTGGCAGCATCATCTCCACAGCATCTGAACCTTGCCCTGTGTTAAAATTAAAATCCACAGTGCTCTAAAATCAAGCCTAGATATTCGATAATCAACATGTTCAGAGATGTTATTGCACATCTCCGGCGGGACCTTAAACCTGGGTCTCCTGATCCAGAGTAGGAACATTACCAGTGCTCTCTCTACAACATCAATCTGACAGAAACCCCATTAATTAGAAGCTGCACTTCTTCAATGAACTCCGAAATTAGTGGAGATTTTTTGCAGGACATGCGAGTTAGTGTCAAATGTAATCGATAACTATTGAACAAATACGTGGAAATTCTGGTTGTCTCGTCTGAAAACAACCTCACTAACTGAGTGAATCACATCAAAAGTATTCGCTGTCCAACCAATTATTAATCTAAAAATCAAAATACAACAGGATAAAAGCTGAAATGAAAGTATGTCTGTGGGCGTTTGGCAGAAGGGGTGGATTAAAACCATTCTTTATAAATGAAAAATTAATCAGACTCAACTTAATTATCAACTCAGTGCTAGACACCAATTTGGGAGTAATGGTAATTAACATGTGGGAGGCTGGGGGACAAAAAGGCACAGAATGTGCTGTGTGAGTGTCCCCAGTAGTCCAGCGAGTATTTTGAGCCTGGTGTTCCCAGCCTACGCTCTGTAAACATTGGCTTAGTTCCAACAATTTAAGGCAAATAACTTTAATTTAAAGTCAAGCTAACACTTGATACTGCCTTGCCAACTCAGAGCGGTGTCTTGATATTAAGGCTAAGGGCAGCCACCCACACTTCTGGAGCGACACGTGAGATTTCACATCCAAACCAGGCTTCTGTAACTGCAAATAAAAACTGAAAGAACTGCAGATGCTGTAAATCAGGAACAGAAAAACTAAGTTGCTTGAAAAGTCCAGCAGGTCTAGCAGCATCTGTGAAGGAAAAAACAGAGTTAACGTTTCAGGTCCGGTGACCCTTCCTCAGAATTGAGTCAGGGTCACCGGACCCAAAACATTAATTCTGTTTTTTTCCCTTCACAGATGCTGCCAGACCTTTTGGACTTTTCCAGCAACTTCTGTTTTTGTTCTTTAATTGCAATTCCTTTATTGCCCCTTCTTTGCAGCTCAAATATTAATTCATCAATAAACATGACAATGAATATTTATGTCTCTGCAACATTATAAAATGCCTTTAAGAAGGCTCTCAGGGGAAAATAAGCTCTGAATATTCAATAAAAACCGAAAGGACCGCAGACGCTGTAAATCAGGAACAAAAACAGAAGTTGCTGGAAAAGCTCAGCAGGTCTGGCAGCATCTGTGAAGAAAAAAATCGGAGTTAACATTTTGGGTCTGTTGACTCTTCCTCAGAACTCAGGAGAGGTCACCGGACCCGAAATGTTAACTCTGACTTTTTCTTCACAGATGCTGCCAGACCTGCTGAGCTTTTCCAGCAACT